>JASPKZ010005701.1:2755000-3355000 GCA_030220185.1 Diploptera punctata
TTAACCTAAGATGAATATGAATGATGATGATTGCGATAGCCATATGATTTCGGGGACCATTTGGGCCTTAAAGTTTTCCTGACATTTGTCTTACAGGTGAGGGCCTATATACCTACATGTGACTACTGCAATTTCACTAATTTTAAATTTTAATGAATTATAAAAAAGTTTAATATTAAATGGATAAGGATAATGAAAATAATAATAATAATAATAATAAATAATAATAATAATAAATAATAATAATAATAATAATAATAATAATAATAATAATAATAATAATAATAATAATAATAATAATAATAATAATAATAATAATAATAATAATAATAGCTTTATTTTACCTGACGAGTTAAGGCTGAAGGCCTTCTCTACCACTCAACCAGGTTAAAAAAATACAAAAATTATTCTTACATCTAATTATAATAAAAATGGATTCCAGATGAGAAAAACTACGAAAACATCTCCAGTCAGCTTGGTTAATATTAGGATTTGTACGCAGGGCCTTTCAAATATCTGTCTCGAATCTTATGTCCACATGTTCTATATCTTCTTGTAAGCCCCATGTTTCCCTTAACAGAGATTTTAAGCGCTCTCCCCCTACGGGGAAGAATTTGAACCATACTAATTTAGTTACACTTGTTTTCGTATATATGTCATTTGAATGACGGGAAAATTCGGTAAATTTTGCTTAGAGGCATTTTGATTCAGGCTTAAGGATCTTTTACGAGTCTGAAAATCTTCAGGACTCGGGGACATTTACACGGCTTAAAGTCCCTCCGGAGGACGGACTTGATCCTTGGATTTTTCTAATCCTAAAAAATCCATTGACCCACCCGGCCGGGCTTGAACCCCCGCGACCCCTCGGTACCAGAGGCTAGGATGCATAACCACTAGTCCAACACCGCGGCCGATTAATTAAACCATAATTATTAAACAGTGTTATAATTAAACGATCAATTGTTACAAGACCTATAGATGGTTCATTGTATAATATTTTGCCTTCCAGCATATTATTATTATTATTAATTATTATATTATTATTAATTATTATTATTATTATTATTATTATTATTATTATTATCAAGGTATAGAACAGGTGTCCTAGTTTCAAATATTTTGGGGGCTGTGATGTTGGCAACAATGTGGAGAAGAGATATTGACTACTGACTTCCAAATAAATAACTTTCAGACGGTATGTGGAAAAAAAAACATTACAGAGAACATATAATTGTAGAACATTCAAAAATAAAATTAGAAAAGAAACCAAGATAAAAATGTATAATGTTATGGCAGTTCCCACAATATTGTATGGATGTGAAACTTGGGCTCCAGTGAAAAGACAGAAGGATAGAATACAGACGGCGGAGATGAGGTTCCTAAGACAAGTAAAAGGATGTACAATACTTGATAGAATAAGAAATAAGAATATAAGAGAAGAATTGAAAGTGCAGCCTTTATTGGATAAAGTCACGAATTACAGACAGAAATGGATTGATCACATGGATGGAATGAGTAAGGAGAGATATCCATTGTTAGCAAGAAATTATCAAGCAAGAGGAAGGCGTGATGTTGGAAGACCTAGAAGACGTTGGGCTGATGCATTATGAAGTCGGAACGGGCAATTGCCTAATCCCTGGAGTGATGATGATGATTATTATTATTATTATTATTATTATTATTATTATTATTATTATTATTATTATTATTATTATTACAATTGTGGTATGCTATTATTGTAGCTTGTTACGGACCGATGGAGGCTTATCATTATTTTAATGTTATCTACAGTTAACCTACTTTCACTTCCAGTGGCCATTTTATGATTTGCACACCTAACTAATAATTTAAGAGCTCCCTCGAAATAGAGTATAACTATTAATTTCTGGAACATGATTTTAATTATGTTAAAATATATAACTAACTAACTCACTCACTGGCTCTATCGAACCCGTAGGTTCATGGCCGCGCGGACATAAGCTCTCCATACATCCCTATCCTGAGCTAATGTTTTCCAATCATTCCCTGTATAATCTACTTCCCTCAAATGATGGATAATGTTATTCTCCCACCTCATTCTTGGTCTACCAACTGGGCGTTTTCCCTCTGGTTTTCCTACCAGAAGCTTTCATGCACCTCTTTCACCCCCCCATACGCGTCACATGTCCTGCCCATCGCAGTCCACGAGACCTAAGTGTTATTATTATATCTGGCTTCCTATACATATCATGTAGCTCACCATTATGTAGTTTTCTCCATTCACCTGTCTCTTCATCTCTTCTTGGCCCAATTTTCCTAAGAACTTTATTCTCAAATTGTTGGAGTTATCTGCCAAATGTTAACGCATTGTCCTCTCTAACATTTCCCTGTTCGGTATTAATCATTCGATGTTACCCCAGTTTATTGTAATGATCAGTCATGTAGTGAAACATATAGGCCTAGTACAGTAGTAGTGGATTACACTACAGGTTTGCGGTTCTATCAAATCTATGACATTTTCTATTTATAACACTGGCCAACATGATTTTTGTCTCATTAGTACCAATAGTTGTACTTAATGCAGTTTTTTTATCGTGTTTTCAAGTATGTATTCGGAATTTCTCCATCATCCACAGTTTTTTTATTTCAATTTGAATTAATGGATTTAAATAATTATTTTTTAATAAACGTTTTTTCGTCCATTTGTCCATTGTAAAATAAAACCAAATGAGCTAACTCAAATTGTTTCAGCTATGGAAAAGAGATATCAAGGCAAATGGAATCCTAATATGCTAGCCGATTATTGTTGGACCATCAAGATGGATACTCCACAGGCGAAATATAGCAGAAAATCGTCATTTTTTACTTTCTAGTTGAGTCCGAATGTTCAAATATTGTGCAGTTACGAATGGAGAAAATATTCAAGTGTTTGAAATTATAAATTCCTGTCTCTCGGAAACCTTGCGTGATGAAGAAAACCCGATATCAAATTTGAATTCAGGAGAAAAAAATACTATCAGAATCACACATTTTTCTTTCTGAAACAAAAAAAAAAGTTTCTTTTTTGTTGCTCAGTGTATCGCAGTAAAATTTAACTAATATAGCTTAGCGCTCTGCTAGTTATAGAGGAAATTTATGTTAATTGCTGATAAGAGGAGATAACGGAGTTTATTTGGTTTTTCCTAGCATTAGCCAAAGGCTTCTAGGTATTGAAGACGAATAAATATGTTGTATAGGAAGAAATGATGAACTGAAGAAATTGAACTCATTGGTTAACACAAGTAAGAATCTCTTCGCAGTATGACTGTAAGAGATTGGATCAGGTATTAACTTAGAAATCACTTGGGAGTTCACTCAGGATAGAGCTAGTCTCTTTTAAAAGGGAAAAACATGACGAAACTCTGAAGTATTTAATACATTAAAATCTCAGATTAAGTACAATTAACTCCACTGTTTTATTTGTAACTTGTTAATACCCGGCGTGCGCACGCTACTCCTAAATAAATGTTAATGCGTTTTTACCACCAGCCGTGTGTTGTTATGCTTGCCCGGGAATCTGTTTATCCCGATCTTCTTGGCATCAATGACAAAAATGGTTATTGTGAGTTATCCGTAAAAGATAAACATATGCTGTCGCAGACTTTTTTGTAGAGTTTTTTGAGATATTCAATTCTGTGTACATTGATTTGGTGTATTTGTTATGGTTTAGGCAGCGTAAACCATTTAAGGGTCAAAATAGGGACTTTATTTCACGTTTTTTACTACAAAGGGTGATTTTTAGGGGTGAAGGGATTGAGTATTACAACTCTCTTATTGCCTATGTTCATCCCCGGAATCTCCTGAACATTTTTCAAAAAGCCCTATCTCAATCGGATGAACGGTATGGCAGAGTACGCTTGCCCGGAAATCTACTTATCCCGATCTTCTTGGCATCAAAGAAGACAAAAATGGTTATTGTGAGTTATCCGTTGAAGATAAACATATGCTGCCGCGGACTTTTTTGTAGAGGTTTTTGAGATATTCAATTCTGTGTACATTAATTTGGGTATGTGTTATGGTTTAGGCAATGTAAGCCATTTAAGCGTCAAAATAGGGACTTTATTTCACGTTTTTCACTATAAAGGGTGATTTTTAGGGGTGAAGGGGTTGAATATCACAACTCTCTTATAGCCTATGTTCATCCCTGGAATCTCCTGAACATTTTGCGAAAAACTCCATCACAATCGGATCAACGGTATGGCCGCGCATAAAGTACAAACAAACAAACAAACAAACAAACATTCATTTTTTACACGCTTCATATTAGCTTGACCTGTATCTATCTATCTATCTATCTATCTATCTATCTGTCTATCTATCTGTCTATCTATCTATCTATCTATCTATCTATATATCTATCTATGTAACGGAACCTTTCAACGCGATTTTCACCCACTTAAAATCATTGGATCGACTTGAAACTTTGTATATGTAGAAAGGACCCGCGACAATATAATAATTTCATATTTATTTTCTAAAATCATGGTCAGAATCATGATAAAATAAAAAAAAGGTGTCTTTGTATCTATGTAACGGAATTTTTAACATGATTTTCACCCACTTAGAAACATTGGGCTTGAAACTTTGTATACTTTAAAGGACCCGTGACAATACAATATTTTCATATTTGTTTCTAAAATTCTGGCCAGAATCATCATAAAATCAAAAAAAGTGTCTTTGTATCTATGTAACGGAGTCTTTGAACCCGATTTTCACCCACTTAGAAACATTGGATCGACTTGAAACTTTGTATACTTGTAAAGGACCCGTGATAATACAATAATTTCATATTTTGTTTCTAAAATTCTGGCCAGAATCATCAGAAAATCAAAAAAATGAAAACTGGTATAATAGGTTGTGGACTTGTCGACTTTTTAGTCAATCGTTGTAAGAGCTCAGTTGGTAGATCGGTGAACTCTTAGTGGTATATAACTTCAGTAATCCATAGGTCGCTGGTTCAAATCCGTCTGGGAGGATTTTTTTAGAAGAGTATTACTTTCAGCTCATACTACAATAGTATGGAATTTAAAGGTATTTACATTTTTATCTTATTCTGTAAAATATTAAAACTAAAAAATAAACAATAAATAATTGTTTTAAAAACTAAAACACGCTTTATTAGAAAACCGACCTAAAAATTAAAAATAATTTTAATTTCCAACACGCTTGGGATAAATAATTTTACCATCAAAAGCATGGGGAGCTCTTTATGATTTTTACATTTTCTTCTTAGAGACTTTACTTTTACGAAAATATGTTTATCATTAAATATATATTAATTGATAAAGAGCACCCCACGCTTTTGACGGTAAAATTATTTATCCCAAGCGTGTTGGAAATTAAAATTATTTTCATTTTTTTTAGTTCGGTTTTCTAATAAAGCGTGTTGTTTTAGTTTTTTAAAACTATTATTTATTAAATAATCAATTGAGTTGGTGTTTACTTGATGAAAATCCATATTTATTAATTAAATAAAAATAAAACGTAGTTTTATTTGATTTTCATATTTATTATATAATTCAGTGACAGCTGTTTCGGTACACTGTACCTTCTTCAGACTGTTAAATTATGAATTGTGTTCCAACTGATCTAAGCAACAATATAACAATATTTATTTAAATTTTTAGATTTAACAAAGGGGATTCATTCAAATCAAGTTGAGAATTTAACAGTTTTTTACTACTTTTAAATTTATTAATTTCTACAGCCTCCAAAAGATCTAACTTCTTACCCTTATCACAAATATGTAAAATTTCAAAATTTGGATGATCCTATTCAGAATGTTAAAAAAAAAAGAGGAGCTTGATTTTAAAGTGATAAAATTAAACGGATAAATTTGAGGTGAAAAACGACTGTGATTTGTTGTAAATCAAAATTCATTGAAATGTGATTGGCCATTGACCCCCATTTGGGGCACGAGTTAAATAGCCGTATTAAATTCGCTATGAGATTCGTCCTTTCGTATTACACATGTATACGGGACAGGTACGTTAGCTAACCTTTAGACGGCAACGTACTGCATAATCGAATGTTTATCTCCAAACGTGTCCTCTAGTCAATACACGATATTATATAACAGCGCTGCCACTGCTGTGGGTAATCAAAACGAGAAAGAAACCCTAAAGCAATTATTTTAAGTATGATTTGGTACCGACCTTATGAAGGTCTTGACCCGATATCTTCATGTGCTTTTATTTAAGTGTTCTGTTTATTTTATATGATTAACAAGGAGAGTATTCCTCTCTCTGTTTTCTGATTCTTGAAGTGTACTTGAAGGTGAAGATGCTGTTCTCTTCTTGCTTAAGCTTGTCGATCTTTTAAAAAATGATGTCTTGATGTGGTTTCTTGGAATTTTTTTTAAGGACTTGAGATGATGTTTGTGAGAAGCATTACTGTAGTTTTAAGGAGTTCAGGATTTAGGAGGATTTTGGATATGAGGGATAGTAGTTGGGCAACTAGGTTTTCTGGGTTGGAGGTGGAGGGTGGAGGGATAGGGGTTATAGGAGTGTTCACACTTGGTGCTGGAGTGGAGATTTTTGAAGATTTTTCTGGCTCTGTTTTTTGAAGTGGTGCTATGGTGGAGTGTAGTGGTATCCTTGGCGTGTGCTTTCTTCTTGTATTGCTGTATTCTTTGTAGACTGGGCACTGCCGGTAGCTGGCAGCGTGAGTTTCGTTGCAATTTGTGCATAGGAGTTCAGTTGCTGTGTGCAGTTTTTGAGGCTATGGTTGCCTGCACACTTGACGCATTTCTGTTTTCTGCTGCAGCATTCAGCTAGGTGGCCGAAGCCTTGACATTTGTAACATTGGATTCCACCGGCTGGCGTCTTGTAGGTTTCGAGTCTAATTTTAACATTGAAAATGTCGGTCAGTTGGGCTATTTTCATTGTGAAGTCTGGTTTGTGGAAGAAAGTTAAAATCCAGACAGGAATGGCAGTCTTGAGTCTGGATCCCTCTTGGAAGCTGGTTTTGAAGAGTTGTCTCACGTTGTGGATAGGGTATCCTTTGTCTGCAAGTTCTTGAAAGATTTCATGGGATGTAATTTTTACAGGGAGTCCTTTTAGTGTTATCTTCTGGGTCATATGTGATCTTCGTTTGTAAATATGTGTATGAAACTGCATTTCGTGGTCATGTAGTACTTTTTGGACTTGTTTAAAAGCTTCTTTATCTTTAGTGTAGATCTTCAGTTGGTCTTTGGTATGCTGTATAGCGATGTCTTTTTCATTGCCGGTAGAGATGGCGGCAATGTGTGTTAACTTGTAGGCATTGATGTCTCTGGCGTCTACGACGATTGGTGGAGGTGAGTCTGGAGGTTTCTGAAGTGAGATGAATCTATTATTTATCTCTATCTCGAGAGTTTTGACTTTGGTGACGTTTCTGGCCGTGTGTTTAGACTTGGGAAGAGTGAAGTTGTCTTCCTCTTGAGTGACTTTGTTGTTCGGAGTCTTGGGAGACTTCCCTTCAACTCCAAGGTGTCTTGTCAGGTCGACTGGAGTCTGGCATGATTTGCGCTGTTGAAGTTCAGCGTTGTGGTCTTGCTCTAACTTCTGTCTTCTGTCCAATTCAAGTAGGATGTTCATTCTAGAAGCTCGATGAATCAGAATGACGAGAAAGAGCTGTACAACACAAAACTCATAATCTATTGGGCAGTAAAAGTAAATAAACAGCGGGATTGGGCAGTTGAAACTTATACTGCTGCCGCGCAGAAATATCTTCCATCTAGTGATTAGAATCAGTCTTTTACTTTCTCTGGAAAAGCGTTGTGTTTGTTCATTTAGCATTCATATGTAGTGGTCATCATGTCAAGTAATATTTCAGGTATGTAACATATTTTCCATGTCATTTTATTATATTATTATAATATAACTAACTCCTATCGAACCCGTAGGTTCATGGCCGCGCGGACATAAGCTCTCCATACATCCCTATCCTTAGCCAATGTTTTCCAATCATCCTCTGAATAATCTACTTTTCTCAAATCATAGTTAATGTTATTCTCCCACCCCATTCTTGGTCTACTAATTGGACGTTTTCCCGCTGGTTTTCCTACAAGAAGCTTCCATGCACGTCTTTCATCCCCCATTCGTGCCACATGCCCTGCCCATCGGACTGTTCTCATTATGTCTGGCTTCCTATAAAGACCATGTAATTCACTGTTATTCAGTCTTCTCCATTCACCTGTCTGTTCATCTCTCTTTGGTCCAAAAATTTCCCTAAGAACTTTATTCTCAAATGCTCGTAATCTCATTTCCTCCCTTAAAGTAAGAGTCCCTGTTTCACATCCATATAACTGGTAGAATAACAGTTTCATGTATTTTCAGTTTAACGTTTTTTTTAAAGGAGTTGGGACATCAAGAGTCTCTGCAATGCATAATAGCACGCATTTCCAGAATTGAGCCTATGTTTAATTTGCTTGTGCATCTCATTCTTATTTGTGATTATTGTTTCTAGGTATTTGAATTCAGCCACTTACTCAAAATGTCCTTCGTTTGTCATTAGCTGTCCATTTCCATTATGTAATGAATTTCTATTTAGTTTTATTGATATTTACTATAGTATGTAAAATTATCATACATATTCATGGTGTAAAATGCTGTTTTTGGTCTTAAATTCTGGAGTTTACAAAAAAGTCCCTTTTTTTCCGCGTCCAACGAATGTTTAATAATTAGTTTGGCTTTTTATCCACATTTTAAACTAAATTCTAATCTTCGTATGTTGCGGAAGTCGTAAATTAATGCACGTTATTCCTTTCACGTACTTACAAATAACCATCCGGGCTTTAAGTGGCCTACTTGTCATGAGAGTAATTTTAACCATGGATCACACACACACTTTTTTTAACCACAGGACATGGAGGGTGTCCCCGAATGAGTGATCAGCTCAATGTCAGGGTTTTCTCCGAGACAACAACGTTAAGACGAAGAACACTAAACATGGCGAATATGATAATGATTAAGATGGCCAGATGATATTCGGGGACCGTTTGGGCCTTAACGTTTCCTGACATTTGTCTTACAGGTGAGAGAAAAACCTGAAGAAAACCATCGCCCAGGAAATTTGTCCTGATCAGAGACCGAACCCGGCCCGCTAGGGAGGACATTTTTTATATTTTTTCAAAGACCCCAAAAAGCAAGATTGCTCATATTAAGGGGAAATATACAAAACATAATGGCCATGAAACAATTAACAATAAAAACAACAAAACAAAATCAGGCATAAGTTTAAGTAAAACAGACTACTATAGATGCATAATATATATACACATATAAATACAATATTTAAACAGGATAATAATAGTAATTAAATTAACAAAATTAACTAAGAAAGCAATGAGAAAAATATGTTTAATACAATTAGAAAAATGTTTAACATTCGTGAAATGTTGATATTGAATAGGTAAGTTATTGTAATGGTTTATTAATGCATAACGAATCGCTTTTATACCATATTTTGTTGAGAAACTAGTATCTTTGTGTAATAAAGTACAACCTCTTACTTACATACTTACTTATTTACTTACTTACTTACTTATTTACTTACTTACTTACTTACTCACTGGCACTATCGAACCCGTAGGTTCATGGCCGCGCGGACATGAGCTCTCCATACATCCCTATCCTGAGCTAATGCTTTCCAATCATTCCCTGTACAATCCACTTCCCTGAAATCACAGTTAATGTTATTCTCCCACCTCATTCTTGGTCTACCAACTGGGCGTTTTCCCTCTGGCTTTCATACAAGAAGCTTCCATGCAAGTCTTTCATTCCCCATAAAGTACAACATGTCCTGCCCATCGCAGTCTACGAGACTTAACTTTTCTTATTATATCTGGCTTCCTATAAAGACAATGTAGTTCATTGTTGTGTAGTCTTCTCCATTCACCTGTCTGTTCATCTCTCTTTGGTCCAAAAATTTTCCTAAGTACTTTATTCTCAAATACTCGTAATCTCATTTCCTCCCTTAAAGTAAGAGTCCCTGTTTCGCATCCATATAACTGGGAATAACAGTTTTATATATTTTCAGTTTAACGTTTTTTGAAAGGAGTTGGAACATCAAGAGTCTCTGCAATGCATAGCACGCATTTCCAGAAATGAGCCTATGTTTAATTTCTTTATGCATCTCATTCCTGTTTGTAATTATTGTTCCTTCCTAGGTATTTGAATTCAGCCACTAGTATAATAATTACCCTCTAGTATAATAATTATGTTTATCTTTATTAAAGATAAATACATAATTAAATAACTATTAAATAATGTTTAATGCGTAGGCCTACATTCTGTTTCAATTACTGCCATGGCTCCAATAACGTTGATTTTTTTCGACGAGAATATTGAATTCATCCAAAAAAGATAATTCATGGTATTATCGCCCCACTATGATGGTTGACCGTTTATATAAAAGCGGGTGCCGCGCGACAATGCTTGACAATGATTAACATGCGGAATTATTATAGTGGCGAAAGTCGGCATCTTTGTATTTAATCATATATAACAGCTGCGGGGAAACAAAGCGAGCCGCTGGACAACCATCATAATGAGGCTATAATATCAAACATGTATGATCATAAGTAATGCCACGAGTGATTTCCAAATTATCGATAAATTCACGACTCACTTCGTGAGTCGTGAATTTATCTAGAGAATTTGGAAATCAAGAGTGGCATTTATTAGGACTATTTAACGAATAAAATTAAGCTGTTTACTCACAAATCATTATTTAACTGTAGTTATTTTAAAATATTTATATATCTAATGTAAACGGCGATGTTTGAAAACAAATGAGAAACGATAGGTACGCTTCATCTGCTTCTTTTGTTTATCACTGCAACTAGATCATACTATTTCAGAATATTAAAAAGGAGGAGCTTTCTTTAATATGGTAATTATAACACTGATAAATATTTCGTGAAACACGACTCTGATTGGTTGTAAAACAGAAATCATTGAAACGTGATTGGTCATTGACTCCCATTTGGGGCATGAGTTAAATAGTCATAAGTAATGCCACGAGTGATTTCCAAATTATCGATAAATTCACGACTCACGAAGTGAGGAGTGAATTTATCTAGAGAATTTGGAAATCAAGAGTGGCATTTGTTAGGACTATTTAACGAATAAAATAAAGCTGTTTACTCACAAATCATTATTTAACTACAGTTATTTAAAAATATTTTTATATTTAAAGTAAACGGTGATGTTTGAAAACTAATGAGAAACGATAGGTAGCCTACGCTTCTACTGCTTCTTTTGTTTATCACTGCAACCAGATCATACTATTTATTGCCAAAGGAACGCAATATTGTAAGGAGGAGCTTTCTTTAATATGGTAATTATAACACTGATAAATATTTGGTGAAACACGACTCTGATTGGTTGTAAAACAGAAATCATTGAAACGTGATTGGTCATTGACTCCCATTTGGGGCATGAGTTAAATAGTCTGAATAAATTACTTCTGGTGGCATACAAAGCGATATTTTTTCTAACAGAGTCTATTACGGGAAACAGGAAATTGTATTGTCAGATATAGGAAATAATGCAGTGAGTTTTATCTAAAAATAAAAATAAATTGTCATATGACCTTCATTTTCATAATATGGTCATTTGCTTTTATAATAATCTAATATATAAAAATAAATGTTTGTTTGTTTGTTCCTTCTTTATGCGCGGCCATACCGTTGATCCGATTGTGAGGGGGTTTTTTGCAAAGTGTTCAGGAGATTTCCGGGATGAACATAGGCTATAAGAGAGTTGTGATACTCAACTCCTACACTCTTAAAAATCGCCCTTTGTAGTGGAAAACGTAAAAGAGTAGCTTTTTGGATACTTAAATGGCATACGCTGCCTAAACCATAACAAATACACAAAATTAATGTACATGGAATTGAATATCTCGAAAAAAGCTCTACAAAAAAGTTCGCGACAGCATATGTTTATCTCTTACGGATAACTCACAATAACCATTTTTGTCTTTCATTGATGCCAAGAAGATCGAGACAAGTACGTAGATTCCCGTGCAAGCATAGCAGCATATGGCGGGTATTCTTTTACGGATAACTCATAATAACGAATTTTGTCTTTTAGCTCATTTATACCAAGAAGATCGAGTATAATCTTCGTTTATTTACACTCATATGTTGGTAACTGGTACATTTTTTTCAAATTGTCAATCCATGGTCAGTGCAACGAATGTCGAAGATTTCCTGCTGATTCTGGCACTTTGGCGGTGGAGAAATACAATTTCAACTTAGATGAAAGAGATTTAGTTAATGGATTTTATACCCCTTGCAGCGATAAATAAATATTTATAAACGGTAATAAACAATGACTTTAGTGGTTTTTATCTGTAAATAAAAGGTTGATTCTTATTAATTTGTATTGCCAACAGTGTCGTGGTAAAAAGAAAACAACTGTTTTTTTTTATATTTTCTTAATGTCCCACCTTTTTTTAAAATGTCCCAGGTTTTTCCTTTAGTTTTTTGTACATGTCCCCTTATACATTGAAAATATTATGAACACCATACTCTAGGCGCCCCAACTTCAGAAGTGGGTTACAATTAAGCCAGTGCCAGGAGAGAATACCAGAAATGTCGACAACCTGGGAGATTGGACAAAAAAAAATCTTGATTTACAAGCTTGAAGTAAGAATGGCGTGGAACGTGTTTCCCGTAAGTTATTAGCAGAGGTGACGAAAGTTAAACACAGAAGTGCAAATTTGCTTACCAACTGTTCCCGATAATTACGTCGGTAGAAAGAGAGAGAAAACGCGCAATTTTATAATTAACTTATATTATTCACATGGAATAATTATCGCTTTCATGTTTATTTCAGACTTTATTTCTAGCAAAGTCCATGCACTTGATGGATTTTCTCGTGGTTTTCCTCATCGTTACGGCGCGGCGATTGGATTTTCCTTATCACGAATAATTTCACTGCTAATCATGATTTCATAATTGATTGAAAATTCAGTGAACATGTAATCAATACATGTCTTCACAGAAAAACATACACGTCCTGATATAGTGTCAAATTATCCTAAACGCAATAAGATATGAGATATTTAAAATACAAAATCTAATAAACAATATAAGGGCCTACTTGACGTTACTATTTCACAATATTCTAATTTCCATCATCATCATCATAGTACATTCACGAATTTAGGCCATTTGTTGACCTGTTGCGGCCTCAAGAGAAACACTATCCAGAAGTCTTTTGAGTGGACGTCCTGATCTTCTTCTTCCTGCAGGTTGATATCTTAACATTTGTTTGGGTATCCTGTGATCTTCTATTCGATGAACATGTTGCATCCATCTTGACTTATAATCAGAAATTTTGTTTTCTAAAGGTTTCATATGTACAAATGAGGGAAATTTTGAGGAAGTGGCTGAATTCAAATACCTAGGAACAGTAATCACAAATAGGAATGAGATGCACAAAGAAATTAAACATAGGCTCAATTCTGGAAATGCATGCTATTATGCATTGCAGAGACTTTTGATGTCCCAACTCCTTTCAAAAAACGTTAAGCTGAAAATATATAAAACTATTATTCTACCAGTTATATTGTATGGGTGCGAAACATGGACTCTTACTTTAAGGGAGGAAAGGAGATTACAAGTATTTGAGAATAAAGTACTTAGGAAAATTTTTGGATCAAAGAGAGATGAACAGACAGGTGAATGGAGAAGACTACATAACAATGAACTACATGGTCTTTATAGGAAGCCAGATATAATAAGAACAGTTAAGTCTCGTAGACTGCGATGGGCAGGACATGTTGCACGTATGGGGAATGAAAGACGTGCCTGGAAACTTCTTGTAAGAAAGCCAGAAGGAAAACGCCCAGTTGGTAGACCAAGAATGAGGTGGGAGAACAACATTAACTATGGTTTGAGGGAAGTAGATTATACAGGGAATGATTGGAAAGCATTAGCTCAGGATAGGGATGTATGGAGAGCTTATGTCCGCGCGGCCATGAACCTACGGGTTCGATAGTGCCAGTGAGTAAGTAAGTAAGTAAAGGTTCCATATGTAATTCTTCTAAGATATTTTAATTTGTGATCTAGTAGTGTGTATCCTGCAGTCATTTCAGCAGATCTAAGTCTTTGTATATCCTTCTCTTTCAATGTCCATACTTCGCTACCATACAAAAGAGTTGGAAGAGCCGGTGTTTTATACACTTTTAATCTTGAATGCTTTTGGACTAACTGTGGCTTGAAGATAGAATTTATTAACCCTAAAATTCTTAAAAATTTAGATATTTTTGCATTTACATCCTTTTCTTCTTCATATGAGATATTGCATCCTAGATATGTAAAATTATTCACCTGCTCCAAAATGTTATTGTCCAGTACAATTTTACTTCTGACAGGATCTACACCTTGAAATGCCACAATTTTTGTTTTCTCTGTAGATATCTTCAATCCATATTCTTGTGTAATTTTATTAAGTTCATACAGAACTTTCTGTAGATTATCTTCTGAATTTGCTGTTATTATTTAGTCATCTGCAAACAATTGGGTGTTTAATTTAGTATTTCTGATATTCTTATTCCAAATTTATATTTTTTGTTCCAGCATTGATATAAATTGCAAAGAGTGTTTGGGGATAGGGGCAGCCTTGTTAATTTCCATTATCAATGTATTAATCTTTCTGTCTGTAATCTGAAGTCTTTTTTTTTTTTTTTTAGTTCATGTGAATTGCAGTAGGCCTATGTTAATATGTATATTCTTTCTTTCTTTTAAATTTTACGTCGATTCTTTGTGAGACTTTTAAGTCGGTGATCGGGAAGGAGAGTATTATCGTAAGTAATGCCTCGAGTGATGTTATAAAAGATATATTAGAAATGAAAATTGGCCAGTCTGTATCCAGAATAGATCCAGGTGGAGAAAATTTGTTGAGAAGGTCAAAACTTCAATGAGGCTGTAGTCGCCTACTAAGGATGAAGAATGCCACGAGTGATTTCCAAATTATCGATAAATTCACGACTCACGAAGTAAGGAGTGGATTTATCTAGATAATTTGGAAATCAAGAGTGGCACTTGTTAGGACTATTTAACGAATACAATTAAGCTGTTTACTCACAAATCATTATTTAAATATCCATCCATCCATAGTAATTCTGCCCGAGAGTAGGTCTTTCACTGTAATCATAGCATTTTCATGCTACGCTTTGCAGCTTTACTAGGGAATTATAGGTGTGGTAGCTTCCCGTTGTTTTCCACTCCGGTGAAGGATGATGATGATAAATTATAAGGATGATGATGATGGCCGAATCATTTTCGGGGACCGTTTGGCCCCTGACATTTGTTTTACAGGTGAGGAAAAACCGCGAAAAAAAAACTTCACCCAGGAGCCTTTCCCGATCGGGAATCGAATCCGGGCCCGCTGCGTGACAAGGCAGCATGCTACCTCGAGACCACAGCGGTGGACTATTTAAATATAGTTAATATTTTAAAATATGTATATATTTAATGTAAACGGCGATGTTTGAAAACAAATGAGAAACGTTTATTATGTTTCATTTGTTCATCACTGCAATCAAATCATATTTATTGACAAATAGAATCGCAATATTGTAAGAATGCACCCTAGTGGAGAAAAAATGAAACACATCATTACAGGTTATTAATTAATTTCTGATGTTCTATGATGTAAATACGCCAATTATATTTTTCTGGAACGTTATTACCTGGGAAATAATACGTTTAAGAAAGTGCAAACAGTGGTTTCTTTTTTTTTATGCTGTAATCAATTTCTACGAATATTTTTTTATTATATCTCGCAAGCAGAATGTGGTTATATTCGTGCACTATATATACAATCTGGGAGCCACTTGCAGAGATGCAAGTGATAAAATCGAGGTGAAAAACGGTTGTGATTGGTTGTAAATCAAAATTCGTTGAAATGTGGTTGGTCATTGACTGCCATTTGGGGCATGAGTTAAATAGTCTGTTTAAATAAAGAGTATGATGGATCTCCACTGGTATATTATCCAATACTATTTTTTTCTATTAATTTTTATTGCTGAACGAATCATGCGAAATTCCTAAATGTTTCGCCATATAATTTATTGTTCATTAATTTTCACTATTCAGAAAAATGTCTGTATTTGGTGTTCTACTGTGAAAAGTTGGTGATCTATTCCTGTTATTCCATTCTTTTTCTGTGTCATAATATAGTCTATACTGCTGATAAATTAACTTGTTAGGCTTATCAACATTAAATTAGATAGTAATAAAGTATCAGAGATCATTCATTTCTTAAACATTTTCATATCGTAAAACTCATCAGTTATCACAGATAAAACTCTTAAAAGTTTATTCTCCTCTATATATTTTTTCATCTGTTACTTACAAATAATAATTTGTATTTTTATTTTCTTCTTCAAATCGATACATTTCATCTTTTACCAGCGCATGAAATATCAGTTCAGATATAAGAAAAACTTCTCCACCGCTGTGGTCTCGGGGTAGCGCGCTGCCTTGTCACGCAGCGGGCCCGGGTTCGATCCCCGGTCGGGACAGTTTTTCTGGGTGAGGTTTTTATCGGGGTTTTTCCTCGCCTGTAAGACAAATGTCAGGGAAACTTTAATGCCCAAACGATCCTCGAAACCATATGGCTATCGCAATCGCCATCATTCATATTCATCTTAGATTAAGCTTAGGATTAGGGACTCTCCTGGCGCGCCATTATCTTTATCATCACCCATGATATCATCGGGGCAACATAACCCCGCCTTCCAGGCGCCCCAATCTCAGAAGTGGGTTACAAGTGCTCCATGCCAGGAGAGAAACCAGGAATGTCGAAAGACAGACCTGGGGCATTTGAAAAAAAAAATATCCATCCATAGTAATTCTGCCCGAAGGCAGGTCCTTCACTGCAATCATAGCATTTTCATGCTATGCTTGCAGCTTTACTAGGGAATTGTGTAGGCGTGGTAGCTTCCCGTTGCTTTCCACACCGGTGAAGGATGATGATAATGATAAGGATGATGATGATAAAGATGATGGCCATATGCTTTCGGGGACCGTTTGGGCCTTAAAGTTTTCCTGACATTGTCTTACAGGTGAGGAAAACCCGATAAAACCTCACCCAGAAAAACTGCCCCGACCGGGGATCGAACCCGGGCCCGCTGCGTGACAAGGCAGCACGCTACCTCGAGACCACAGCGGTGGACTATATATATATATATATATATATAAGAAAAACTCCTAAAATAATACAACGTAGGGAGTAGGCGCCCCTGCCCTTTTGTGAGCTCCAGGTCCCACTCGCCCAGTGGGTAGTACCTGGGTAGGGCCCCGTCCACAGGGTTACATGGGGAGAAGAGAAGTCCCCAAAGCCGTAGTGAAAGCAACTTCTCTAGGAGACGAACACTCCGAAATTCCAGTTCCCTGCCCTCCAGGAAGAGGGGTTTGGGTAGAGGCTGGTCACCTCTACTAGTAAAAAATAACTTACTCATAAACTTCAGCAGAAGAAAAGCCGAATTGATAAACCTTATGACGACCACAGCAAGAAAAAGTATAAAAAGAGTTTTGGAATACATGACCAGCTTATAGATATCCAAAACAAATAACAAAATACAAACCTAAAGGCACCCGAGATGTGGGCAGACCTAGAAAGAGATGGGCTGAAGTCGGAACGGGTCAACAGACCTAATCCAAGAATGCAGATGATGATAGGCGTATTCGTAATCAGGATATTAAATGACACAAATACAGTTTTTTATTCCATTTTTCAGGACTCTTGCATTTTTATCAGATATATAAGTTTCGGCACGATACAAGTTATGATAAATATCTGATAAATCAAGTAGATTAAAATATCGCTATACTCTGGCTTTGTCAATTTTGAATCCTGTATTTATCTTATCTGCATGAATATACTCAATTGAGCAGTAATTATCATTATTCAATTGCAAATTGTAACAAAAACTCTGACACAATACTAAAATATCTTTGTTATCATCTTATCAAAACATCCTGCAGCAGAAATATTACCCACGTACTTTTAAAACATTGACAGAACATTGTGAAAACATTGCTTGCAACATTTCTCCTCCCGAATTAGTCCTGATTAACCTGTTCGTAACTTATGATTTATGATGAATTGAAAATTCATAATTGTTGTCCGATATTGATTTATATTTCCCCAATAGTTATCCATAAATTTGTAATTTTAAAACTGAAATCTATTTTGCGAGTTTTTGCCGTAGCGTAGTGGTAAGGCACTGAGCTACAAGCCGGAGGGTCGAGGGTTCAAGTCCCGTTGGGGTCAGGATTTTTAAACTGACTCAAACCCTCTGGCAGCACTATGGCCCTGGGGTCGACTCAGCCTTTAACGGAAATGAGTACCAGACGCTTGTTCTGGGGGCTGACAACCCGGCTGACATAAAGTGCCGATTGTCTAGAAAAAGTGGGAGCCTTAAACTCCTACTACCCCAAGGGCCTCCGGGCTTGTTGTGGGATCAATTTACTTTACTTTACTTAATGTGAAGGATGGATAACAATTTATTTTATACACACTATAAAAATATCAAGAAGAAAAAAAAATGAAAATAAATCGGTATTAATGATTTAAAAAATCTACAATCGATATAGGGCACTTTATATTTAAACCTCGTCCACCGCTGTGGTCTCGAGATAGCGTGCTGCCTTGTCGCGCAGCGGGTCCGGGTTCGATCCCCGGTCGGGACAGTTTTTCTGGGTGAAGTTTTTATCGGGGGTTTTCCTCACCTGTAAGACAAATGTCAGGAAAACTTTAAGGCCCAAACGGTCCCCGAAATCATATGGCCATCGCAATCATCATCATTCATATTCATCTTAGGTTAAGCTTAGGATTAGGGACTCTCCTGGCGCATCACTATCATCATTATCATATCATCGGGGCAACATAACCCCGCCTTCCAGGCGCCCCAACCCCAATTATGCCATTGCCAGGATAGAACACCATAAATGTCTGAGGACAAAAACTGGGGGCTTTAAAAACAATTTAAACATTTTTTTTTTCAAATGCTCCAGGTTGTCTTTCGACATTCCTGGTTTCTCTCCTGGCATGGCGTACTTGTAACCCACTTCTGAGGTTGGGGCGCCTGGAAGGCGGGGTTAAGTTGCCCCGATGATATGATGGGTGATGATGATGATAGTGGTGCTTAACCTAAGATGAATATGAATGATGATGATTGCGATAGCCATATTACTAAAATAAAACATTAGTATGCTACAATGTAGCTAGTATTTTTTTGTAATAAAAGGTAAAATTGCAATGCAAATAGTAGGCTATATATTATTCAACTGTTTGTGTGTGAAACCAAAACAAAAGACAGTCATAAGTCTAACTTATCATTATACTTTTCAACTGTTTGTGTGTGAAACCAAAACACAAGACAGTCATAAGAAGGAGAGTTCTTAACCTAAACTTAACCTAAATTCCAGACCATGGGCAACCATAGGAATGATTCCTTTTAAGGAAAAATTCATATTGGTTTGACCGGGAATCGAACCCGGGACCTCATGAACTGTAGTCAGGAACGCTGACCACTACCCATGAGGCTGAGATCCTTTCAGAAAGCATTAAACTGAAAAAAGTATAAAACTCTTATTCTCTGCAATGCATAATAGCACGCATTTCCAAAAGAGAGCCTATGTATAATTTCATCTCATTGCTATTTGTGATTATTGTTCCTGGTATTTGAATTCAGCTACTTCCTCAAAATGCCCCTCTATGTCATTAGCTGCCCATTTCTATTATATAATGTATTTCTACGTGTGAACATATATTTAGTTTTATAGATATTAACTTCCAATCCTAATTTATTAATGTTACCCAATAGTGTGTGCGTGTTGGCGTTTACTATCACCTCGCTATCGCCCAACAGCCTATTAATACAATTGAGTTGTAGGCCACAAAGTAAATTAGACCATTTACGAAAAACTCTTCAGTCGTTTCTAAAGTCGCATATACACTGTTATTACATGAAAATCTTAACACTTGCTTGTACGTCATCGTTACGTCACTCTAGACTCTAACAATCCGTGTGACGAAAGAATACAGTCATTAATCATACACAGATGGAAGTATATTGGAGCATACAGATCTTGAATCATTTCATACGTATATGTGCAAAACATGATGTGATTCACATAGCATATAATACATTGTCTTAAGTATACAATCATCAATAGATACTTGAGATTTGCCAACCGACGGATAGAGATCTCTGTTCAGTAATTCGGATTGTTTTACTAACACTTTTAGATCACCATTTTACAGTTCAGATTGATATTCTAATGGTTTTATATTCCTGTTCCCTACTTCACATTGATCTATTATTGGGTTTTGAAATCCCGATTGCTAGTTCAGATTGATTTTATAATGACTTTAAATTTTCGTTAGTTTGATTACAAGTATTTGAGAATAAAGTTCTTAGGAACATTTTTGGAATAAAGAGAGATGAACAGACGGGTGAATAGAGAGGACTGCATAACAGTGAACTACATGGTCTTTATAGAAGTTATAAAAACAGTTAAGTCTCGTAGACTGTGATGGGCAGGACATGAGGCACGAATGGGGAATGAAAGACGTGCATAGAAGCTTCTTGTAGGAAAAGGAAAGGGAAAACGCTTAGTTGGTAGATCAAAAATGAGGTGGGAGAATAACATTAACTATGATTTGAGGGAAGTAGATTATACAGGATCCCTCAGCTGTTACTAAAGTACAAACCAATAGGACATAGAAATGTTGGACGCCCATTTACTAGATGGGAGGATTCATTAAATCCCACTTGATGTGAAAATTTCATGAAGAAGAAGAAGAAGATTATACAGGGAATGGTTGGAAAACATTAGCTCAGGTTAGGGTTGTATGGAGAACTTATGTCCGCGCGGCCATGAACCTACGGGTTCGATAGTGCCAGTGAGTTAGTTAGTTAGTTGAGAAATATTTTTTTAATAGTTTTATACTCCCGTTTGGGAGTTGATGTGGACTTTCCAACTATTTTATATCCCTTTTTGACGGTCCAGCCTGCTCAACTTATATTTACCGCTTTCCATTCTTGAGCTCAGATTTAACTGAAAATTGAATATTTGTCGAATAGCTAGGTTTTTCTTTTAAAGAAGAAATCTATTCATCAATGAAATTTCATTCTTTTATAGGTATTGAAGTTCCTTTGTTGATAAAAAATTTAGCCGGATTATCTAACTATGTCCACTGCTGTGGTCTCGAGGTAACGTGCTGCCTTCTCACGCAGCAGGCCAGGGTTCGATTCCCGGTCGGCGCAGGCTCCTGGATGAGGTTTTTTTTCGGGGTTTTTCCTCACCTGTAAAACAAATGTCAAGAAGCTTAGGGCCCAACGGTTCCCGAAAATCATCATCATCATCATCCTTTTCATTATCATCATCATCCTTCACCGGTGTGGAAAGCAAGGGGAATCTACCACACATATAATTCCCTAGTAAAGCTGCAAAGCATAACATGAAAATGCTATGATTGCAATGAAAGACCTGCCCTCGGGCAGAATTACTATGAATGGATCAAACTATTTAACTCATGCCCCAAATGGGAGTTGTTTTATAACCAATCACAGTTGTGTTTCACCTCGATATTTATTGAATTTTGATTACCAAAATAAAGAAAGCTCCTTCTTTGTAATATTCTGACCAGGTCATAGCATTATTTTGCAGTGATTGACTCTCTAACAAATACGTTGAATATAACAAATAATGAACAGATTCCTCCGAACTACACATTTGATAATTGTGTGTTCAATAATTGTGTTTTTAGATAGTGATTTTACTGAGTTGTTTCCAAAAAAAAAAAAGAATTAATAACCTATAATGTTGGTTATAATATACAGTTTGTTGTGTTTCATTTTTTCTCCACTAGGATGCATTCTTACAATATTGCGATCCTATTTGGCAATAAATAGTATGATCAAGTTGCAGTGATGAACAAATGAACCAGACATTTCTCATTTGTTTTCAAACATCGCCGTTTACATTATATATATATATATATATATATATATATATATATATATATATATATTATAAGGGGGCACGCCGTAGCGTAGTGGTTAAGGAATTGACCTACAAGCCGGAGGATCGAGGGTTCAAGTCCCGTTGGGGTCAGGATTTTTAAACTGACCCAAACCCTGTGGCGGCACTATGGCCCTGGGGTCGACTCAGCCTTTAACGGAAATGAGTACCAGACGCTTGTTCTGGGGGTAAAGGCGGCCGTTACGCAGGGCTGACAACCCGGCTGACGTAAAGTGCCGATTGTCTAGAAAAAGTGGGTGCCTTAACTTCCTACTACCCCAAGGGCCTCCGGGCCTGTTGTGGGATCACTTTACACTTATATATATATATATATATATATATATATATATTATAATAATAATAACCATATTTAAATATGGATTTGTGAGTAAACAGCTTAATTTTATTCGTTAAATGCCACTCTTGATTTCCAAATCCCCTAGATAAATTGGAAATCACTCGTGGCATTACTTATGAAAATTTATTGCATTACTTGTGTAAATATCTTTTAACTTTTCATCAAAAACTGCAGGCTGTTTGTCTTCAGTAACCATTATAAATACTTAGCCGGGAAATAGTTCAAAGTAATCTTTACCACAACAAAAAATATGAAACTCATGTGATTGTTTCAATTATCTGAAACTTATATTTTGATCTATCGATAAAAAAAATTATGATATGGGAAAGTAAATAGTGTAAAGGGAATAGATAATTTTTAGAGGACTATTTAACTCATGCCCCAAATGGGAGTAATTTTACCAATGTGTAAAACTTTAACTCAGCCTTCCTTTTTGTATTTGCATACAAACCATTTATTTTAATATTGTCTATTATCTTACGTCTTTTTCTGCCTCTTTCTTTTCATTGACCATTCCTTTTAGGGAATCCGTCAGAAGGCAGTTTCTTCTTAGCCACAGTGGTCAATCCAATTATTGTTCTTCTTTCACCCACTCTGTCTAGCACATATTTATTTATAATTTTGTCTGTCCATTTTATACGTTCCATCCTTCTCCATATCCACATCTCAAAAGATTCCAGTCGCTTTTCCTCATTCCGTCGTAATGTCCAAGTCTCTGCACTATACAATGCTACACTCCACACAAAGCACTTCACTAGCCTCTTCCGTAATTCTTTTGCCAAAGGTCCGCAGAAAATGCTTCTATCCTTGTTAAAAACTTCTTTTGCCATTGGTATCCTGATAATTACATTATTTACTAGTCTAGCTAATACCCGGCGTGCGCTGCGCCTATATAAATGAAAATTAATATGCTTTTATGTTTAGTTGAATAAGTAAAAAGGAAAAAATTATATCGTAATTATTTTTAGATACCCCGAGCTGTTTACCTGGCGTTGTCCGGGAATATACTCATCCCGATCTTCTTGGCATAAATGAGCTGAAAGACAAAAAATAATGTACTTCTTATGATTAGTTGAATAAGTAAAATGAAAAATAATTATAAATGTACACTTAGTGACAAAAAGAACGAGTCGGTTAAAAAAAACAGAGTCCCTGTTATGGCCCACAGCGCATGCTCGAAAAACTAAAGCTGTGATTCATGAGGTAACGCGCTGTTAAATGTTTTAAATATGCTGTATTTGGTTTTAATCATCTTAAATAGTTAAAGAACAGTGAAGGAGACATGTTTCTAGATATTTACGAGTGTTCGACAAACGCAATATTACTCAAATTGCGACATTTCGAATAAAATTAAACTCTTATTCATAGTGCAAAAGTACAAGACAACCAATATTTAGACAACTAGTATCCCACGTTCGAGTAGCATAGATCGTTAAACCACTTACAAGAAGATGAAATATGTATGAAAGCCAGGGTTCGAATCCTTGAACAATTTTTTTATTCATTTGTATTTTCGCAAAATAGCCTACATCCTATAAATGCTATAACATTTAATTCCTGCCACTAATCTACGTCCACTTTACACTATATTAAGTAACATTCCTCCCTTCGTAAACTCTATAACACTATTTAGCTACCGGTAAAAATTTAATTGTGTGTGTGCAGTACCACGTTTTAATAATAATGCCATATATTTATGTAATAAAATATAATAGGCTTATAGCTGCATATATTTATGTGTTTATTTATTTATTACGTATTAGTGAGGAAAAAGTTTGACCCTTCAATTAAAGTATTTAGTTTATGTATGTCAAGTCCAGCATAATAATAGCCCATTGATGATGGACAATAATAATAATAATAATAATAATTATTATTATTATTTTTTTATTGTCCATCATCCATAGTAATAATAATAATAATAATGGGATATGTCAAAGGATGTGAAGAATGTAATTAACTGGGGATCAAAATTAACTCAAAATGTACCCAAGAAAATTACATAAAATATAGAATTCAAAAAGGCAGATCAGTAATAATTATAACATATACTCTCTGGTGAACAAGCCGTGTGCCTTGCATTTGTTTCATTTAGTTACATATTCTGTTACTACGAAATAAAAGCGCTACCACTCCTTCGTTCGTTGTAGTTTGTTCATTGCACGCGTAGTTCATCGCAAATTTTTACGTGTCACTGTACACTTATGTGTCTAATACTCTGTGTCCATTGATAGATGCTAATTTTTCTCACTTTAAGTTCAGGCATATTTTTTTTTCTCTTTAGTTCTCTTAACATATAAAATGTTGACACTCTTGCATTTGATTCTAAAAATCTTCACTTACTTAACTCCAAGATGCGACAGGCCTAGAAGCTTCTTGGGCTAAGAGCTGGCTGCTGGCCTCACATCAACGTGTGTTGATCACAGAGGTAGACAATCATCCAGTCAGTGTAGGGGTGACATGTGGTCAACATGTTGGGTACCCCTGTCGTTATAGCTGGTCATCTCAATCTGGAGCCGCTACTTATGGTAGCTACCCAAATGCCTCACGATGTTCGGTGGGCAGCGGACCCATATTGACATTATCCACTACTAATCTAATTTAAACATTAACTACCATACTATTGCTCTCTTTTCCTTAGTTTAACCCGTTCGTCCGTAGATGCTTTAGCGCGTAAGCACACCTCGCAGTTGCCCGGTCTCTCGGGAGAGGTTTTTTTAACTCTGGATTACTAAATATGTACTTTTTGGACAACATAAGGATATATTAATTTTAAAAATCGTATTTCATTTATTTAGGCGCAGGAACGCACGCCGGACATTAACTCGTAAGTGTATAAAAGTTTGTATAATTCTATTATTCGCTGGTTAAGTGGAAGATAATTCCCTAGTAAAGCTGCAAAGCATAGCATGAAAATGCTATGATTGCAGTGAAAGACCTGCCCTCGGGCAGAATTACTATGGATGGATGGATATTAAATTGGCAATGTATCCTACAAGATACATTAGTTGAATTTATTTAATATTTTAATATAATAATGGAAAAATGAATCGGTAGATATTATTTAAATTGGTGTCAAATTATACAACAATATTCAATACATAGGGAATAACATATGGTTAAATAGGAATGAGATGCACAAAGAAATTAAACATAGGCTCAATTCTGGAAATGCGTGCTATTATGCATTGCAGAGACTCTTGACGTTCCAACTCCTTTCAAAAAAACGTTAAACTGAAAATATATAAAACTATTATTCTACCAGTTATATTATATGGGTGCGAAACATGGACTATTACTTTAAGGGAGGAAAGGAGATTACAAGTATTTGAGAATTAAGTACTTAGGAAAATTTTTGGACCAAAGAGAGATGAACAGACAGGTGAATGGAGAAGACTACTTAACAGTGAACTACATGGTCTTTATAGGAAGCCAGATATAATAAGAACAGTTAAGTTGCATATTATTTCAAAACAAAATCATTATGTAATATAATAACATAAATGAAATTTAAGAAAGAAAAATTAATGTTTGAACCGGGATTTGAACCCTGGACCCCTAGTTCTACATACTAGTGTGTTGTTCATTACACCATTCAAACGACGATACAAATATTAACATTTCTTTCAACTTATACAATTCTCGTTTGTCCGAAGGCTAATAGTTGTCGCTGCCACCACGCCAACTGACATCTTTTATTCAGAAGTATTTTTACTTATTGAGAATTTATACATTATTTTTAGCGGTAAAGCTTCATACTTTTGATGTTTTTATTTGGATTAACATTTTCCAATCCTGGATAGAATCAAATTTAAGAAAGGAAAATTAATGTTTGAACCAGATACAGTGGAAAGAACATGTAGAAAGAATGGAAGAAAGTAGATTACCAAATAAAATCTTCCATTATTTTCCAAGAGGAAGAAGAGATGTCGGACGTCCTCGGAAGAGATGGTCTTAGATCTATTAGTGAAGACGGAACAGGCAACTCTTGCCTAAACCAGGAAGTGAAGAAGAAGATGAAGACCAGGATTTGAACCCTGGACCCCTATTAGCCTTCGGACGAACGAGAATTGTATAAGTTCAAAGAAATGTTAATGTTTGTATCGTCATTTGAATGGTGTATTGGACAGCAAACTAGTATAGGGGTCCAGGGTTCAAATCACGGTTCAAACATTAATTTTTCTTTCTTAAATTTGATTCTATCCAGGATTGGAAAGTTTTAATCCAAATAAAAACATTGAAAACATAAATGAAACTTACTGGAACTTGATAATTTGCAGAACTGAATATTCTTCTGGTGTATTCCAAGCTCATTCTCATCTCACAAACTATTAGTAACTGAAAATAGAACAAATAGACGTATTATATATCAAGTTTTGAAATTTTTAGCCAATAGCTGTATTGATCAACAAAATGCATTAGTAGGCAATATTGGGAACTTGGGCCATATGTAGACCTTCTACTATATATGGTCAAATGTAGAAATACATTATTAAATGGGAATGGATACTTGAAGGAATTTTTTAATAAATGGCAGAATTCAGTTACCTATGAACTAAATCAATAATAAAAAGAAAGCTAAAATAAATAAAATGTAGGCTCAATTGTGGAAATACATACTTTTATGTATTATGTATTTTTAAATTACTTCCTGATTCTATATAATAGTAGTCAGATATCACCGTTTGAAGAAAGGAAAAACAGATTTATTAGCTCGTTTAAAAAAAAATAATGTAACTAATATTTTCAAACAGTTTGTTTCTTCTTTTTATTTTTTATCATTCTTTTACCTTCTTTCATTTGTAGGTATTAGCCTACACTTCTCACAGAATTTACAAGTCAATATCCTGTGCAGGTCATCTGCAAGCAGAGAGCAGAAATTTGAACCACACTCTGGAAGATACAGCCCTCTCTGAACAGTTGTAATCATAGTACCAGGGGTCAACTATAAAAGATAGCACAATACATATATCTTAGTCCCAAGATGGAGATTTCAATTCCTCTACCCTGCTAGGAACTAATCTGGTCACCAGATTGAAAGGTAGGTACTCTCTGACCAAGCCACGGCAATAGGCTTAATAAAGGTTTATGACATAGAAATGAAATTGTAGATTATTGGTATACAGGGTGAATTTTAATTACACCGACCAACTGCAGGGACTGATTCCTGGACTGGAAATGGAGGAAAAATGTCCTATGAATAAGTGTCCATAAATGCATCATTGCTATGATAGATGACACTGACAAATGGCATTATTCTCTCGGCCCTGTTGCATGGTCTGCTAGATCACTGGACTTAAACCCCCTGGATTTTTACCTCTGGGGACATCTAAAAAGCATTGTGTAATCTGAACCAGTTCCTGTTGTGCTTACCCTTCAACAGCGTGTCCACGTCGCCTGTGACGCTATTCGGAGAGAGGCAGGAACATGCGAAAGAGCGAGGCAATCCATGATACGACGCATGAATGCATGCATTGCATCCCATGGAGGCCAATTTGATCATCTGTTGTGACGTGGAAGCAATTATGCTATGTTAGAATGTTAAAAGATTCTGGGCTATGTGGCCGTGTCGTCTATAAGTGGTATTTCCTCCAGACGTTTCTCCCTCAACTGCGGAGTACATCTTCAGTAGCGTGTGCTTCTAGGTGATGTGTACAGCCGAGTCTACTACAAGGTAACACCGCCTAGAAGCACTCGACACTGAAGATGCCCTCCGCAGTTGAGGGAGAAACATCTGGAAGGAATGCCAGTTATAGACCACGGCCACATAGTCTGGAATCTTTTAACATTATGATTATCGGCCATGAAAGCCTGCATTCCACAATTATGCCATGTACTGTGCGGCGGGACAATTTGTTGTCGTTGCACGCACATTGTTCATTTCCGGACACATGTTTATACGACCTTTTTTCCTTCATCTTCAGTCAGGAATCAGTCCCTGAAGTTTGTTGGTGTAATTACCGTTCACCCTGTATTTACCTAGTATTATAGAGTATTTATATTGTTGTGCATTGTTACAGGTGATTAGAGGGAAGGCAGTGCCTGGGCTGAGAGGCCTGTGACAATGGGCGGTACGTCTGGCTGCAGTTTCTGGAGAGCTCTAAGCAGACGCAAGGTTGTAGATGCAAACTCTTTAGGTCCTTCAAATCTAGCTCGTGTTCTGTCTACATTTGATCTAACAGCTCTTGGAGTTGGCAGTACATTAGGAGTTGGAGTGTATGTTATTGCTGGAAATGTGTCCAAGAACATAGCAGGTCCTGCTGTAGTACTATCTTTTCTAATAGCAGCAATAGCATCTGTTTTTGCAGGTTGGAAACTATTTTTCATGTATCTATTATATTGAAGTTTTATAGGGGAAAAAATCACTATGAGGTTTAATTTAAATCTTATCAATTACATTCTTAACCAATATCTTGCTAGTGTTCTGATGATTATAATTATTGCTTTTGGATCAAAAGTGTACAGATTCAAATTCAGCCAGGTGGATTTTTTCAGGGTGTAAACATCTTTAAAAAAAAGTCTTCTTAATAAAGAAGTTGCCATTTGCAAGATCGAAGCAATTGTTTCGTAGCATTTGGTGCTCAGGAATTAACAGTGTATAAAAGAGAAAAAAATTCATTTAGATCGGAGTTTCTCAGATAGCTCAGTTGGTAGAGCATTTGCATAAAAAGTGAAAGATCCTGGGTTCAAACCCCAGTCTGAGTGTATATTTTTTCTCTTCAAATATAATTTATCCATCATTGAGATGTATGAAATGAATAATAAAAACATTGAAAGAGGCCATTACTGGCTTTATAATGTAATGTAAAATTCCCAATTAAAAAAGTCTTCTTGATAAAGAAGCTGCCATTTGCAAGATAGAAGCAACGGTTTCGTAGCATTTGACACTCGGGAATTAACAGTGTATATAAGAGAAAAATTTGCGATTAGATTGGAGTTTCCCAGGTAGTTCAGTTGGTACAGCATTCACATAGAAAGCGAAAGGTCCTGGGTTCAAACCCCAGTCTCAGTGTATATTTTCTCTTCAAATGTAATTTATCTATCTTTGAGATGTGTGAAATGAATAATAAAACATCTTCAGTATTATATTTGAAGAGAAAAATTTTCGCCTAGACCGAGACTCGAACCCGGGACCTTTGGCTTTCCGGGCCAAATGCTCTACCAACTGAGCTACCAAGACGAGTTGCGATCTGGATGCAAATTTTTGTCTTTATACGTTATGTAAACAACGCCACCATTCATCATGATTCAAAAATAGCTACTGTAAAAGAAGAAAAGTACAGCACTCGATATCTAAGGCGACTAGAAGTTCATCCTAATCATCTTGCAATCAATCTTCTAGACAACAGTGAAGAAATAAGAAGACTAAAAAGAAATAAAATATTAGAACTTGCTTTCATTTTCACATAAAATGTTGTATAATGGAGCGCTGTCAATGCGCAGTATTCTCCTAACAAGTTATGTCTTTTAACAAATTTACTTATTGTCTTTTCATGACAGATTGTAAATTAGCAATAAAGTTATAAAAAATACGTTGTAATTCCCTCGCGCCAAATGCTTTGAAACCGTTGCTTCTATCTTTGCATATGGCGGCCTCTTAGTTAAGAAGACATTAATTGGGAATTTAACACTACTTTATAAAGCCAGTAGGGCTTCTATTGATGTTTTTATTATTAATTTAACACTTCCCACTGAACGATAAATTATATTTGAAGAGAAAAATTTACGCCTAGACCGAGACTCGAACACGGGACCTTTGGCTTTCCGGGCCAAATGCTCTACCAACTGAGCTACCGAGGTGAGTTGCAATCTTTAGTATTGTTTCTTCTAAAGTAGAAGTAAAGCCTAGGTTCCAGTGTTACAAATTTACTGCACATTAAACTTGAAATAAGAGTATTTAATTTTAGGAAGTTATATTTTGAGGTTATTTTAATTATATTATTTTTGGTCTGGACATCTTACCTCAATATTAATGTTGATTTGTTCTTGGACATGTTTCAAAACAATTCTGTTTTCCCAGACTGGGAAAGCTGACGATAAAACAGAATTGTTTTGAAACATGTCCAAGAACAAATCAACATTAATATTGAGGTAAGATGTCCAGACCAAAAATAATATAATTGAAATAAGAGATTTGTGTGTAAAATGTGTTTATCTCAATATTGGAGCATGAGTTAAATAGTCATTAAAAATATACTTACTTACTCACTCACTGGCACTATCGAACCCGTAGGTTCATGGCCGTGCGGACATAAGCTCTCCATACATCCCTATCCTGAGCTAATGCTTTCTAATCATTCCCTGTATAATCTACTTCCCTCAAATTATAGTTAATGTTATTCTCCCACCTCATTCTTGGTCTACCAACTGGGCGTTTTCCTTCTGGCTTTCCTACAAGAAGCTTCCATGCAAGTCTTTCATTGCCCATACGTGCAACATGTCCTGCCCATCGCAGTCTACGAGACTTAACTGTTCTTATTATATCTGACTTCCTATAAAGACCATGTAGTTCATTGTTATGTAGTCATTAAAAATATCTTGTGTAAAAAAATGGAAGCACACGCCGTAGCGTAGTGGTTAAGGCACTGAGCTACAAGCCGGAGGGTCGAGGGTTCAAGTCCCGTTGGGGTCAGGAATTTTAAACTGACCCAAACCCTCTGGCGGCACTATGGCCCTGGGGTCGACTCAGCCTCTAACTGAAATGAGTACCAGACGCTTGTTCTGGGGGTAAAGGCGGCCGTCAAGCAGGGCTGACAACCCGGCTGACATAAAGTGCCGATTGTCTAGAAAAAGTGGGAGCCTTAACCTCCTACTACCCCAAGGGCCTGTTGTGGGATCACTTTACTTTACAGTATTATAGTTGTATGGATCATAAGTTCCTTATCTCAAGATGTTTGGATGAATCACTCCACAGCATATCTAATTTTTTTCAGTAGAATTCTGATATATCCTCTATATTATTATTCATAGTGAAATTTCAATAGATTGTGTAAGATCCTGCTGTATTATATCATTTAAATCTATGATAAGATGTTAATTCTATAATTTTTTACCTGGTAAGTCAGTCGTCCTCAATTAAATTATTAAACTTCTTCAAGTTATTCTAATATGGAGGCTTTTCAAAAACAATGTTTCATCTTCTGCGTTTTCATCTAATTGCATTTTTTAACTTTTAACATGACTTCCTTTGGCCAGCAACCAATCGAAGGGACTATTATTATGCTTTCAAGTCTTATACGAGAATTTCCCATAAGGGAAAATTTTCTATAGGATCGTAACAGGCCTTGGCCTAAAACTTGGAAGGAAGAAGAAGAAGAAGTAGAAGAACTTTTAACATCTTCCAGTTAAAACACAGAAGATGAAACATTGTTTTCGAAAGGCCTCCATATTAGAATAACTTGAAGTTTAATAATTTAGTTGAGAACAACTGACTTATCAGGTAAAAAATTATATAATTAATATCTTATTGGGGGCACGCCGTAGCGTAGTGGTTAAGGCACTGAGCTACAAGCCGGAGGGTCGAGGGTTCAAGTCCCGTTGGGGTCAGGATTTTTAAACTGACCCAAACCCTCTGGTGGCACTATGGCCCTGGGGTCGACTCAGCCTCTAACGGAAATGAGTACCAGACACTTGTTCTGGGGGTAAAGGCGGCCGTCACGCAGGGCTGAAAACCCGGCTGACATCAAGTGCCGATTGTCTAGAAAAAGTAGGAGCCTTAACCTCCTACTACCCCAAGGGTCTCCTGAGGCCTGTTGTGGGATCACTTTACTTTACTTTACTTAACATCTTATTACATAACCTCAACGGTGCTTTAATATGAATTTCAAAAGTGTTGATTTAAATCCATGGCTGAGATATTTTGTTCTTTCTTGAACAGGATTATGTTATGCAGAATTTGGTGCCAGAGTTCCTAGAGCAGGATCAGCCTATGTTTATAGTTACGTCTGTGTTGGTGAATTTGTTGCCTTCATCATAGGATGGAATCTAATCCTAGAATATGTGATTGGTAAGTAACTCTCAAGGGAAAGAGTTTTATGAACATTGTAAAGACTCGTGAATTTGGTTTAAAATCATAAGATAAAGAATAAAAAGTGACCACTATCATGAAATATACTAGTGAGCTTCCATGCAATAGTTCCCACATATTTTACTACAGAATACAAGTCAAGTTATTAATAAATTTGTAGTCCGTGTTCTCAACAGGTTATGCAACACATATTGCTGTGCTTGCTACTGGAGTTATGTGGTTTTCAATGACCCATGGAGTTACGAGGTTTTCACTGCCTACCGTCGATATATACCTATATGATAATTACAGTTCTGATTAATTAGTTAATTAAATAAAAATAAAACGTAGTTTTATTTGATTTTCATATTTATTATATAATTCAGTGACAGCTGTTTCGGTACACTGTACCTTCTTCAGACATGTTAACAAATTATGAATTGTGTCCCAACTGATCTAAGCAACAATACAACAATATTTATTTAAATTTTTTAATTTAACAAAGGGGATTCATTCAAATCAAGTTGAGAATTTAAGTTTTTTACTACTTTTAAATTTATTAATTTCTACAGCCTCCAAAAGATCTAACTTCTTACCCTTATCACAAATATGTAAAATTTCAAAATTTGGATCGAAACAATGATTAATTTGGAATAATTGTTTTGATCCAAATTTTGAAATTTTACATATTTGTGATAAGGGTAAGAAGTTAGATTTTTTGGAGGCTGTAGAAATTAATAAATTTAAAAGTAGTAAAAAACTGTTAAATTCTCAACTTGATTTGAATGAATCCCCTTTGTTAAATTAAAAAAATTAAATAAATATTGTTGTATTGTTGCTTAGATCAGTTGGAACACAATTCATAATTTGTTAACATGTCTGAAGAAGGTACAGTGTACCGAAACAGCTGTCACTGAATTATATAATAAATATGAAAATCAAATAAAACTACGTTTTATTTTTATTTAATTAATAAATATGGATTTTCATCAAGTAAACACCAACTCAATTGATGATTAATTAGTTCCATTCTTACATCAAGTAAAGATTCACTGATATGTTCGTAGCCAATGCTCTGGAATTAACAATAAAGTTATTCTCCTTCCAATACTTGGATGTCCTATCTTGAAAATTTTAAAGAGTTACACAATTTTTTTAATGTTCTCTATCCATTTCCTCACCTTGAGAATACAATATACACTCATGAGACATTAATATACCAAGATTCACTAATATAATTTGTTTTATTGCAGGTTCTGCAAGTGTTGCGAAAGGTTTAAGTAAATATTTAGATTCACTTATGAATGAGACAATGGAGAAGGCTTTCATTGAAATAGTCCCAGTGAATGCTGATTATTTTGCTATGTCTTCATATTTTGACATATTCTCTTTTACCATATCAATCATTCTGGCAGGTAATATAAAATTTGTGAATTGATTTTATTATGTTGGTGTGTAGTATTTATCATAAGTAATGCCACAAGTGATTTCCAAATTATCGATAAATTCATGACTCACGAAGTGAGGAGAGAATTTATCTAGATAATTTGGAAATCAACAGTGGCATTTGTTAGGACTATTTAATGAATAAATTTAACCTGTTTACTTACAAATCATTATTTAAATATAGATATTTTAAAATATCCATACATTTAATGTAACCGGCGATGTTTGAAAACAAATAAGAAACATTTATTATTTTAATATAATTAATTTGGGAATTTTAACATTATGAGGTTTCATTAATAAGAATCAAATGAATCGTGAATTCTTCTTACCTCATACATCTATGTTCTTTTAAACACAGCACCACAGTATTGGAGAACTATCTTCTCCATCGTCAGCTGTTTTCACAACTGTCAATTTTTTCTTTCACCAGTAATTATCCAAACTGCCATCTAGTGTACTGTTTAGAAAATGACTCCTTCAAAAATACACTAGATGGCAGTTTGGATAATTACCGGCAAAAGAAAAAATTGACAGTCGTGAAAATAGCTGACAATTGAGAAGATGGTTCTCCGATACTGTAGTACTATGTTTAAAAAAACATAGATGTATGAGGTAAGAAGAATTCATGATTCATTTGATTTTTAACATTTATTATGTTTCATTTATTCATCACTGCAACCAGATCATATTATTTATTACCAAAGGATTACAATATTGTAAGAATGTACCCTAGTGGAGAAAAAATGTAACACATCAAACTGTTTATAACCAATATTATAGTTATTAATTAATTTTCGATGTCCCATGTTGTAAATATGTCAATTATATTTTTCTGGAACATAAACTCCTGGGAAATAATATGTTTAAGAAAGTGCAAACAATGTTTTTTTTTTGTGGTATAATCAATTGCTACAAATGTTTTTATATTATATCCCGCATGTTTATAACCAATATTATAGTTATTAATTAATTTCCGATGTCCCATGTTGTAAATATGTCAATTATATTTTTCTGGAACATAAACTCCTGGGAAATAATATGTTTAAGAAAGTGCAAACAATGTTTTTTTTTTGTGGTATAATCAATTGCTACAAATGTTTTTATATTATATCCCGCAAGCAGAATCTGATTACATTCATGCACTATATATACAATCTAGGAGACACGGATTCTTACATCTTAATACATAAATTGTTATATTCCACATATTTCTTAGAGAGTCAGTCACTGCAAAATAATGCTCTGACCTATTCAGAATGTTAAAAAGGAGGAGCTTGATTTTAATGTGATAAAATTAAATTGATAAAACTGAGTTGAAAAATGACTGTGATTGGTTGTAAATCAAAATTCATTGAAATGTAATTGGTCATTGACTCCCATTTGGGGCACGAGTTAAATAGTCAGTATCAGATATGTCAATCAATTTTTAAAACATAATGAATAAAACTTATTACACTAACCCCATGGCACAACAGGGCTAGAAAGCACTTGGCCTACCAGCTGGATGCTGGTCTTACATCCATATGTGAAATTACAGAGGTGTGCAATCAGCCAACCAATAATAGGGTTGACAAGTGTCAGCATATTTAAATTAATATTGGGAAGTAAACATTATGAGGTTATATCATTAATAGTGAGTGGAGAACATATTTTTAATGACTCACCTCATATAATTTTAAATTTCTTTGATACCGGCGGTTTCAGACAATATCTTGTCCCCTGTGGAAGTCATGACTGTAGAGGGACAAGATATTGTCTGAAACCGCCGGTATCAAAGAAATTTGAAATTATATGAGGTGAGTCGTTAAAAATATGTTCTCCACTCGCTATTAAGTGTCAGCATGTCTGGTCCCCCAACTATTATAACTGATTTTCTCAGCCTGGAACCACTACTTATTGTTGCAACTCAAATATCTCATAATGCTGGGTGGGCATCAATATCCCAAAATTCCATGAGAAAATTTCTTTGCACATGGGGACTCGAATTGCCCCAAGTCCCATAACTTGATGGCAAAGCATGATGCCTTAAACCACTCAGCTATAGCATTGTAATCGAAACTTATTAACAAACAAATTTTAATTAAAAATGCATAGTCTTAATTCAGGCATTATTATGAGTTAGTTATTTTGACTCACCTCATATTTTTTTTTTATATTCTTCAGACTAATGTTTCATTGCATCTATGTGATGCATTCTAACTGTTGTGTTTGCAGTTGTCATCTTGTAGGTTGATTTCTACTCCCTCTGTTGGATGACCGATGAACTTCCAAATCAATTTTTTTTCTCTTTCCCCAGGAATTTCAAAAATCATAGTTTTCTCTTTATTGTTGTGGATGTAAATTTTCTCCCACTGCACTGCTCTTTAACTATATAAGAACATTAAAACCGAATACAGTGTATTTATTGTATTGTATTGTAAGCCCATGTTTTCCCTTTACAGAGATTTAGGCGCTCTCCCCCAACAGGGAAGAATTTGAACCATACTAATTTAGTTACACTTGTTTTCATATAGATCTCATTTTGAGTGGTCCATGGTCAGCGTTCAGCCTCATACTGACATCTAGGAAACCAAGGTAATACTAGGACGGGAAAATTCGGTAAATTTTGCTTAGAGGCCTTTTCATTCAGGCTTAAGGACTTTTACGAGCCTGAAAATCTTCAGACTCGGGACCCACGGCTTAAAGTCCCTCCCGGAGGACTTGCTCCTTGGATTTTTCCATCCTAAAAAATCCATCGACCCCGGCCAGGTTTGAACCCACGACCCTCGGGACCAGAGGCAAGGAGCATAACCACTAGTCCACCAGCTGTTACTAATTTATATTTTATAAAATATGAAAATCACATAAAATTTTAAGTTTTATTTTTATTTAATTAAATGAATTGTGGATTTTCATCAAGTAAACACCAATTCAATTGATTACAAACTAAAATAATGATAAGACAGAATCAGGGCATAGGTTGCTGTAAAACTAACTAGGACTTGGTTACCTGGTGCAGCACATATTTTGACCAATGCTTAGAAATTCATTAATGATATGTTTGGAGTATTATGTTCCTTAAACGGCAGTCATGAAAATATGTAGAAACCAGAATGATGATTGGAATATTAAGTTATCAGGCATAAATCTACAGAAAGTGGAAAAAATTACAGATTTAGGAACAATCATAAATGCAAATGGGAAAATACAGACTAAAATCAGTAAAAGAATAGAGAAAAGTTTAAGACTCGTATCTATGAACGCATTAGACCGTAAAAGTCATTCTCAACATGTACTCTGCTGAGAAAGTTGCATCCAAATACATTTTGCGTACTCAAGAATCTGTTCATGCGATAATAATTGTTAAAATTCCATAAGCTACCTGGCGAGGTGACTTTGCAGAGAATGAATGAGCAACCCGATGGTAACCGATGCACTTGAAACCTTGCTGCCTGCCTGCTTTATCCAAGATGTCGGACCTTGAAGACTTCGATCATGTTTTCGGTATACGTGGAGAAGAAGAATTTGATAGAGTCTACCAAAGAATTCAACTGGAAGAACAGGAGAATCGGCATAATATCACGCGATGCAGACGTCGTCGTATATTGTTTTATTTGCGGACGCAAGCATAAATGCATTCCTCTAGCAGACGAAAATAATGGAAGTAGTTTTATCGCTGAGAATTCTGGGTAATTTCTTGCCAATATTACAAAAAAAAAAGACTTTCATTCATGACCAGTGAGCGACTCGCTAATTCGAACTTTGCATGTTCTCATGGAAAACTCAGCTCACTAGAGACTAATGTATTTACATGAAAAGTCTATAATTTAACTAAACAATTAATCTGGAATAAAGATGTGCCCACCAAGAGTAAAATGGCAATGTATTAAAACTTATTTCAGACCAGTTCTAACACATGTAGGTGAGACTTGGACATATACAAAGAAGGACTTGAGCAGAATCCAAGCTACAGAAATGAAATTCTTACATAGAATGATACATAAAACAAGGAGAGATAGATTAAGGAATAACAAAATCAGGGAGATATAAAGTGTAGAAAAATTAACAACAGACAGAAAAAATAGACTAAAATAGTTTAGACATTTAAAAAGAATGGAAAAGTAAAGACTACCACAAAGACTGTTAAATCTCAGTATACAAGGAAAATGACCATGAGGTAGACCACGAGGAAGATGGATTAATCAAATGAAGAAAATTTTACAAGAGAGAGAGGATACGACTGGGAAGAACTAAAAAGAAGCAAAGCATGGGGAGATAGAGATGGTTGGAGGTGTATTTTGAATCGACCTTCCAAAAGGAGGATATGATAAATGGATGATATCTTCCTTAACAAAATAATTATCCTTTTTTTTTTGTATCTATCTTTTTTTTTATTCCTAAAAGTTTGTTGGTGAGATTCTCTGATGTTTGTTTTCTTGTTGTTACAGTTGCTCTTGCTCTGGGAGTGAAAGAGTCATCACTAGTGAATAACGTATTTACAGTAATAAATATTCTAGTCGTGTTATTTGTAATTATTGCTGGTTGTATCAATGGTAAGTATTTTTAAAATTATTTCTGACATTTTTGTATACTACAGTCAGATTCAACCCAGGAAGTTACTGTGTGTTTGGAATAGGGAACTGGCTTGCCATTTTAATGGTATTTTCTTGAGAGAAATCCTTAAATAAAACTGATGTATGCAACACAGCAAGTACCGAATTGTAAGTTGTAGCCATCCAAGCCACCCCCTCTTAAAGAAAAAAACAATTACCACTTGTCACTGAGCTCATGTGGACCTGTACTATCCTGTGTGAAAGTGTCAACTCTCATATTTACTATAAAACTAGTCTGCGATAAAAGAAAAACTATGTTTTTTAAAAGTATAGTACATAGATTTGGAAAAAGTACTGCTAACCTTGCTCCTCCTCCCCTCCCTTAACAAACAAATACCGTTATTATGAGTTTGGCAACATCTACCCTCTGTACGTAGGGGGACACTGACTTAGGCCATAAGGTCTGTAGTAACTTCCTGAGTTGAATTAGAGTGTAGTCAGTCAGTAATGGTCAATAAGATTGAAATATTCTTCAGAAGTGTGCATTACTTATTGTATTTAGCAGTTTGTATAAAATAATTATTTATTTTAGGAAGTAACATTTTGAGGTTCTTTTGATCAAGTTTTTGTGAGAATGGGAACATCTTACCTCAAATTAATGTTGAGTTCTGTTTAAATGTGTTTCGATATAATCCTCTATATCATCGTCAGCTTGCCCAGACTGTTGAATTTTATGTTGTGGACTTTGGATGTCAATATCAGCTCCTCCTCCAGCTGGCTGAAGAACTGCCAAACTAGGTCACGTTCAGTAGGAAATTCAAAATTCATTACTCTATTTTTGTTCTTCTGAATGAAAAAACTGATCAAAGTAAAAATTCAGGAATATATCAAATAGAATGTACTGGTTGTGATAAGATATATGTAAGAAAAACTAAAATAAACCTGAAGGTTAGAACCAAGGAACACACAAGAAATATTAAAAATGGGGAAATAGAAAAATCTGCAGTTGCTGCTCATGTTTGGTCTGAAAAACACAATATAAATTTGAACTCTAAATTATTTAAATAACTAGAAAATATGAAAGAACTCACCTTTTGAGAAAAAATCTACATTCAGAAGAACGAAAATAGTAATCGATTTTGAAATTCCTACTGAACGTAACCTTGTTTGGAGGTTCTTTGGCCAGCTGGAAGAGGGAGCAGATATCGACATCCAGGGTCCACAACATAATTATATTAATTATATTATTTTTGGTCTGGACATCTTACCTCAATATTGATGTTGATTTGTTCTTGGACATGTTTCAAAACAATTCTGTTTTATCGTCAGCTTTCCCAGACTGGTTTTATTTATGTTGCATTATGTTGCACCACCTGGATGTCGATGTCAGCTCCCTCCTGTGGTTGGCCAAAGAACCTCCAAACAAGGTCACCCTCCATCGGAATATCAAAATTCATAACTCTGTTTCTGTTCTTCTGAATATAAATTTTTTCCCAAATAGTCAGCTCTTTTGTATTTTCTAACTGTTTTAATAATTTAGTGTCTGAATTTATATTATGTTTTTCAGACCAAACATGAGCAGCAACTGCAGATTTTTCAATTTCTCCATTTTTAATATTTCTTATGTGTTCTTTGGTTCTAATTTTTAGGTTTCTTTTTGTTTTCCCTATATATATCTTTTCACAACCCATGCATTCAATTTGATATATTCCTGACTTTTTATTTTTATCAGTTTTTTCATTTTTGTTGGTTTTTATTAGTTTATTTAAACTGTAGTTATTTTTTGGTGCTAATTTAATATCACAACATAAACCTCATCAGTCTGGGCAAGCTGATAATGATATAGAAGATTATATCGAAACGTGTTCAAACTAAACTCAACATTAATTTGAGGTAAGATGTTTTCCAGTCCCAAAAAAACTTGATTATATAAAAAAGTTTATTAGTAAGATCTAGAATATGAAATGAAACAATTATCATAGAAGATTTGTATATCTTCTTAAACAACTATTTTTATGAAGCACAGGTTGGTTACCTATGAAAGTGTTAATTTCTTTTATTTCTAGTCAATACTGAAAATTGGAATTTGAAAAAAGACGACATCCCAGATGATGCAGGAGAAGGAGGGTTTTTTCCTTTTGGTGTGAGTGGGGCAATAGCAGGAGCAGCTACATGTTTCTATGGTTTTGTAGGTTTTGATTGCATAGCCACAACAGGTAAAGTATTACATATTTTCCTATGGCCTATTCTAAAATTATAGTGTTTATAATTCTTATTACAGACTTCTAGGGGACCTATTATTGAATATACATCATCATCATTAGAGCCGGGATTTGTATGCGAAATGCATATTTTGTTTTATGCATTAAAAAGTATGTAGAAATGATTTACATGTTAAATGGTCCCTTCACAGAGAATTTGAACTGTATTTGATAATGCATACAAAATGCATATTCTGGAGAAAAATGCTTGTTTTAGATTTTTAATGCATAAATGCATATTTTACTCCTAAATGTGGTATTAATAGCATATTACTAATGTGAGGTTGGGAAGTGGTTTTTACAGAATTGAGGAAAATGTTTAAAAACTGAGCGATAGTGAGGTTTCTAATTTCTGAGATACTGTAAAACACTTCACAAACGTGCATTGTAGGCTATATTATTTTTTGCACGATGGTGTTTTCAAAATAATAAATAATAGTAAAATAATAACATCTTTGTTGGAAATATTTGCGTTCATTATAAAGAACTGACTAACGTTAACAGTGTGGGCAATGGCTATTAGTTGAAAGTACAGGAGGCCATGAGACAATATTAGTAAAAAATGGCAGCAGTGATTTGTTTCATACAATGTATATTAACACTACCTTTTGAATATCTTTTGTATATACATTGTACATAGTATACATAGAGGGTAGTGGTTTTACTTCCCACACGCGGTTTTAATATGTAATATTATAGTATAGTTATTTAGATTGGCAATCCCAAAATGTAGGAAGTTGAACTTTTAATCATGGCCGCCATTGCTGTAAGTATGAAAAAAACACTATCATGCAAAAATTATACTTTTCCCTTCAGCTAATTACTATTAATTAATTAATTAATTATTAATTCATTTTTTAATTAATAAAGTCTCTGCAATCCATTCGATATAAGCATAACATGTATATTTACATCTGCATAAGAGGGGAATACCCGTGGGCCTTGAGAAATAATATTACAGTTTTGCTAAAATCTCATTTGATAAGCTGAGTGAAGTATTAAATAAAAATCCTGGCTACAATAGAATTTGTAAAATTAGCAAAATGCTCTCTGGTGATAATGAAAAAACTACAACCGAAGAGGAATTCACTAAAACAGAACTGTGATGTTTTTCACATGGACCTATGACATCATGTGATGTAGAAAGGACATTTTCATTGTATAAACCCTTCTTGACTGACAAAGGAGCTTCACTCAAAAAAAGTTCCTTTTCTACCATAACTGCCAGGAATAAGCTAAGATTACCCACAAAGCAAATAATTTATTTGACTTTATTACAATCTGTTTTTGCATATTTAGGGTGCATATTTTCTACATTTTCATGCATATTTGCATGCAAATTTAATACTTTATTTTGCATACAATTCCGGGCTCTAATCAGCAACAGTAGCAACACTTATAACCCAGTTGGGCCTTGGCTTTGTTTAGGATTATCCGTAAGTCTCTGATTAAGTATAATATCACTTAAAAACTAGTTTATCCAGGACAGATTAGGATTGTAGTTGAAAGATTAAACATTTTAACATGTTCAAAATATATTTTTGTTTTCTCAATAAAAATTACTATAGGAAGTATGAAAAACACACTATCACGCAAAAATTATAGGTAATTTACAATTTATATTAATCAGAAAATATGATGTGAGATGTTAAAATATTTCCACTTCATTTATATCAATTATATTTTTATTTTCAAATTCCTAGACATTTTATAATGATGATATAATTTGGGAAACCTATGACAGATGACACTAGCATACAGAGTTAACTTATCAATTATTTACTTATAAATTTATTTAAAATGAATTGAACTGTTTAATTTAAGAATTTTATAATTTCAAATATTTAAAGTATTCAACTTTCACAGCAAAAAAAACACTATGCGGTTTAATTTAAGAATTAAATTAATATTTTTAATACCTCACCTCATATCCTTTATTCTTCTAGATTGCAGTTTCGGAGCTATATCTCCATCATCAGTAGCCTCTCTTCAACCAGTGTTATGTCATTTCTTGACGCTTTTCTTCTTGAACCTCGAAATTTGCGGGAGTTTTGAAATTCATGAATTTTTCTTTCTTGTTTTTTTGGATGTGGATGTGGATTTTTTTTCCAAACTGTGAGTTCTTTCTGTTTATCTTTGATACAAAAGCCAGCCTAATCACACACAGATAAACAGAAAGAACCCACGGTTTGGGAAAAAATCCACATCCAAAAAAAAACAAGAAAGAAAAACTCTTGAATTTCGAAACTCCCGCAAATTTTGATTTGATCAACAAGTTCATCGGTCCACCGATAGAAGGAAGGAGAAAACTGCCAAGAAACAACATAACACCAGTCGAAGAGAGGCTATTGATGATGGAGATATAGCTCTGAAATTGCAGTCTAGAAGAAAAAGGATATGAGGTGAGGTATTAAAAATATTAATTTAATTCTAATATTTAAAGTAGTTTATTTTTAATTTATATTGAGTTATATTTTGACTCACCTCATATTTAAGTCAAGAAATATGAGGTGAGTCAAAATACGGGGTGAATCATAATATGGCTATACGTTTGATCGCGTTGTGTGATGAAAATATTACCATTACAGGAAATATGAAATTACCGTTGGAAAGGCAATTATTCAAATTACAACAATGGAATAAAACAAAACAGTGTAGAACTTACGTCATTAATCAAAATGGCATTGAATATGCAACAGCAAATTACAATTGCTGCATGGGCAATAACGTATGCTAATGATTGTCAGGCCGCAAGACGTGAGTTTAACGTAGCATTGCAGCCATCGACTGTGGGGAAGTGGAGAAAACGACTGCTGGAAACGGGAAGGATGCAGAAAATCAAAGCTCCTGGAAGGCCTCGCATTAGCACGGATGCAGAAACATGAAGAGAATTGTGGAGGCGTTCGACGCTAGCCCACAAAAATCAACCTGCCAAGCTGCACGTGAGCAGTGATTTGTTTTGTTTTGTTCTGTTCTATTGTTGTAATTTGAAGGATTCCCTTTCCAATGATAACATCATATTTCCTCCAATGATAATATTTTTGTCACAAAATTCGATCAAACATATAGCCATATTTCTGAATCACTCTGTACAATTCAAAATAAATTAAAATAAACCTCATAGTGTTATATCCTACCTACATAACTTAGTTTATTTCTGTAGAAATTATAGGGAAGTACTGCTTCCAGCACTTCCATTTTCACCTCGCCACTGTAAATAAGTTAGAAATAAGTATTCTGAAATGTTATATTAAAGAGATTATAAATTAATAATTAATATGAAGTGACTGTGTGAGATGACTGCAAAAAGTGAATTAGAAATACACACTTGTTCTCATGAGATGATTTTCTTTTTAATCTGGACTATTTTGAAGATTTTAATCCCAATTTTCAACTAGAACAGGCCTCCAAAACATGTCTAGTGAGAAAATTCATTTCATGATGTGATATGTATATTTCCATGAGGAAAAAAAAATTGAAATAAAATTAAGAAGATTTTTTGTTTCATGTAGTATTGTCATATCCTAGGTGAAGAAGTCAGAAATCCAAAGAGAGCAATACCAATAGCTATCATTGGTTCCCTCATGATCATTTTTCTTTCATACTTCGGAGTTTCCACAGTTCTCACTCTAATGGAGCCTTACTATTTACTGGTAAGTTAAAATTTTATAACTTATGTAGTATAAAATATTACTTTTTAGTGTTATTTTTTTATTATATAAAACTTTCCTCATTAGAGGATTGCTCCAAGGACAAAGTCATACTGACAATTAATTTTCAAAATTGTTGAAATACATTTTGTAAATACATTAAAAAATTTCAAATTGTAATTGAAGTCTATTCTATAGAGTATAAATTTTGAAAAGATGTTTTTTTTTAAAATTGAACTTCATCATCATCATCATCACTCCAAGGATTAGGCAATTGCCCGTTCCGACTTCATACTGCATCAGCCCAACGTCTTCTAGGTCTTCCAACATCACGCCTTCCTCTTGCTTGATAATTTCTGGCTAACAATGGATATCTCTCCTTGCTCATTCCATCCATGTGATCAATCCATTTCTGTCTGTAATTCGTGACTTTATCCAACAAAGGCTGTACTTTCAATTCTTCTCTTATATCCTCATTTCTTATTCTATCAAGTCTTGTACATCCTTTTACTTGTCTTAGGAACCGCATCTCTGCCGTCTGTATTCTATCCTTCTGTCTTTTCACTGGAGCCCAAGTTTCACATCCATACAATATTGTGGGAACCGCCATAACATTATACATTTTTATCTTGGTTTCTTTTCTAATTTTATTTTTGAATGTTCTCTGTATTGTTCCACACACCGTCTGAAATTTATTTATTTTGGAGTCAATATCTCTTTCCACATTGTAGCCAACATCACAGCCCAAATATTTGAAACTAGACACCTGTTCTATACTTTGATTTTCTAAAATAATTTTGGTTCTCACTGGATCTCTTCCTCTAAAAGCCATGGTCTTCGTTTTCCTTACAGAAATTTTTAGATCGTATAATTTACATATTTCATTTAATGCATGCATTGATTTCTGTAAGTCGTCTTCATTTTTCTGTATTATGATTACATCGTCAGCAAATAAAAGATTATTTATGCACATTTTATTATCCATTCTTATTCCTGGATTTACTAAAACTTTCCATTTATTAAAAATATCGTCTATATATATATTAAACAAAGTGGGTGATAAACTACATCCTTGTCGTAATCCAGTATTTGTTTTGATTGCATCTGTTCTTTTGAATCCGGTATCTATAATTATATTTGTGTCTTCATATAATGTCTTTATTGTTTCTACAAAGCACAGCGGGTATCCTTTCATTCGTAATATTTCCCATAATTTTTGTCTGTTTACTCGATCGAAGGCCTTATCCAAATCTATAAATCCTATGTGAGTTTCTAAGTTATGTTCTCTTCTCTTTTCTATGAGTTGTTTCAGTGTAAAGACATTGTCTATACATGACCTTCCCTTTCTGAATCCACTTTGATTTTCACTTATTATTACTTCTGTTATGTTTCTCAATCTATTATTTATTATTTTCGTATATATTTTGTAGCCAGTATTCATTAAGCTAATCCCTCTGTAATTCTCGCAATTTCTCCGGTCTCCTCTTTTGAATATATTCTTGACAATTGCTGTTTTCCAAGTGGTTGGAATCCCATAGGTCTGCCAACATATATTAATTAGATGAAGTATTCGTAGTTTACACAATATTCCACTATATTTGATTAATTCCATATTTATATTATCTAATCCTGTTGCTTTCCTATTCTTAGTGGTTTTCAAAGCCATTTCTAATTCATTTATGTCTATTACATCAATATTTTCCACTTTTATTTCTTCCTCATTGTTCTCTTTTCCTTCAATTTCCTCCTTTTTCCAAAGTTTTTCATAATGCTGGATCCATTCTTGTTCTGGGATTATATTCAATCTGGCAGAATCTTTCTCAGTCTGATTTAGATGTTTCACTAATTTATAACCTATTTCTTGTCTTCCATACATATCATGTTCTACTGAGCTTATAAATTTATCCCATGACTCCTGATGGGATTTTCTTATAATGCTTTTAGCAATTCTCCTTTTCATTTTATATTCTTCATAAGATTCTTCTGTTTTCAGTCGTAAGTATGTATGATATGCTTTTTGTTTTTCATTCACTGCATTTTGTATATTCGCATTCCAAGTTCTCAAGCCCTTCCTATTCCTTATTCTATTTTTCTTTCCTAATATCTCATTTGCTGTTTTATGTATTACATTTGATATATTTTCCCATTCAATATTTATATCTTCTGACGTCGCTATCTCTGATATATATTTATTCATTCTGCTTTCATAATGTTGTCTAATACTTTGATCTTGTAATAAATATATTTTATATACTTCTTCTTGGTTTCTTTTGTTCTTTATGTTATTTTCCGCCATTTAGCTATTATGTTTATTTTGCTTATCACGAGATAGTGATCAGAGTATATATCGCTGCCTCTATGTACTCTCACATCTTTTACCAAGGCTCCTAGCTTGTTGTTTACGATTAAATAGTCAATTATTGATCTTGAGTTATATCCACTTCTTGTATATTTATGTATGTCCTTTTTTCGGAAATAGGTATTCATTATTTTTAATGATTATAGGCTGAAAACTGTCTCAAATCCTGTCCATTTTCATTTATTGTTATTTCTCCATTATTTCCTATTACATTAGGTATAGGGACATTGCCTACTCTGGCATTTAAGTCTCCACTTATTATTAAATGATGATCTTTTGTATATTTATCAACTAATGTTTGTAATGTTTTATAAAATGTTTTGTTTCTTCTTTCTTGCCTTCCTCTGGGGCATACACAGCAATTATCATCATATATCCTCTTTCAATTTTAAATCTGGCTATCAGGATTCTTTCATTTATAAACTCATAGCTATTCAATTTGTTCTTCCATTTTTCATCTATTAAAATTGCTACTCCACACTGCGCTCTTGTTGTCTGTTCTACTCCGCTATACAACATAGTATAGTGTTGTAAGTCCTTTGTTCCTTTTAGTTTCTTTTTTGTTTCTGTTATTGTTGCTATATTTATTTCTTTTTTCTTTAATTCTCTTTCTAATTCTTCTTCTTTTGTATTTATTCCCCTTACGTTCCAATTTCCTAATTTCAAAATGTCCTTTATTCCAAATCGTATCCTTTTATCTTGCTTGGGTCGGTTCCTTTTATGACAATCCGGCTGATTTCCATGAAGCTTCTCAGTAAGATAAATGTCTCCTGGAAGCGTTACGAGCGCTTCGCAGGACAAGGATGGTGGAAGGGCTGCTTCCTCTGAGCCTCCAAACATGCTCCTCTGGGTATCCACCCCCCAAGAGAGGGCTGCTTCTTCCGCTCTTCAAGCCCTACAAGTTTAGCTGTGCTATTCCTTGTCGCCCTGTTGACCGTTGAAGACTTGACTTGACGAAGATGTGGCCGCCCAATATGGATACAGACGCCATTCCTTCGTTGTGAGCTATACTTAGTTCCCCTCGCCTCTTACCCACCAGCAAGATTAACCTAAGTCAATCTTCCCCAGTAGAGTCGTCTGGTTCATCGGGTACTAAGCCCCCCCACCACGTCAAGGTGATAGCTCCCTCTAATGACAGCGATGGTAATTTTAGAAAGATACATTCTGTCCAAATCTAAGGGATTCCAAAATTTAGCTAAGAATCCTAGTACAGTACCTCTTGCCCCGATCATCAATCCGATGACAGTTATACTATCTAATTGGTATTTATCTTTGTAATAGTCAACTGTTGGCTCATATATGGCTTTCTTTTCAGAGTCAACTTCCTCTGGCTGGCAATAGTTTATTTCATATTTTAAAAAGTTTTTGGGGTTATTCCATAAAATAATGAATAAATATATTCCAAAAGAAGAAACTACCATGAAATTGTTTTAATTCAGTGAACACATTTTAGTAATAAATTACAATAGAAAGTAACATCATTACTGACCAATCTGATTGGTATTTTGTGGTTTTCTTTCATTTGTCAGGGTTAAGTTGGAATTTTGAACCATTAACCATTTTTCATTAACTTTTATAAAAGTCAGCATTTTCCTTAACAATTGAGGAAAACCAGGAAATATCCTCAGTAATATTAGTGTTATTGTTTTATTACATGCCACTCTTTGACAGCTAAGGCCAGTAGTATCAAAATTCAAATCTGGATATGAAAGAGCCAATAAATTTTACTCAGAGACTTCTTTTTTCCGACTTGATGTTATTTTATGTGTTATAAATCCACGACATAGGACCACAACTTTAATTTCTTTTTGGAAGAACCAATACTCATGATTTTTATTACATGAAAAATCCATTGACCTTGGCTAGATTTGAACCTGTGAACCTTGGAACCAGAGGAAAGTATGATAACTACAATTCCATTGAGACGGAGATCAGTGAAATATGTCAGTCCCAAGATTTGAACCCAAAACTTCCTTAAACCTTTAGGTGCCGTGAGCCGATTACATCGGCTCTGGTGTTTCTATCCATTACCTGCCAGACCATATACTTAAACTACTTGCAAAGCCGATCACATTGGCAGATACGATTTAAATCTCTGACACAAGAGATTTTACCAGTGGCATGCAGAGGGTTCATATGAGTCAAAATTCTTTAATTTGAAGTCACTTATTAAGTGGTTACAATCTTGATATTAGGTCAGGCAAGACAATTTCTAGGATACGTCCCTTTTTGATTAGGTACCTGGGACACAAGTCTTTTAAAATTGGTGAGGAAATAATTTCATAAAATAAATAATTGCTTTTAGAAATGTAACAATTGGATATTAAAAGATAATGATATAATACAAATTTAATTATTAATGAGTTGGTTATTTTGACTCCTCATTATTTCTCGATTTTTATGCAGATCAGGTTCCGTCGCTTTTGCATGATATTGTCGATGCATTCCAACTGTTGTTTTGTGGTTGTCCATCCTGTAAATTGATTTCTGCTCCCTCTGCTGGCTGACCAATGAACTTCCAAATCAAATTTTTTTCTCTTTCTCTGGAAATTTCAAAATTCATGGTTTTGTTTTTATTCCTGCAGATTTAAATTTTCTCCCAAATCTCTGCAAATTCTCTGCAAGAATAAAATGAAAACCATGAATTTTGAAATTCCTGGAGAAAGAGAAGAAAAAAATTGTTTTGGAAATTCATTGGTCAGCCAGCAGAGGGAGCACAAATTAACTTACAGGATGGACAACCACAAAACAACAGTTGTAATGCATCGACAATGTCATGCAGAAGCAACGAAACTTGATCTTTAACTTTTATAGGAATTAATCGCTATGAGGTTTAATTTATGGTGAAATTAAGTGTTTCTTACCTCTGCTCATATAAATCTTCTAAGTAGATCACGATTTCGAGACCATAACAGTGTCATCTTCAGTACAATTTTGGCGACTGATGTTATGTCGATCGAAAGTAACTCTTCTTCTTCCCTCTGTTGGTGGACTGATGAACCTCTGGATCAGGTAAAAATTTGCGGGAATTTTGATGTTCTTAAGTTTTCCTTTGTTTTTCTGAATGTGGATCTTTTCCCAAACCGTGAGTTCCTTTTGTTTGTCTATTTGTTTAATTAGACTGGCTTTTGATTCAATTGAATGTTTTTCGGACCAAGCATGAGCAGCTACTGCTGACTTTTCCACCTCTCCATTTTTTATGTTTCTAAGATGTTCTTTCACCCTTGTTTTCAAATTTCTTTTCGTTTTTCCAATATAAATTTTGTCACAATCCCTGCATTTGATCTGATAAATCCAATTAAAATGAGAGAATTGAAAATGAAAACAAATCAGGAATTTATCAGATCAAATGCAGGGATTGTGACAAAATTTATATTGGAAAAACGAAAAGAAATTTGAAAACAAGGGTGAAAGAACATCTTAGAAACATCAAATGGAGAAGTGGAAAAGTCAGCAGTAGCTAGCTGCTCATGCTTGGTCTGAAAAACATTCAATTGAATCAAAAGCCAGTCTAATTAAACAAATAGACAAACAAAAGGAACTCACGGTTTGGGAAAAGATCCACATTCAGAAAAACGAAGGAAAACTTATGAACTTCGAAATTCCCGCAAATTTTGACCTGATCCAGAGGTTAATCAGTCCACCAACAGAGGGAAGAAGAAGAGTTTCTTCCGATCGACATAAAATCAGTTGCCAAAATTGTACTGAAGATGAGACTGTTATGGTGTTGAAATCGCGATCTACTTAGAAGATTTATATGAGGAGAGGTAAGAAACATTTAATTTCACCAGAAACTTGATCTGCATAAAAATCAATAAATATGAAGTGAGTCAAAATACACAACTCATTGATAATTAAGAGAGACCTCATAGTGTTATTTCCAACGTATGTTCAACAAGAATTTTCTTTATCTGTGTCAGAATGTATATTGCTTTTAGGATCCTGATGCTCCTATAACAAAAGTATTCATTGGAATAGGATGGACAGTAGCAAAGTGGATAGTTACTGTTGGTGCTCTTTTTGGTCTTTGTGCAAGGTATGTATATAGGCCTAAAATGTTTTTTATATAAATAATGTCAGTATTAATAAATGTTTTATATTGTAACATAGGCAGTCCAAATTATCATGATTACTTTTATGAAAAAATAGGCCTATAATTATTTTAAAAAGTCTCATTCATAACAATCTGTGTGAAAGATGTCATTTCACTAATAGTTACGTTAATCTGATGGAAATGAGTCTACAAATTTATAATTAGTTGCTTTATCTTAATATATAAAAATTTCGTGTCACGTTGTTTGTCCGCGATGGAATCCTAAACTACTGAACTGATTTTAATAAAGTTTTGCACACTGTGTGCAGTTTGATCCAACTTGAGACTTAGGGTAGTTTATAACTAAATTTATAGTCGCATTATTTTTTTATTGCAAATTATTTGTTTATTATTTAACAAAGAGTTATAATTATCTGTGAGTTCCATACAACTCTAACAGATGGCAGTGTAATTATCTGTGAGTTCCATATGATTCTAACAGATGGCAGTGTAAGGTAATTTGGTAAGGTAATTGGTTTATTATTTAACAAAGAGAGATCCAGATGGCTGTGCTTTTTGTTGCAACTGCAAATTTCAATTGAATTACAAATATTGATTATTTCATAATTTAAGTGTGTTTATTTTATTTTCAATATTATTAATTTCGTGTGTAAGTATTAGTTTTAAGTAATCTGGCTGAAAGACAGCAACTTAATTTAAATTTTTAACGTATACCTTAGCCACAGCAACGCATGGCTGGTACTTCTAGTATTGATATAAAATCATAATGTTAACATCATTTCAAGCGAATGATGACAAATCAAGAGCTTCAGAACATTTGAATACTACTGTGTTAACATCGTTTTATCACACATTTGAAAATTCTATTCTTTATTAATAATAATAAATATAAATAAATGGTAAGAATCAAATGAATCGTGAATTCTTCTTACCTCATACTTCTATGTTTTTTTAAACACAGCATCGGAGAACAATCTTCCCCATCATCAGCTGTTTTCACTACTGTCACGATGGGGAACATTGTTCTCTGATACTGTGGTGCTGTGCTTAAAAAAAATAGTAGTATGAGGTAAGAAGAATTCATGATTCATTTGATTCTTATTAATAAAACCTCATAATGTTAAAATTCCCAAATTTATTATATTAAAATAAATAAATGGCTCAACTTTAGAATAGGTTACTATATGCTTTCCCATACAACATTTTTATGATACTGTTACGTTACATACTTGATCCATTTTTTTTTACTATTTTCTGTCAGCCTAAGAAAGACACTTCAGGAAAATAAATGGGTGGGTAATCCACAAAGCACATGACTGCTGCAGTTACTGCGATTCGTTCATGACCAAAGCACAGTTCGGCAGAAGCAAAAAAACAGATCATGTACTCGATTAATATAATTATATATTTAAAGCCATTTACGTTAACTATAGTTGATCAGAATACAGTATACACCTACATATTTCTTCAAAGGTCGGAGACTAACTAAAAATTCACATTTATTTGAAACTGAATGATTCTTGAGAAGAAGTTGAATTTACAAATTTACAAATATGGCAGCAGTCGGGTAGTTTATGTTAACTCAGCGATAAAATGCTGCCAAATCTTTGGAGAGTGAAGAAGGCCTACAACTCAATGGTATTAATAAGGCTGTCAGTTTATGCTGATGATGTAGTATTACTGAGCAATAGTGAGGAGATACTAAAGGCAACATTGCAAACTCTATTGAGTAAAACACTAAGAAATTGGGACTGGAAGTAAATATCAATAAAACTAGATATATGTTCACACATACAAATGCATTATATAATGGAAATGGACAACTAATGACAAATGAGGAAAATTTCGAAGAAGTGGCTGAATTCAAATATCTAGGAACAATAATTACAAATAGGAATGAGATGCACAAAGAAATTAAACATAGGCTCAATTCTGGAAATGCATGTTATTATGAATTTCAGGTACTCTTGTCATCCCAATTCCTTTCAAAAAACGTTAAACTGAAAATATATAAAACCATTTATTCTCCCAATTCTATTATATGGATGCGAAACATAGACTCTTACTTTAAGGGAGAAAAGTAAATTATGAGTATTTGAGAATAAAGTTCTTAGGAAAATTTTTGGGCCAAAAAGAGATGGACAGACAGGTGAATGGAGAAAACTACATAATAGCGAACTACATGGTATGTATAGGAAGCCAGATATTATTAGAACAGTTAAGTCTCGTAGACTGTGATGGGCAGGACATGTGGCACGTATGGGGGATGAAAGAGGTGCATGAAAGATTCTTGTAGGAAACCCAGAGGGAAAGCGCCCAGTTGGTAGACCAAAAATGAAGTGGGAGTAACATTATCCATGATTTAAGGGAAGTAGATTATACACGGGATGATTGGAAAACATTAGCTCAGGATAGGGATGTATGGGGAGCTTACGTCTGTGCGGCCATGAACCTACAGGTTCAATAGAGCCAGTGAGTTAGTTTAGTTACGAGGTAAGATAAGAAGTGACTCATTCGTTAATTGAATTATCTATCTATCTTCGGGTTTTTACAGCTGCTGCCGTCTTCCCGTGCCAAACCTCCAAAACCTACGGTCTTGGGCATCTTCGATGCTTAGCCTTCTAGCTTGCATTACTGTCTTCATGTTTTACTTCCAGGTTAACTTTGGTCTCCCTCTTTTCTTCTTTCTGTTCGGATGCCATTCATATAGTTGCTTCGGCCATCTTAAAACTTTAATTCCTTTTCCTCAATTCTTTCAATTATGTTTTCTTCTGCTTCCATTATGTTTCTAATTTCCTTATTTGTGACATTATCATGGATTAATTAATTGAGCAAATAATATTACTTCCATAGTTTAAAGCATTATTATTATTATTATTTTTTACAGTTTGTTTGGAGCAATGTTTCCACTTCCTAGGATAATTTATGCCATGTCAAATGATGGTCTGATATTTAAGTTCCTGGGACAAGTTAGTAAAAGATTTAAAACTCCATTTTATGGAACAATCTTTGCCGGATTTCTAACTGGTAAATATATTCATATGCCTACTAATAACAAAGTAAAAATATGTACTTGGTCCCATCACATTTTTTTCTAGACTCTTAATTTACTTTGGATGTTTTTATTATTAATTTCATACATCTCAATGATGGATAAATCATATTTAAAGAGAAAAACTATACGCTCAGACCGGGACTTGAACCCGGGACCCTTGGTTTTCTAGTCCAAGTGCTCTACCATTTGAGCTACCTGAGCAAGTACCGATCTAAACGCAAATCTTTCTCTTACTGGCATTTATAATGTAATGTATAGTTCCCAAATGTCTTCTTAATATAGGAGCCGCCATTTGCAAAGATAGAAGCAAAGGCTTCAAAGCATTTGGTGGGCGGGAATTACAACGTATATAGAGAAAGATTTGCGTTTAGATCGGTACTTGCTCAGGTAGCTCAAATGGTAGAGCACTTGGACTAGAAAACCAAGGGTCCCGGGTTCAAGTCCCGGTCTGAGCGTATAGTTTTTCTCTTTAAATATGATTTATCTTAATTTACTTATTGAATCCAATTTTTGTGAGTGAATATTTTAGGCAAAAATGAAGTATGGAAAGCACTTTTCCTTCCAGCACATGAGATCAAATATTCTATTTTAAGTTCCCCTACTAAAAATGATATAAGTCATTTTCATGTGCAGAAAAAAAAAGAAATGGAAATAAATTATTATGTCAAATTATTTTGAGTCTGGCCATGATGCTGAGGATGATTAGAAGACTAATTGAAACATGTTCAAGAACAAATCAACATTAATATCCATCCATAGTAATTCTGCCCGAAGACAGGTCCTTCACTGCAATCATAGCATTTTCATGTTATGCTTGCAGCTTTACTAGAGAATTGTAGGTGTGGTAGCTTCCCGTTGCTTTCCACACCGGTGAAGGATGATGATGGTGATAATAATGATAAGGACGATGATGATGGCCATATGATTTCGGGGACCGTTTGGGCCTTAAAGTTTCCTGACATTTGTCTTACAGGTGAGGAAAAACCCCAATAAAAACCTCACCCAGAAAAACTGCCCCGACCGGGGATTGAACCAGGGCCCACTGCGTGACAAGGCAGCACGCTACCTCGAGACCACAGCGGTGGACAGCATTAATATTGAAGTAAAATATTACAGACTCGAAATAATTTGATTAAAATAACCTCAAAATATTACTTCCTAAAATAAAACATAAATTATTATGTTTTTATTATTAATTTAAATTATTATATTTAGACATTAGAGATAAATTAAGTTCCAATTTTGTTGAATGTTGTAGGGTTAATGGCAGCATTATTTGATTTGGAGAAACTTGTAAATATGATGTCAATTGGTACCCTTCTTGCATATACCATTGTAGCAGCTTGTGTTATTCTTCTTCGGTAAGTTCTTTAATAAACGTTCTATAATATAAAATAAATATATGTTGTAATCTGTAATTGTATTTACTAACTTTAATATTTATACATGAAATAAATTGAAGACTTCCTTTGTTTAGTGGATGTTTTTGTTTTTAATTTGCATGTAAAATTTAAATTTATTATTCTTGCCTCTCACCACTGGGGTCCCAAGATTGAGTCTCGGTCACTCCTTGTGGGTTTCATAGTGGATGGAATGGAGCTTGGGCAGGTTTTCTTGTGATTTCTCCTGTTTTCCCCTGCCACAAATTTCATTCCACCATTTCTCCATACTCATCTCATCCATTTTGTTTCATTTCATTCATCTGCCCCTGTGATGGTGTGTCAGGATTGGTTGCCCAGTACTGTTGTCATTCACAGACTTCTATAAATATAGGGGCTCTATCTCATCTTATTCCTCAACCCAACCCTGAGTTGGGCATGAGTTAAGGATATTTTTTCTTATTTATATCATCATTCTTGGCCCAGCATGTCTTACGTCTTACAGGCCTACTGTGTCATTGATTTCATATCCTATGCTAATTAATCAATTCATTTAGAGCATAGTTATCTAGTTTTCTTTTTAGATAGTGGCTCATTGCAAACTCTGTTGTTTGATGAATTGACTAAGGGCCGCATGCAAATACATTAGTCTCTACTCAAATTACTTCCAATCACTGGTGAGCTGACTTTCCGTGAGCAAGTGCAAAGATCGAATTAGCTACCCACTAACTGGTCATGCATGAAAGTCGTCGTTTTCGTAATATTGGCAAGAAATTACCCAGAATTCTCAGCGATAAAACCACTTCTGTTATTTTCGTCTGCTAGAGGAATGCATTTACACTTGCGTCCCGCAAATAATACCGTATACGACAACGTCTGCATCATGCATTATTACACCGATTCTCCTGTTCTTCCAGTTGAATTCTTTGGTAGACTCTATCAAATTCCTCTTCTCTGCATATACCGAAAACATGATCGAAGTCTTCAAGGTCCAACATCTTGGATAAAGTAGCAAGGTACGCGGCAAGGTTTCAAAATACATCGGTTCCCATCGGGTTGCTCACGATTCGTTTCTCTGCTAAGTCACGTCGCCAGGTAGCTTAGGAATTTCAATAATTATTATTGCATGAACAGATTTTTGAGTACGCAAAAATGTATTTGGATGCAACTTTCTCAGCAGAGTACAGGCAGAGAACGACTTTCACAGTCTAATGCGTTCATAGATTCGAGCCTAAGAGTTATTCTTGAAATAAATCATGTATTTCTTGAGTGTGCTATGATTTTAAATAAAAAATATAAGATGGATATTGAATTTGGAATACAAAAAGCCTTAACAGATAATCAACAAATTTTTAATCCATCCATACTACATTTCTGCACCTCAGGTTGGGTCCAGTCTCTCTCGGGTTTCATAACAATTGAGGTTTTATGGTTTTGGGTTATTAGCCCTGTGGCCAACCCACAGTTATCCTGAAGGATGATGTATGGGAGGCCCTATTGGTAACTGCTATTGACAGATAGCTCTTGGGGTCATTTGCACCTATAAGCTCCACTACCGCTACAAGACAGACATCAAATGGGAATAAAAATAATTTTAATATAGTAGAGCCTACTATATTATATATGAATTGTACCAAGATAACATGAAGCAATAAAAATATATCCATCAACAAATGAGATTACAAGATAACAAAATTGATGCTTATATGTGAAGTACTTACCTAAAGGAGTTCTTCAGTAATCATTTATTAACATTAAATTAATATTAAGAAGCTAAAGCTATTACTATGATTGAAATAAGTAAATTAACACATTCAGTACCAGGCACTGAGCAGGGCATTTAAACCCACAGGCCAGCCATTTAAATATCCCAGCTACCCTTTTCGTGACACTTCAGAAAATGGACCATTATCACAAACTATTAGTCCTACAAAATTAAAATTTTGTGCATACCTAAAGGAGATATCCTAGTAGGATTTAATGGGGAAATAACTTGGGTGATTGACATCACATGGTATCGGCGTATCAATTTCAGGAAGTGGAAGTTCATCTTCACTTTCACTTTGTGAATCTTCTAATTCAGGAATCAGTTCATCACCTGAATCAGCATTATACAAAATATTCACTAATTCTTCTTCAGTGAGATATTTTTCTTTCACCATAGTTTCACTCATGCACAAACAACAGCACGATAACGAGAAACAAATACGACTGCATTGGAGCCTGTAGTCAAGTTTGGGTGAACGAATTCCGTGTATTGTTTGTTTTAAAAATAAAAGGGGATTCACCAAGGTTAAACGTGTCAAACGGGAATAGAAAATGTACATTTACATGCCATCTATGATCTCCAAGACATACTAAGCCAACACAATATATAGGCACCGAATATAAACGCGGTTTGTTCGCGCCTGCTCTAAAACGAGTTAACTGACCGATGGCCGCATACACGATAGTCTTTTTAAATGCCTTAACTGGTTTACAGTACTGAATGTGTTAATGTACACAACTAAATTATTGCAATCAATAGCAAAGATAAACATTTGTGCCTAAACCAGGAATCAAGCCCCAAACCTTCAGCTTTGTGTGCTGATGCTCCAGACCACTGAGCTAATTCAAATATGCTTTATATTCACTATTGAGGATGAAGAAAAACTAAGTCAGAATATTTTCTAATATTTCTGCAATTTTTAAGTAACAATTTTTTTTACCATTACCTTAATCACTATTGATTTGTAGGATGTAGTATTACATATTTCATTCCATTTAACATTTACATTTAGAATATAATTTAGAACTTTATAGTAGCTGTTAAAAATATTGAATAAAATGTATGTGCATCATGAAAGTGATCTGAAAACAGTGGTAAATTAAATTTTTATAATAATTGCTCTGATTTTAAGCCTGATATATTTTAATAATCAGGCTATTGATGCCAGAAAGTTTACTATCTTATCAAGGATGTTAGACCAGTGCACAGGGAAGTTTTGTTAATAAAATTTTCATCTGTCTGATAATCCAATAAAATGTAAATACTTTTAATTTATTTTATTGTTATTTATATTAGACCCTGTTTTTTTTGTTTTTATTGGCCTAAACATTCCGTTTTTTTTTTAAGCCCATGTTTTCCCTTAACAGAGATTTAGGTGCTCTCCCCCTACAGGGAAAAATTTGAACAATTCCAATTTAGTTACATTTGTTTTCTTATAGATGTCATTTGAGTCGTCTGTGGTCAGCATTCTCCTCATACTGGTATCTAGGAAACCAAGGTAGTACTAGGACGGGAAAATTCAGTAAATTTTGCTTAGAGGCCTTTCATTCAGGCTTAAGGATCTTTTACGAGCCTGAAAATCTTCAGACTCAGACCCATGGCTTAAAGTCCCTCCTGAGGACTTGCTCCTTGGATTTTTCCATCCTAAAAAAATCCATCGACCCCGGCTGGGTTTGAACCCGCAACCCTTGGGACCAGAGGCAAGGAGCATAACCACTAGTCCACTGCGGCCGATATCCTAACATTCCTAATATGAGTATTAATAGTCTTAATGACCAAAATGTTCTTTCTAAATACTAAAAATCAATTACTATACTTAAAAAATGCATATAAATTAATCCAAAAGATGCATTACTATAAAATTATTAAACAAACATATTTCACAAGAAAATGATATTGTTGTGGCATCAAGAAATGACATATGAACCCACATAATGTCCCTTTTTCAACACTTTTCGGTGTAACAGAAAACTACATACAATGTAAAATTATTTTGATTCACAATCATATACAAAAATATATTTTTTGCACAATAGTGCATTTTGTTATACTTACAGCAATGGCGGCCATGATTGAAAGTTCAACTTCCTACATTTTGGGATTGCCAACCTAAATAACTATACTGTAATATTACATTTACACCCATGTGTGGGAAGTAAAACCACTGCCCTCTATGTATACTATATACAATGTATATACAAAAAAAATGTCCAAAAGATAGTGTTAATATACATTATATAAAACAAATCACTGCATTTTAAATGAACTGAACTTTATTTGAAACAATATAAAACAATAAATATATACTTGCGGCCATTTTATCAATAATAATGGTCTCACGGCCTCCTGTACTTTCAACTAATAAACATTGCCCACACTGTTAACGTTACTCAATTGTTTATAATGAACGGACATATTTCCAACAAAGATGTTATTATTTTTACTACTATTTATTATTTTGAAAACACCATCGCGCAAAATATAACGTACAATGCACGTTTGTGAAGTGTTTTACAGAATCTCGGAATTCCCTCAATTCTGTAAATACCACTTCCCAACCTTGCATTGTAATATATTATTCTTTGTGTATATGGTATTTTTTGTAAATTATTTTAAAATTAATTAAATTATATTAATTTCCTAAAATTCTTGCAAGGAAATCTGTCTTTGTGCCCTTATTGAGGAACTGCTTCTGATTCAACTAGTTAGAATTGTAAAAAGTTTTTTTTTCATCTGAATATTTTGTCTTGTAATAATGCAGTTATCAAAGCTCTAATGATGATTTTGGAAATTATTGTGGGTCCTTATTGAAATTATTTAAAGTTAAATATGCATGTATTTGTTGTTTGTGTTGTCTATTTGTTTTATGTGTCTGTGATTGTGTTAATTCTAACTTAGGTACAAAGCAGAAAATCCTGAAGAAAGTGAAGTTCACAAATTGCTCCTGTCAGACCTGACTGATAGTGAGGGAGACGAGATTCTGTAAGAATTTGATTTCTGCTCCTCTGTTTGGCTTCAGGTGGCAGGAGTATGATATCTCTTATTTATCTTTTCTCTAATCACCACTCTCAGCTTTAATTACTTGTAGATACTTGGCTTGCTTTTCTTCTTTCAGATTCACTCAAGTTTTAGTAGCATAGATGCTTTGCAATTCTTTTGGTATTAAATTATTTAAACTGTTATCTCATATATATATATATATATATATATATATATGATTAAGAAAGTTTTTAATTAAATTTACAGTGGGAGGAAACACTATGAGGTGGAGAAAATGAGTTGAGAAAATGTTTAAATATCTCACCTCACAAAGTTGCATGTCTTCACGATACCAGTTTCAAAAGTATAGTATTACTTCCATCTTCAGTCAAATTCCAACAAATTGAGAGGTTTCAAAAGTATAGTATTACTTCCATCTTCAGTCAAATTCCAACAAATTGAGAGGTTTCAAAAGTATAGTATTACTTCCATCTTCAGTCAAATTCCAACAAATTGAGAGGTTTCAAAAGTACAGTATTACTTCCATCTTCAGTCAAATTCCAACAAATTGAGAGGTTTCAAAAGTATAGTATTACTTCCATCTTCAGTCAAATTCCAACAAATTGAGAGGTTTCAAAAGTATAGTATTACTTCCATCTTCAGTCAAATTCCAACAAATTGTACACAATATACAAAATAAAAAAGAACGGCAAAAAACACCATTTATCCACAACAACAAACAGATTACAAATGAAAGTGAAATAGCCAACAAATTCAACAAACACTACGCTAACACCTATACTTTGTCCTCAGAGAACAAAAAAGAACAAAAAACAATAAAAGAGAACCTAAAAAATTACATAAAATCAACAAGCAGTACAAAAGATAATATCTTTAATAAGAATTTCAACATTAAAGAGTTAAACATAGCCATTAATAGTTTAAAATCAAACAAATCTCCAGGAGCAGATAATATACATGCAGAATTTCTCAAACACCTTGGCAATAAAGCCAAAACTCAATTGCTCTTCCTTTATAATCTTTCTTGGAACACAAAAGTTCCTGATGATTGGAAAAAAGCCATTATAATACCTATTTCGAAAACAAAAAAATCAACAAATACTTTTTCAAATTATCGCCCAATAGCACTAACTAGTGTAATTGTTAAAAACTATGGAAAAAATGATTTCAAATCGATTAAATTGGTATTTAGAAACCAATAATTTACTTTCACCCAATCAAGCTGGATTTAGAGAATTACAATCAACAAATCAACAAATTGTACACCTAAGTCAAGCTATTAAAGACAGTTTCAACAGAAAAGAAGACACTCTGGCAATGTTTGTTGATTTCCAAGGAGCATATGACTCTATTTGGAGATATAAATTATTAGAAAAAATGCAGACTTTAGGCATTCAAGGGAATATGCTACTCTGGATCAGCAATTTTCTCATCCAACGGTTCATCGCTACAAAGTATAATAATCACCTCTCTAAATACCAACAAACACATCGAGGTTTACCACAGGGTTCTGTACTCAGTACCATTCTCTTCAATATCTACATTAATGATCTACCTAAGCATATAGAAAAGCTCGAAACGAAAACCCTACTTTTTGCTGATGATGTTGTAATATGGGTCTCCAAACCGAAAAACCAAAGTCAACAATTAATAACCATAGCCCAACAATCACTAATACAGTTAGAGAATTGGACATCCCAGAACTTAATGAAGATAAATATACAGAAAACAAATTATCAACTATTTACATTAAGAAAGAAACCACTACCCATCACTCTGAAATTGGAGGGTGAATTATTAACTCAAACACATGAAGCAAAATATTTAGGAATAACTCTGGACACAAAATTAACATGGAAGAAACACATGGAGAATATATGTACAAAGATAGAAACAAGGTTACCATTATTAAAACGATTAGCAGGGAAAAAGTGGGGTTGCAACACACAAACCCTAAACACCTTCTACCAAATGTACATAAAACCTGTACTTCAATATTGTGAAGAAATCCTAGTAACTACTAAAGTGGAAAAACTTAATAAATTGCAGAACCAAATCCTCCGTCTGATAACAGGAGCCGTTAAAACAACACCAATCACTGCCATGCAAATCTTAACAAATAACCCAAACATAGCATCTGAAATTGAGAAAACAGCAGTCACACAGTATGAAAAATTTTTAAGGCTACCCCATAATAACTGGACCCAAAGAAAACCACAAGTATGTTTAAAATCTCAGCAAAGCTTCCTAAGCATTGTACAAGAAATCAAACAGAAATTGCAACTTCCACATTCAAAAGAAAATATGCAGATGAGAAACAACCCTCTAGAATTTTTGGAAATCGAATATAACCTTCATTTAACAGAAGACATCAAGAAATCTGAAACTCCTCCATATATTTTAAAACAAATGTCACTGGAAATGATAAATCTAAGATACCCAGCTCCTGAATGGATACATATTTTTACAGATGGCTCCAGCCTACCAAATGATGGTGGCACTGGTGCTGGTGCAGTATGTCCACTTTTTTCTTTTATTGTAAACTAAACACAAATTCAACAAACTTTGATGGTGAAATTCTAGCAATTTTCTTAAGTTTACAAAATCTTTTATATCACATCCAAAAATTTACAAAAGTTGTAATTCTATGTGACTCCAAAGCAGCCATTCTTGCTATAACACGAGACACAACACCCAAAAGCATCAAAATTATCGAATGTCACAAAATGATAAAAACATTTATCCCGTCTACATAAAAAAGTTGTACTTCAATGGATTCCGGCCCATTGTGGAGTGACAGGCAATGAAATAGCCGATTTTCTAGCCAAGAAGGGTAGCAAAATTGTTTCAAACCCAATTTCTGCTCCAGTTTCCTTTCACTCTATCAAAAGAATTATCTCAAATAAATACATCAATAAACTTAGAGAAGAATACACCACCAAAACATCTGGAAAGGAATGGGAAAATCTACAAGCTTATGACATTACTACATTACAAAGAAAATCTGCAGTAGCAACATTCAGACTGCTAACGGGACATGACTGCTTGAATAAACACCTACACAGAATTGGCATAACAGATTCACCTAAATGCCCTTTTTGCAATTTAAATGAAGATATGGAAAGAAACCATCTCCTCCGTTGTCCAGCTTTTGTAGAAGAGACCAGCCTTTCTGCTAAATATTGGAGTGCAAGAGAGCGAATGATTTCATTATCAAGTGCTCGACATTAGATACCAACCAACCACTTCCATCTTCAGTCAAATTCCAACAAATTGAGTTGGAATTTGACTGAAGATGGAAGTAATACTATACTTTTGAAACCGGTATCGTGAAGACATGCAACTTTGTGAGGTGAGATGTTTAAACATTTTCTCCATCTCATTAATAATAATATTAAAGTTTTCTTGGATTTTCCACATCATGGATTCAAGGTCAGCCTCTGGCCACTAATTCTGACGTTTCAGCATGATCCCACATGTCATTATCAAGGAATAATTGATTCGAGTCACAGGTTTAGGTATTATATAATCAGACACAATGTGTTTTCACTGTGGTCCATTTGAGAAGCCATACACCCATCCAAGGTTTAGGTCTTATATAATTAAACACATCGAGTTTGGATGGGTACAACTTCTCAAACGGACCACAGTGAAAACACGAGTCTGATTATATAATACCTAAACCTGTGATTCGAACCTATCATTCCTTGATAATGGCATGTGGGATCACGCCAAAATGTCAGAATCAGTGGCCAAAGGCTGACCTTGAATCCATGATGCAGAAAACCCAAGAAAACTTTCTTAATCATACTTATATCTGCAAAAATATACAATATAACACACACACACACACACACACACACACACACATATATATATATATATATATATATATATATATATATATGTAATTTTCTGTTTTCCTATGAGGATGACCTATAGAATCCAAAGAACATAAAAAGCGGCAAATAAGTATATTTAATTTCTTGCTACACATAGTCTACAGTATATTTTAGTTTTCTCTTTTTTTAAAACAATTTTTCAGTATTTTTAAATATATATCTAACTATTAATGAATGAGTTGGAGAAAATGCTTTAACATCTCACCTCACAAAGTTGCGTGTCTTTACGATACCGGTTTCTAAAGTATTACTTCCATCTTCAGTCAAATTCAAACTGTCAAAATTTCTTTGTTAACATCATCTTCTGAACTGCCATCTGATGTAGATTTTATGAACTTGGAGATTAAATTATTCTTGTCGGGGATATCGAAATTCATTGCTTTATCCCTGACAAGAATAATTTAATCTCCAAGTTCATAAAATCTACACCAGATGGTAGTTCAGAGATGATGTTAACGATGAAATTTCGACAGTTGGAATTTGACTGAAGATGGAAGTAATACTATACTTTTGAAATCAGTATCGTGCAGACACACAACTTTGTGAGGTGAGATGTTAAAGCATTTTCTCCAACTCATTCATTAATGTAAATACCTCATAGTGTTTCCTCCCACTGTAATTTTAATTAAAATATATATCTAACTAATTCACTGGCACTATTGAAGACGGAGGTTCATGGCCACATGCACATAAGCTCTCCATACATCCCTATCCTGAGCTAATGTTTTTTCCAATTATCCCCTGTATAATAAATTTAATTTAGTTTTGTGTTATATTTTGTTAGAATTATTGAGCTCAGAAAGAATTGATGATAGTTTTCAGAGATAGTGAAACTTGTTCTTACGAATTCTAACAAAATATGATGAGGTAAGATGTCAATGACTCAATTAAATTTATTAAAATGAACCTCGTAATGTTACTTCCATTGAAATATTAATCCCTGATAATTTAATATTTAATTTTAGGAAGTTACATTTTGAGGTTATTTTAATTATATTATTTTTGGTCTGGACATCTTACCTCAATATTAATGTTGATTAGACTGTAGTCTGGGAAAGCTGACGATAAAACAGAATTGTTTTGAAACATGTCCAAGAACAAATCAACATCAATATTGAGGTAAGATGTCCAGACCAAAAATAATATAATCCCTGATAATTTACCTCCCTTAAATCATGATTAATGTTATTTTACCACCTAATTTTTGGCTTGCCTACTGGGTTCTTTAATAAGGGGTTTCTAGCACCTCTTTCATTCTTCATTTGTGCATTTAATATCCTGCATTAGTGGCAAAAGAATCGCCCATGCCAGATAGGTCAAAGATGATAAGGTAGAAAAAAAAAGTATCTTTATTGAAAGAGTAATAATCTTTCACAGTAAAAATACAACCATCAGGAAATGTGGACATGACTTTTACATGGGACAAAATTTTCCAGAGATAAAAAAAGTCCCCCATTCTAAGGAATATTAGATGATTATTTACTTAATGAATAACTGAAAATAGTATATTAAAAATTTGTTAGAATTTTTCCCTTTTTAATAACTGTCATACAGAAATATGTGTATTTCTAAAGAAACTCTAATTTGGATTTCTTCAATTCCTGGCTTTTTTACTTAGTAAATATTTTTTTTTAAGACAGACAGCATAAAACCTACTGCTAGTATGTATAACTGAGAAAAATGTATTGCTAATTGAATGTTTTAACTACATTTCAGATACACAAATGCTGATCCATATGAAAGTAATGACGATATTTCTCCAGAATATGTCGAATCTACAAAGTTAGTGTCTCTTACAGTTAAAGTTTCATTTAATACAGTTACAAAACAAATATTCTGTCCTTTGAAACATCCAACATCCCTGTCATCCAGTATAGTTGCAGTTGAAGTTCTCATATTCAGTGAGTATTCAAATCTCTTTATAAATAACAAGTTATGATGTCTTTATTATTAATTTAATACTTCTCACTGAAGGACATATTATATTTGAAGAGAAAAATTATACGCTCAGACTGGTATTTGAACCCAGGACCTTTGGCTTTCTAGGCCAATGCTTTACCGCTGAGCTATTTGAGCACTCCAATCTAAATGCAAATTTTTCTCTTATACATTGTTAATTCCCAAGCGCCAAATGCTACGAGCCATTGCTCGATTATGCAAATGGTGGCTTCTTATTTAATGTGCTTTATCCACTTAGCAAGGAACCCAAAGCATGAAAAAGTATTTTGGGTCTATGATAATCTAGGTTGTAACAGTGGGTGGCATTGGAAAACACATACTTTCATTTATTAAATTAATATTTGTTTATTTTATATTGTGTCATATTGCTCCTTTCTTTAAAAAAATGGATACCATTAAGTCTCATATTCCTCTGATTTATATATAGGGTTATTCAGAAAGAAAGGAACAGACTTCAAACATTTATTTCCTCCAAACTATAAAAAATAGAAACCCAATTCCATCATTCCTGCAAAGAGTAAAGTTTGAAGTTCTGATCACAACCGCATAGGTGCTGTTGCTTGTCATGTCAATTGTTTGTATTAAAATTGCGACACAACAGGACGTTGGATTGGAAGAGGAGCTGAAGATCAACTTTATTATCGGTGGCCTCCCAGGTCACCCGACCTAACCCCGTGTGATTTTTATCTGTGGGGTTATGTAAAAGACCATGTTTTACCCCCCCCCCCTATGCCTGATACTCTTGCAAATCTGTGACAATGGATTGTTGAAGCAGTGAATTCGATAACTAGAGACCAGCTGATTCATGTGTGGCAAGAAATGAGCCACCATTTTGATATTTGTCATGTAACACATGGCGCTCATATTGAATGCATAAAATAGTGAAATTTGAACTTTTCTCTTTCCAGGAACGTTGGAATTGTGTTTATATTTTTTGTAGTTTGGAAGAAATAAATGTTTGAAGTCTGTTCCTTCTTTCTGAATAACCCTGTATATATATATATATATATATATATATATATATAGGGGGCATGCCGTAGCGTTAGTGGTTAAGGCACTGCGCTACAAGCCGGAAGGTCGAGGGTTCAAGTCCCGGTGGGGTTAGGATTTTTAAACTGACCTAAACCTTCTAGTGGCACTATGGCCCTGGGGTCAACTCAGCCTCTAACGGAAATGAGTACCAGACGCTTGTTCTGGGGGTAAAGGCGGCCGTCACGCAGGGCTGACATCAAGTGCTGATTGTCCAGAAAAAGTGGGAGCCTTAACCTCCTACACCCCAAGGGTCTTCTGAGGCCTGTAGTGGGATCACTTTACTTTACTATATATATATGTCCACCGCTGTGGTCTTGAGATAGCATGCTGCTTTGTCACGCAGCGAGCCCGGGTTCGATTCCTTGTCAGGACACTATTTCTGGGTGATGTTTTTATTGGGGTTTTTCCTCACCTGTAAGACAAATGTCAGAAAAACTTTAAGGCCCAAACATTCCCCGAAATCATATGGCCATCATCACCATCATCAGCATCATCCTTCACCGGTGTGGAAAGCAACAGGAAGCTACGACACCTACAATTCCCTAGTAAAGCTGCAAAGCATAGCATGAAAATGCCCTCGGGCAGAATTACTATGGATGGATGGATGGATGGATATATATATATATATATATATATATATATATAAATTTTTGGTGACTATAAACACACAATTTATTAAGTACAACTTAAAAATCCTACATGTGTTATACTTAGATGTTAAAGCATCTATAAATAAAGATTATGTAGAAATAACAAAGTTAATCAGTTTTTTCTCTCCTATAATTTTTGTTTTTTTGGACTTATGTGCTGTTTTAAAGATGATAATGGTATATAATTTCTTGCTTGTAAATAAAATATTATTTCTTCTACAAGAAAGATGAAATTGTACACTTATTTTAAAAGGTTTGAGTTTGAAATGTTATGTTTTAGGTATAATGTCAGCACTGCTGAGTGTCTGCATAATATACTGGAAAGATGGTCTAGAAAGCCTGGATCCATTTGCAGTTTCTGTAACATCTGTAATAGCAGGATGTCTAGTCATTATAGTCTTGTCATTATCTTTCCAACCTACATCTAAAACTGATCTCACTTTTCAAGTAAGTAAACATGCTCATTTTTGTATTATTTTCCTTTTAAAATATTGATTTAAATTTAATGCTATGTCCTTTCTTCTATTTCTTGTCTGTTTTCATCATTGATGAATCTTAATATAAAAAAGTTGGGAATTATTACACTATGAGGTTTTCTTAATAAGAATCAAATGAATCGTGAATTGTTCTTACCTCATACATCTATGTTTTCTAACAAAGAACTGCAGTATCGGGAAACATCATTCCCATCGTCAGCTGTTTTCACGACTGTCAATTTTTCATTATGCCGGTAATTTTCTAAACTGCCATCTGGTGTCGATTTGAAGAACTTCGTAATCAAATTTGGTTCATCCGGAAACTCAAAATTCATGGTTCTAGTATGATTTTCTGAATGTGTACATTTTCCCAAACTGTTAATTCCAAAGGTTTAGATAGATGTTTCAAAAGTTTTGCTTCTTTTCCAATTCTATGATTCTCTAATAAACTGTGTGCTGCTATAGCTGATTTTTTAATTTCACTATTTTTTTTCTAACATGTCCTTTTTTGTGTCTAAATTCCTTTTTGCTTTCCTACATACTGGTATACTTAATTGCAATCTTTGCATTAATTTGATAAATTGCAGATTTTTTATTATCTGGGGTGTTAACTTTTTTAATTAGTCAACAGAAGATTACCCAGGCTGAATCTGTTAATTGAACCTAATGTTATATTAAATTTTTTGAAAATCTTTTGAAATTTGTTATGAATTTCTGGATGGTAAGTAAATTTCTTAATTTTTCATCTTTCTTGGAATTATGTTGCAGAATGGTGTATTCATGTAACCTTTTTTGCTGTTTAAATTTCTTTAATTAAAGATACTGCGGTTTTGTGTTAAAAAAACATAGATGTACGAGGTAAGAAGAATTCACAATTCATTTCATTCTTATTGATGAATCTGTCCAGATTTGGTGACATTCGATAATTTTGATGCTTTTGGGTGTTGTGTCTTATGTTATAGCGAGAATGGCTGCTTTGGAGTCACATAGAATTACAACTTTTGTAAATTTTTGAATGTGGTGAATTAAATGTATTTGATTTGTTACAGGTGCCACTAGTGCCACTAATTCCTGCTCTAAGTATTTTAATAAACGTGTACCTGATGTTAAATTTGGACCAGGGTACATGGATCAGATTTGGTATTTGGATGCTTGTTGGTAAGTAGTTCACTTAGTATCATCTAGATTTATATTTTATTGCTGTAAGTATTGCCATTGAACTAGAGAAACGGACAGAAGACTTCATTGAACTTTTATAGGAAAAATCACTATGAGGTTTAATTTAAGATTACATTAAAATGCTTCATTATATTTGAGTTGTTTTTTTTTTTACTCATCTCATATTTCTTGATTTTTATGCAGGCCGGTTTCATTGCTATCTGTGCAACATTCTCGATGCATCACAACTGTTTTCCCATGGTTGTCCCTCCATCATCGTCATCATCTTAAGGCAGGACAACTTCAAAAGTGAAAGTTTTGGCCTTCTCAACAATCCTGCTCCATGCCAATCTGTCTCTTACCATATTCAAATTAGTTACTTTCATTTTCCTTAGATTGTTCATTGTGTCATCCTCCCATCTGATCTTTGGTCTTCCAACAGCTCTGCCTCCTATAGATTTCCATTTGTAGAGTCTTTTGACTAGTCTCTGATCATCCATTCTTATCAATGTCCAAGCCAACCAATTCTGAGAGATCTTATATGGTTTACTATGTTCTGATTTTTTATTAAATTGTTTAGTTCGTTATTTGTTTTGATTCTCCAACAGTTATCAGTTCTTCTATTTGGTCCAAATATTCTTCTTAAAATTTTCCTTTCAAAAATTAGTAATATCTGTTCTATTGTTTCTTTTAGGACTCAAGTTTCACAAGCATATGTAACTACTGGTCTAATGAGTGTTTTGTATAACCTTATATTTGCAGTTTTTGATATTAATTTGCTTTCTGCAAATTGATTTCTGCACCCTCTGTTGGCTGACCAATGAACTTACAAATCAAACCCCTCTTCCTTTCACCGGGAATTTTAAAATTCATGGTTCTCTCCCTATTCTTGCATATGTAAATCTTCTCTCAAATTGTGAGTTCCTTAGATTTTTCTAACTGTTTAAGTAATTTTGCCTTAGTTTTGATTCTGTGTTTTCTGACCATGCATGTGCAGCTTTTGCAGATTTTTCTATGCATGGTCAGAAAACACACAGAATCAAAACTAAGGCAAAATTACTTACACAGTAAAAAAAATCTAAGGAACTCACAATTTGGGAGAAATTTAAATATATGCAAGAGTAGGGAGAGAATCATGAATTTTGAAATTCCCGGTGAAAAGGAGAGGGGTTTGATTTGGAAGTTCATCGGTCAGCCAACAGAGGATGCAGAAATCAATTTGCAGGAGGGACAACCACAAGACAACAGTTGTGATGCATAGAGAATGTTGCACAGATAGCAACAAAACCGGTCTGCATAAAAATCAAGAAATATGAGGTGAGTCAAAAAAACACAACTCAAATATAATTAAAATAAACCTCATTGTGTTATTTCCCACACCTATATTCAATAAAATGCTTCATACCTCACCTCATATCCAGTCTTCTAATTATACTTCAGTTTCAAAACCTTGGCTGCTTCATCTTTAGTAATATCTCGTCGACATAACATCAAAAAATTATTTTCAAACATGTTCTAAAAGAACTCAATATCTATGAGGTAAGACGAAAAGACTCACCTCATTTATTAAGAACCTATTTTATAACTAGGACATAAATTATATTTGATAAGAAAAATATACGCCTAGACTGGGGTTTGAACCCAGGACCTTTGACTCTCTATGTCACTGCTCTTCCATCTGAGCTACCTAGGCCTCCAATCTAAACGCGTATTTTTCTCTTATACATTGGAGGCCTAGGTAGCTCAGATGGAAGAGCAGTGACATAGAGATTGTCAAAGGTCTAGGGTTCAAACCCCAGTCTAGGCATATATTTTTCTTTTCAAATATAATTTGTCCATCATTAAGATGTTTAAAAACGAATAATATTAACATTATTAGGACATAAATGTTGATTAGAGGCTTCTTTATTCAGGCTTAAGGATATTTTCAAGCTTGAAATTTTTCATACCCAGGACCCTCAGCTTGAAGTCCCTCGGGAGGACTTGCTCCTTGGATTTTTCCATCCTAAAAAAATCCATTGACTCCAGTCGGATTTGAACCCACAACCCTTGGGACCAGAGGCAAGGAACATAACCACTAGTCCACAGTGGCTGACATATGGTATCCAAGTGCAAAAATAAAAAAAAAGCAAGAAAATAGTTTTTTATACCAGTAGTATCTTGTTCAAAATCCTTAAAGATTTAATTGAATAGTTGCCCCGAAAAGAGATCTAACCCACTAACTACAAATTGTTGGGAAAATGAAAAAAACATAATGTTTTTATTATTAATTTAACACATCTCATTGAAGGATAAATTAAATTTGAAGAGAAAAATTTTCGCCCAGACCAGGACCCAAAATTACAACGTATATAAGAGAAAAATTTGTTATTTGAGTTTGTATTTTTTAACATTCTTACCTCATATGTTTATTTTGTTGGACGATCGTTTCAAAGGTATTGCTCCATCGTCAGCGTGTCACAAACTGTTTATTTTGTTGGACGATCATTTCAAAGCTATTGCTCCATCTTCAGCTTGTCACAAACAGTTTGTGACAAGCTGAAGATGGAGCAATAGCTTTGAAACGATCGTCCAACAAAATAAACATATGAGGTAAGAATGTTAAAAAATACAAACTCAAATATTAAATTAAACCTCATAATGTAACGTCCTAATTATTTTAAAATAAAAAAAAATGTTTAATAAAATTAATTGTTTCTAGATTGGAACTTGCCTCATAGCTCAGTTGGTAAGAGCATTGGTATAGTAAATCAAAGGTCCCAGGTTCGGGTCCCGATCTGGGCAAAAAATTTTCTCTTCAAATTTAAAACATATAATGTTCATTTTGAGGCTATTACCTTTATTATATCATGTACTTTTTAATCTCTCATTCTATTGGAATCATATACAGTCAATATGAATGCAAAATAACATGCTAATAACTAAATATTAACAATTTAATACAGAATTGAGTACAAAAGTGATCTATCTCAATAGAGTGGAAAAATGATGTAACACATATTTAACTAAAAATGCTATAATAAGAGATATAAAATACATATTGAACACTCATTCAAGTAGAAAAATTTTTAACTTAATCAGTTTTCAGTATTTATTTTCCATTTAATGTTATTTCATTACATTATTTGTGTCTTTCTTATTTTCACTCAATTTCTCTAAGATTATATTTAGAATTCACGGAACTGTGGTGGAATGAATTTGCACATGTGCAGTAATTGTTTTCTGCACTGTTGTTAATTACTTGATCAACTGCTACTGCCATTTTGTTACACTATTCGCTTGAAAGCCAACCTTAAAAAAAAAACAGGTCTGGAAGAGAGTAGGGATAATTTTACATGCACCATGCTATGATACTCTCTGGATAGATCACTAATCCACTGAAAACTCAACTTCGAATTTTTGTGGGTTAGATCTCTTTTTGGGGCAACTGTTCAATTTTACAGTTACATTCTTACATTCTCCATATACCCATTTATTTGATTATAGCAGTGATTTTTCAATAACCATTTTAGCCACTCTGGCTACAATTATCATATACATTAAATTAACATTTTTTCATTATTATAGTGAGTTACTTTAAATTAAAATTCCCATATTTTATTCCTACCTCTATCCTTACTATTTTTCTGATTTTTTTTTTGATCCCACAACAGGCCTCAGGAGGCCCTTGGGGTAGTAGAAGGTTAAGGCTCCCACTTTTTCTGGACAATCGGCACTTTATGTCAGCCGGGTTGTCAGCCCTGCGTGATGGCCGCCTTTACCCCAGAACAAGCATCTGGTACTCATTTCCGTTAGAGGCTGAGTCGACCCCAGGGCCATAGTGCTGCCAGAAGGTTTGGGTCAGTTTAAAAATCCTGACCCCAACGGGACTTGAACCCTCGACCTTCCGGCTTGTAGCGCAGTGCCTTAACCACTACGCTACGGCTTTGATAAGAAATACTGATATTTTCTCTCTCCGATAGTATTATATGGTTTATGTAAGCCTTAGTGTCACATATTTATTTTAAATACCTAGTTTTTAATCAAAATCACAAAGTGGGAGGTAACACTATGGGGTATTCACATTTATGAATGAGTTGGAGAAAATATTTTTAATATCTCACCTCATAAAGTGTCCACTGCTCTGGCCGCGAGGTAGCGTGCTGCCTTGTCACGCAGCGGGCCCGGGTTCGATTCTCCGTCGGGACTGGCTCCTGGGGTTTTTCCTCACCTGTAAGACAAATGTCAGGAAGCTTAGGGCCCAACGGTTCCCAAAAATCATCTGGCCATCATCATCATCATCCTTATAATTATCATCAACATCCTTCACTGGTATGGAAAGCAACGGGAAGCTACCACACCTATAATTCCCTAGTCTTTCTTCTTCTTCTTCCTTTCTTGTATTAGGCCAAGATTTGTTACGATCCTATAGAAAATTTTCCCTCCAGCGTTTCATAGGACAGCCCAGAGATCTTCATCCTCTTGGTATATAATTATAAACAGCTTTGGGGATCCGATTTGAACATAGTAAAACTGCAAAGCATAGCATGAAAATGCTATGATTGCAGTAAAAGACCTGCCCTCAGGTAGAATTACTATGGATGGAAAGTTTTGCGATTCTGGTTTCTGAACTGCCATGTGGTGTCGATTTTATGAATTTAGAGATCAAAGTATTCTCGACAGGAATATCAAAATTCATGGCTCTACATTTATTCTTTTGAATGTATATCTGTTCTCAAACTGTTAATTTCAAAGGCTTCTCTAAATGTTTTAAAAGTTTAGTTTCTCTTCCAATTATGTGATTCTCTAGTAAACTATGAGCCGCAATTGCTATTTTTCAATTTCACCATTTTTAATATTGTTTTCTTTTGTACGAGTTTCTAAATTCCTTTTAGTTTTCTCTATATATACTTTTGTTGCAGTCATTGCAAGTAATTTCATAAATTCCAGACTTTTTACTATCTGGGACATTAACTGTTTTATAGTTATCAGTAGATTATTCAGGCTAAATTTGTTAATCGGTGCTAATGTAATATTGAATTTGTTAATTTTTATTTTATTTTCTGTGTGTTCCAGGATGGTAAGTAATTTTCTTGAATTGTTTCTTTTATTTTGAATCAGGTTGTAGGGTGGTGTATTCTTTAAGTCTTTTTTGTTGTTTGAACCTCTTTTACTTATTTATTATTATCTTCTGTCCAAAATTATTTAACGTAGCTATGTTTAAAATGTGATTGTATTATGTCTTAAAATTTTCTTCACTTAATGGGATGTTTGTTAATCTGTATATTAAACTGTTGAATATTGCATGTTTATGAGCAATATGATTTACATGCTACTTTGTGAGGTGAGATATTAAAAACATTTTCTCCAACTCATTCATAAATACCTAGTTTTTATCTGATAAAATTATTTTAGTAGCACAATGGGCTGTAATTGCACTAAATGGATTAATATATGGATGGCTTATGCCCAAGAAAAAGGTGTTTTGAGTGGTATAGATTTTAAAAAAATGCATGACTTTATGGGTAGCATGTTATCATTTAGCAGATATTTATATACAGTAAAAGCTCCTTATTCATGGGGATATGTTTTGCAAATATGCCATGAATGCAGAAACCATGAATATGGAATGGTAATTTGTACGTGTTTGTAGGGGATACGTTCCAAGGTTACAGAATAAAACAAAAATTATCAAAATAAAATCAATTAATGAGAGATTTTGAACCATTTCTATTAATTATTACTGTCAGATTTAGGCAAGGACTTAAAGAACTTAGTAATTTTTTCCTGTTTTGCCGCTTTTAAAAGGTCTTTCAATTAAGATTGATATTCAGCTGTGAATTCTGCTATAGAATTCCTCATTTTTTCTTCGGATTTCTTGATTCGTTAACATTGAAACAGGAAGTAACACTATGTGGTTTAAGAATTAAATTAATATTTTTTAATGCCTCACCTCATATCCTTTATTCTTCTAGACAACAGTTTCGGAGCTATATATCCATCATCAGTGGCCTCTCGTTGACCGGTGTTATGTCGTTTCTTGGTGGTTTTCTTCTTCCTTCTATTGGTTGACCGATGAACCTCTGGATCAAATCAAAATTTGCGGGAATTTCAAAATTCGTGAGTTTTTCCTTCTTGTTTTTTTGGATGTAGATTTTTCCCAAATGTTTATCATTTAATTGATATCAAAGCCAGCCTAATCAAACATACAGATAAACAGAAAGAACTCATGGTTTGGAAAAAAATCCACATCCAAAAGAACAAAAAAGAAAAACTCATGAATTTCGAAATTCTCACAAATTTTGATTTGATCCAGACGTTCATCGGTCAACCAATAGAAGGAAGAAGAAAACTGCCAAGAAATGACATAACACCAGTCAATGAGAGGCTACTGATGATGGAGATATAGCTCCGAAACTGCAGTCGAGAAGAATAAAGGATATGAGGTGAGGTAATAAAAACATTAATTTAATTCTTAAATTAAACCTCATAGTGATTTTTTCCTGTGAAAGTTAAAAAAACTATGAGGTTTATTTAATATTATTAAAAGGAGTTGGAATTCACACCTCACCTCACATATTTGTGAATCAGTTTTGGAAGTTAAACTTCTTCCATTGTTAATTAGTATGTGACAGTCGGACAATGAGCGCAGTTTAACTTCCACAAGAATCAACAAAATATGAGGTAATGATTATTTGATTCATTTAGGTAGAATTTTTTATCACTCACGTCATATTGTTCTTCTTATTTGTCTATACACTAGTTTTGGAACATAGTTTCTGTTCCATCCTCAGTATCGTCACGACCGTTGTTCTGTCGTTTTGAAGAGCCATCCCTCGCTCCTTCCATTGGCAGACTGAAAAACCTTGAAACCAGGTCATTCTCCCCGGGAATTTAAAGTTCATCAATTTCTTCTTTTTGCTCTTTTGAATGTAGATTTTTTCCCAAATAAACCAAAAGAACTTCACTGTTTTTGGAAAAGATCTACATTCAAAAGAGTGAAAAGAAGAAATTGATGAACTTTGAAATTCCCGTGGACAATGAACCTGGTTTCAAGGTTTTTACAGTCTGCCACTGGAAGGAGCGAAGGACCGCTCTTCAAAGATGACAGAACAATGGGCCTTTAATGATCCTTGAGGATGGAACAGAAACTATGTTCCGAAACTAGTTTATAGTCAAATAAGAAGAACAATATGAGGTGAGTGATAAAAAATTCTACCTAAATGAATATACCTCAGTGTGAATTCCAAAAACAAGAAATATGATTCATTGCTTTATGACAAAATTCATACATAGGGTTAGATTGCAAAATTTGATTAAAGTTAATGTGAAATATAATGCTAAAAATGATTATGATTGAATTAAGATATTTTATTCCAATATTTGAACAAAAAGTCAATATTATTATGTAGCAATATTTACACATTTTAATAATGGCACCATATTTAAAACCATGTAAATATTTTTTTTATTATGAATGAATGAGTCATGCCTTATCTTACCTCATATTTTATATTTTTTTTAAACACAGAAACTGCAGTTTTCAAGAGGAGTCCCTTTTATCATCAGCCGACATTATGACTACCAGATTTTCATTGGAATCTTCGTCTATAACCATTCCAACGAAAATCTGGTAGTCATAATGTCGGCTGAAGATAAGAGGGACTCCTCTTGAAAACTGCAGTTTCCGTGTTTAAAAAAATATAAAATATGAGGTAAGATATGACTCATTCATTCATTGAATTAAGAACCTCATAATGTTATTTCCCATATTTAACTATGAATTTTTTCATTAATTTACTTGTTATGATGATTCTTTAAAAATTTGAGTAATTGTTGCTACTGAAATTAGATCTTGAATAATCCATATGTGAAGAGCTCGGCTGTAAAACATGTTAACTGACAAATTCTTGGAAATTGAGTTGTAACATGTAAACTGTGATATGTGACCTGAAGCATTTGGTGCTTGTAGTTTTTACATCTGTCAATAGATGGTAGATGGTAAATAAACTATGTGCACCAAATGCTTCAGAAGAACACATATCACAGTTTATATGCAACAACTCAATTTTCAAGAATTTGTCAGTTACCATGTTTTACAGCCGAGGCCTTCATATAATTTTAGATAAATATTCAAACATTTATGTTTTGGAAGATAAGTGTGTATTTATAACTTTTAGTTGTTTGAGTAAAAATGCTTATTATTGTTTTCATTTTCTTGAAGGTTTGTTAATTTATTTTCTGTATGGCGTGAAAAAAAGCAAAGCTCCTTTTAATTCCACAAAACAGCTTCAAATTACAAAGGGAGAAGTGAATGAAGCTCATAACGCAGACGATCAGAAATCTTGGAAAACAAACCAAAGCATCACACCAGAATTTACCGATACGAACGATATGAGTGAAAACAATGAAGAAGTAGTGCTGAGAAAAAATTCACAGTCTAAATTAGAAGATGAAGATATTAGAAGATCTTTAAAATGCATTGAAGATTTAGAAAAAATATTAGATTTTAATGAAAATATGAAATTTGATGACATTACAATGCCTGAAGTTGATGAAGTTAAGTCATCAAACAGTAGAGAGAATGAACATGTGAATGTAGAAAATGTTGGTGATGTGGTGTCGTTACCTGCTTCTGTTATGTCTGAACCTGCAAATGATTCCTTGCTTAATTCAACTCCTCCAGAAAATAATAAAAACCTCCGTAAAAACAAAAAGTTTTCTACTGCCAGTCTATACCCTAATGTAATTGTGGTTTCATATGGCTCAGACACTGAAAGTATTGACATTAAAGATAATAGGAATATCTCTGATGATGTAGATTCACCTATAGATAAAAAAGACATATTTTTACAAGAATTAGATCCTCAAACTGATAATGGGGTATTTGATCCACCATCACCTCCACCATTACCACCTCCTTTATCAGCTCCCTTAATACGTTCAGTTTCATCTCCAGAATATGTAAATACATCATCATTTACATCAATTTCTGCACCAACACCTCCACCATTACCACCATTATCTCCAAATCTATCAACCTCAGCGTCAAATCTTACAAGACATCCGTCAAAAAATTCTACTCAGTTTGCAAAGTCATCTTCAAATGCCTCACCTGAAACAAACTCGTTAAATGAAAATTCAAGTGTAAGTGAGAGTGGTTATAGCACCAATGGTAATGGAACACATAGTTTCAGCAAATACAAAACTGAACCAGGATCTCCTGAAACAGATACACAGTTTTTACTTCGAATGGGAAGTTTGAAAAATTCAAATTTTGCACAGAAACTTGAATCTATGCTAAAGGAAAAGTTGTATACTGTAAAACCAGTTGAACCTGAATATAAGAAAACTCCCAAATTCACAAAAAACAGTGCTAATAACCAACACAAAAATAACACCACAGAAAAGTTTAATCGATGGACAGTTGATCCAACTTTACAATTAAATAAAAATGTAAAGAATCAGAAAACTGTAGGAAAAACAAATGATAGAGCTTTGATTGAAGAAAATGAACAGATAAATGATGAAGATGATGATCGTGAAAATATTAAATGGAAATTAGAAAAGTTTTTTGCTAATCGCAGTGAATTACCAGTATTTCGAAGGCATACAAGTCAGCCAAACTTAACTCTTATGATTTCAGGAGAAGATGAAAATGGAGATTTTAAGAAAGAAAACAAATATAATGACCCAGAGGATAAATTGAGAACAAACTTGGAAAAAAATTTGATAGATGATGGAAAAAATTTTGATATAGTTAAAAAACAAAGGTTGTTAATGGGAGAAGTTCTAGCTTCCATTAAATTTGTGTCAAATAAAAGCCCAGCATCAAGTATACATGATGATTTGGATCTAGGAAGCTTATCAGATAACAATGAAGACAATGAAGAAGTATTTGAAGAATTACCAGAGATTTCTCCCAAAACATTAATCCGCTTATAGACTAATTATTAGGGCAAAGCAATTAATGATTTTGTATCTTTTTCTTATAAAGGTTGAAACATTGCTTGCATATATGAAAATGTATGGCATTAAAAAACGGATTAAATAAAATCAATTTGTTAGGGCATTTTTTTTTTTTTTGCATTTTCTTAAATTTTTTAGGGATAGGTCATTTTTTGGCAATTTTTAGGTAATTTTGATCATTTTTTACACTTTTCCGGAAGGCTGTGACATTATTTGTATTTGATTTAAGATTTTTATTATAATTCAGTATTTTTCCTTGTCAATACAATTTCTTGGAATTAAGTAGTTGTTTTGCTAACTACTATCCCTATTTTTCAAGGTATGTGCATAATGAACTTGCCCACTTCTAGGAATTTTATTCAATTTCTTAGAGCTTGTGCTAGTTTCTACCCTTATTCTGATTGTTAACTGCAATTCAAAATTGCTGTAAAAGTGCACTGTGTAATTGAAATGGATTTTCTGCATTAAAAGGTTCTATACTATGTATTTTTTAAATACTTTTCTTTCAATATTTTGATGTTAAGTTAAAATTTTATGTAATTCAGTAATCAAGTGAGTACTTAACCTAATAAACAGTATTTTTATTGGTAATTCTTAACTTTTTATTTGTCTTTTTTTTATTGGTCATTTTTTTGCATTTTTTAGGTCATAAATGCATTTTTTATTTTGCATTTTTTACCAATTTATAGGTCATTAAATGCCTTGCCCTACTAATTATATTATTCTGAAGTAAGGTGAATACATTGTGTCCCAGACCTCTTGGTTCATTTCAACATAAATACACCTATGGGGTATTATGAGATAAAAATCAAGATCAGAAATTTCTGCTTCCAATTTCATGAACATTCAAATAATTAGTAAGTACGAGGAATGTTAATTATATAATGGAGACGGCATAGAAGGAGATGAAAAATTAGTTTGGAATTCAATGACAGATTCTATGTTCACCAACTAGAGGTATGAATATAACATTATATGGCCTTGATGTTCTGCGCTGATCTTCAGAAAATAGTTGGAACACCATTCCAAATTACTGAATATTATTGCAAGTGAATGATGACAAATAATGAGCTTCAGACCATTTGAATACTACTACTACTACTACTACTACATTATATGGCTTCCTGGAACCATGTAACAAACCAGTAACCTAAACAAATGTAAAAATATGTAGTTTTTTTACTTTACTTTTCAATTCCATAACATATTAAACTATTCATAAATTTTATGCTATGTCACTCCTACTTTTTTTTTTATTTAGACACAAAATTAATAAAGCACTCAATATTTTAAAGTAAGAAAGCTGTCAGCTGTTACTGTATGTACTAAATATTATTTTAGAAATATATCACTTACTTTGACTGTTCACATTAGGATGTTATATGCTATGCTCCAAATAATAGGACTAAAACTCTTTGCCATAATAAATTTGTGTTGATATATTACAATTCAATGTATGAGCAGATATTGTATGAAAATAATTAAGATATTTGGTCTGTATATTCTTACCTCTTATAGTTTTTGTTGAATATATGTTTCAAGGCTTCTGAGCCCCATCTTCAGCGATTACAGACAGACTGTAATTGCTGAAGATGGGGCTCAGAAGCCTTGAAACATATGTTCATCAAAAACCAAAAGAGGTAAGAATATACAGACCAAATATCTTAATTATTAAATAAACCTCTTAATTTTGTTTAGTTGTTTCTTGACTCACCTCATACTTCTTAACTCCCTTGCATATCTAGATTTCGTCACTGTATTTGTGACATTCTCAATGCTGTTCACGTTCAGTTGTGAATGTGAACAGCATTGAGAATGTCACAAATACAGTGACGAAATCTAGATATGTGAGGGAGTTGAGAAGTATGAGGTGAGTCAAGAAACAACTAAACAAAATTAAAATAAACCTCATAGTGTTATTTCCTACCTACATAACTTAAACCTCTTAATGTTACTTCCTATTGTATTTAAAAAAAAATTATGACAAATTTGTTGTAATTTGTAAATATTTTTATGAACAGTTTTGTAACTTTTTTCTACCATTTCTAACACTAATAATATTGTGCCTGTTTCTTAGTGTATCTTTGTGAAACATTTTTGCATGTTTGCTTTAGACATTGTTGTGTCTGCTTTCTATTTGTTCTACTGGTACAGTCTTGTTTGTCTATTAACTTGTTTCTATTAATTGCTTTAGATTGTAATTTAATTGGTTTAATATTTTTATTTTGTTTGGTTTCACTATTTTAAAATACTGATTAGTGTAAAACAATTACTTTATTACCTATTAGATATTAAATTATTTCCATTTGCAAAAGTAGTACACAGTGATCTGTGACATTCTGTGCAGCAAGTGAGCCTGGCATCAGTGCTTGTCATTCCCAATGCAGTTGCATGTTAAGAGTCAGTCTTCCTTTATCACAACCTTCTGCCTTCAAGGATATGCAATGGTCACTCTGGAACTGATAGCTACTGTTCAGTAGCATGAGAGCTCTGTTAACAATTGTATTAGCCCACATCTTCAGGGCTGTCCCTATACCCTATCTGCTCTTAAAGCTATCCTCATCAAAACAAAACCATGTGACATGCTCACTTTCCATTAGTTATGGACACCGACATACGTTGTAGAAGCAATAAGTATGTGAAAAAGTAGTTCCCTTCATTAAATTAAAAATATGTCCTCTGAATATACTTGTTATTCTTCGTGAATGAAAATAATATTCAAAACATACAAAATATTCTAAAATATGCCTAATCAATAATTACAACTTAAAATAATTTATTACATATGGGTGATGCATTTGAGTCATGCTTCAGTCAATTCTCATGAAACAAAATGGCTGAAAGTGTCGAGTCTTCTGTTGCTGTGTCGTCATCTCCCGTCAAAATTGACAGTAATTGTGGCGTGAATGGCGGAAAGATATTGCTTCTACAATATACATCGGTGTACATAACCAATGAAAAGCAAGCAGGTCACATGGTTTTGTTTTGACGAGGATCAGTTCAAGAGCAGAGAGAGTATAGCATTTTTGCTGCCATAGGCAAACCCAAAAAATGCTGTCCCAACCTTAAAAAAACTATAAAATTAAAAAATTGTTATTATGAAAGAACCTTGTTAACCAGGAAAATTATATATAATTGAATTAAGACAGTAATACTAATGCAGATTTATGGAAAATTGTTTTATTGTAAAACAAAATTTAGATTTTTAACAAGCTAATGATAATGAATTATGTTGAGTTGTTTATGACTCACCTCATACTTCTGAACTCCCTTGCAGACTCGAGTTTAGTCACTGCATTTGTGACATTCTCAATGCTGTATCATGTTCACAACTGACGTCCAATGGCCTCCTGCAGGAGAGGAAGCCGTTGGACATCAGTTGCAGGAGGCGTTGGACATCAGTTGTGAACGTGATACAGCATTGAGAATGTCACAAATGCAGTGACGAAACTCAAGTCTGTGAGGGAGTTAAGAAGTGTGAGGTGAGTCAAAAACAACTGAACATAATTAAAATGAACCTCAGTGTCATTTCCTATCTACATAACTTAATGATAATGAACTTGCAAATTATAAATAGTACCCACGTTTTTCAGAAATAATTTATTCATTCATTTTGAGAATTTTCCTCATCACTGAGGGTCTTCTCCAACCAATCTTGATAGTTAACATGCATTTTTAAAAAATACATAAATGACTACAGACTTATAGACCATCAGTTTGTAATACACATTCACAAATTTCCCTTAATTAAAGTTCTCCATCGTTCTCTGTCCTCTGCGTCTTCATCCATTACACCAAATTTCCTCATTGAATTCTGAATGTTATTCTTCCAGTTTGAGTCCACCGCTGTGGTCTCGAGGTAGCATGTTGCCTTATCCCGCAGCGGGCCCAGGTTCGATCCCCGGTTGGGACAGTTTTTCTGGGTGATGTTTTTATCGGAGTTTTTCCTCACCTATAAGACAAATGTCAGGAAAACTTAAGGCCCAAATGGTCCCCAAAATCATTCATATTCATCTTATATTAATCTTAGGATTAGGGACTCTCCTGGCGTACCACTATCATCATCATCACCCATCATATCATTGGGGCAATGTAACCCTGCCTTCCAGGTGCTCCAACCTCAGAAGTAGGTTACAAGTATGCCATGCCAGAGAGAAACCAGGAATGTTGAAAGACAACCTGGGGCATTTGCAAAAAAAAAATCTTTCAGGTTGTTCTTTGTCTTCCTTCTATGCTCCTTCTTTCAATTTTCCATGTATACACCGCTATTAGTAGTCTACCATCCAGAAATAATTTAAATAAATTTTTAAAACAATAAACAAAACTAGTTATAATTTAAATATAGTTTTAAAACAATAAACAAAACTAGTTAAATGATATACAAAGTGTAAACCTGAATTAAAACAATCTCTTTTGGAGTTATTTTCCACAAAATTGTGAATAACTTCTTTCAGATCTAATTTATTACTCAATTCATGTTCACTTGCCAACATTACTTAGGGTCGAATGTTTGAACGCATTAGACAGTAAAAGGCGTTCTCTGCTGATAAAATTTTATTCAAACACATTTTTCTTACTCAGAAATCTATTCACGCAGTAATAATTGTAAAGCTACCTGACAAGGTACCTTAAGATCGTAGCTCAAGATATAAACTTATGTGAAAATCCCGAAGGGAACCGATGGTAACCAATGTAGTTTGAAACTTATCCAAGATGTCGGACCTTGAAGACTTCGATCATATTTTCAGTATACGCGGAGAAGAGGAATTCGGTAGAGTCTACCAAAGAATTCAACTGGAAGAACAGGAGAATCGGCATAATATTGCGCGTCGCAGACGTGTTTGTATACGGTATTATTTGCGGGATGCAAGCATAAATGCATTCCTCTATAGCAGACGAAAATAACGGAAGTGGTTTTATCGCTGAGAATTCTGGGTAATTCGTTGCCAATATTACAAAAACGTCAACATTCATGCATGACCGGTTAAGGCGGCCGTTAATTCGATCTCAGTTCACCAGTGATTGGAAGTAATTTGAGTAGAGACTAATGTATTTGCATGCGACCCTAATCCATTAAGACAATTTTGAGTAGACAGAGTTCTTAAATAATTTATTATTATTTCAATTTAGAAAAAGTTATTTTGTTGGTAGCAACAGATGGGCAACATTAGCAAGATTCTTAAAGCAATGCTCAAATTTGTCCCATTTTTTCATCATAATCATCCGGTATCATTACTGCTGCCGCCGTCTTCCAGAAACCAAATGCCATTCCTTTCTGTCCATCCATTGATCTTCCTCCAATCCTCTGATAATCATAGCCGCTTGCACACCTTCTATCCAGGTCTTCAACATTGGGATGACAAGAGCTGATGCCAGGACCACTTGCCATAGAGAATATCATGGACCACTCAGTATTGTAAATAGAGTAATAAAAATATGGAATATTATTTTTTAATTTAAAATAGTACTGAATGAATTTATATTTATTTAAGCTGTAAGGAATTTAGGTAGTAATTAAAAATTGAGGATGATAACAGTCGAGTTTTAGCGAGGGCTGGCAGTAAATTCAAGATGACTGACAAGGGCAAAGCTCATGAACTGCATTTTATCTATATTCAGTGCTTGAGGTGGAATAAAAAAAGAACTGGGATAGTTTCCCCCCCATTTAATTTATAGACATAATTACAAAAGCATACTCTGAGATGTATAGTCTTCATATCATTGACTACAGACTTATTGCAGTAGTTTAAAAAAATAGCATGCGTTAGAATAAAGTCACACATGCATTACATACCTTTTCATTTTCATTGCTTTCTGAATTAGTTGATCTATCTACAGGCACTACACATGATTGGTAAACTACATGCTGATGACAAATCTATGATTTTCTCAAAATATTATTTTGTACTGAAATTTATTGGTGCATGATGGCGAGTGACCCAAAAGATATGACATTTTATTATATTTACCTCATACTTAAAATCTGCACATATATTTTACTTCCAGTCTGTATATATTACAAATATTCAACCATTGTGGTCTAGAATTAACATTGTTGCCTTGAACACAGTGGTTATCAGTAAATTGATTATAATAATAGATGACTCAATTAATTCAAAATAAAGAAAATGTTTTGAAATCTATAAACTACAGTGGACACTTTTTAATTCAAACTCAAGGGGAATTTTTAAAAATTTGAATTATTGAAACTTCGAATTAACGAAAGACACTTTATTTTACATAATACTGTACCCTGAAATAAATGTATTTCATACAAATACTGCAACTAACATGTCCTGTAACTCGCCTTTTAATTTCCATATTTTGTCATAAAATAAGTTGCACTCTCACCGCACACATTTTTAAATGAAATACCATTTTTTTTCCTGAAAACCACTGAACCAACCTCTACTTTCTTTAAAATTTATAACGCCCAACTTTTCTGCAAATTCTTCGGCTTTGGCACACACTAATAGGCCACTCAATGGTATGTTACGATCATGCAATTGTTTGAACCATTTGAACACACACTCATCAGCTTCAGGAAATTTACCTCCTCTTATGAATTTCCTACTTCCACCACTTTGTAGGTTCCAAATCTCCATTATTTTACCTTTATACTTTATGTAGGTGGATAAAGTGTTCGGCAGTATTCCATTTTCCTTGGCAATGTCACACTTCTTCTTTGTTCCTTTTTCTACTTCCCTGAGCACTTCAACTTTTTTTTGCTAATGTTAAACTGGTGTACACTCCGCGTTTTGACATTGTGAATTGAGTTACTTAACATATTCGTACTGACTGAAGTTTTTAACAGTACTGTATGTGTACATGTACCTGTACTGTGAAAGTAAGGGAGGGTACACACATGATTCTCAGTTTTTGGGCTATGAGTGAGGGGTGGGTGTCTATGTACTGTACCTGACAAAACAAAGCGCTGAACAATACAGTCCAGTTAGCTTGCCATCTAACGGGACTTTAACAATAAGCAACTACGGGCACTAGACGAATTTTTCAACTATATTTAAACTTTTATAGAATTCAGATTACTTTTTTTCATTATCAATAACTTGAAATGTGACTTTGAATTATCCAAATGTTGGCTTCAAAACGTCAAATTAAACATGAATTTTAACATTATTTTAAATATAATGTTTCAAGGGGATTGTACTTATATTCAAATTATTGAATGTCGAATTAACCGGTGTCTACTGTGTAAGTTAATAGTACAAAGAAAACATTTTGGAAAGCTAAGAAGTAATGGGAGTATGACATTTAAAAAAGTAATGGGACGTCACACCTCATGCACTGCCTATATTCTATGTAATAAAAAAATGTTAATTTATATTATTTTTTCATGAGTTAACACCTGTTAACCTCTAGTTTCTATAGTGTTGTGGATGCTACCTAGGTACCTATTTTCAAGATGTTTTAACTAAAAAAGTGGAGATAAACAAATGTAACAATTATTAATAATAAAAAATAACTGAAAAACAATGGAAGTTACTTTTTAGTAAGAGCATCTTGAGTTTAGATATGTAAGTTATTAGTAATTTGTTATAAGTGTATATATTTGTTTTTGAGGTTGGATCTATATGTTTATATGTATTCATATACCGTTTACCAGATGTTCTAAACAAGAGAGAATTCATAATACTCATTGCAAACATACTAATTCATAATGAACTTTGTATGTCTCATTTAAATACCATTTCATCGCCCCTTTATATTTCTACTCACTTCCATTCGCTATCTTCCCACCATAACTTAAACACACAATCGAGAGAAAATTCAACTCTAGCTGTTCCCCTACATTGAACATCTCACTATTCTTCATCCTTCCTTAGTTTCAGCCACCCAACTCTGGAATTCCCTCCCCTTGTATATCAAGGACTGCCAACTCAAAAATAGTTAAAAAGAAACTCACTTCATATTTCATATTATTCCTTTATATTTTAAACTTTCCTTACCAAACCAATTACTTAATCTAATTATAGGTTATTATAATTATTATTATTATTATTCATCCGGTATCATGGCAGCTGCTGCTGTCTTCCAGAAACCAAATGCCACTCCTCTCTGTCCATCCATTGATCTTCCTCCAATCCTCTGATATTCATATCAGCTTGTACCTCTTCTATCCACGTTTTCTTTGGTCTTCCTCTCTTCCTCCTTTCCATTGGGGATCCATTCCATAACAACTTTAGGCAATCTTTGCTCTGGAATTCTTTTGACAAGGCCATACCACTGTAATCTTTTCTTTTCTGTGATGTCCAGCTCCTCTTGTACACCCATAATTTCCCTTATTTCTTTATTTTGTATTCTATCCTCTAGATTTTCCTGCTGATCTTCTTAAAACATCCATTTCTGTACTTAAAATTCTTTTCATTTCCCTGGAAGGAATTTGCCAAACTTCAGCACCATATGTTAAAATGCTCTGAATTATGGTTTGATATATTTGTTATTTTCTATTTTTTGTAATATTCTTGCTCCACCAAACAGAGTTTAAAGCAGTTACAGTATTGCTTATTTTGTTTGTGTGATTCTATTTTTAATTTCCACTGTGTTATCGCCTGAATGGATTATTATTTTTTTTTTCTTTTTTTCTTTCCCTTATTTATATTATGTAGCCTATATCTATTATGTATCATTAATCAACATGTAGATAATTCATAATTGTTATTATATGTATAATTTAATCCTGGTGAAGTGGAAGAGAAGACCTTATGGTCTTAACTCCATCAGGTAAAAATAAAATAAATAAATAAAAATAAATAATTTTATTACAAGTATTGGCTGATGTACTCTATTAGAATTGTACAAAATGTCATCATCATCATGGTTCTACAGCCCGTTGCAGGCCTTAACCACCCCTACAATGTGTCTCCATTCATCTCTATTCTCTGCCTTCCTTTTCCATCCTCATACACCTAGTAGTTTCAGGTCCTGTTCAATGCTGTCCAGCCATCTAATATTAGAACGTCCAACTCTTCGGTTTCTATTCATAGTTGTCAGTATAACTTTACAACATGTGTCTGATTCCTTTTTCCTGTATAGATGTCCCAGTCATCTAATTCTTGTCGTCTTAATTATACTAATGATATCTGTATCACCATATAGTTTATATAATTCATCATTATATCTAATATGCCAATTTCCATTCTTGCATATTGGGCCAAATATTTTTCTTTCAAATATTCTAATTTTATTTTTTTGGGTTTTTGTTAGGGCTCGACTTTCACAGCATACAAAATGTAGAAACATAAATTATGAATTTCATCATCATCATCATCCTGCCAGGTATTAGTCCTAGAAGAACTGTTACGGCCTGAGAAAGCGGTTTTCGTGTCATCTTTTCATAGGTCGACCAAGTGACCGTTTCCCATTTGGACAGTAGTTCATTATTGCCTTGGGGATCCTGGATCTAGCCATTGTTGAGACATGTTCCTTCCAGTTTAGCTGATATCTGGAGATGTAGTCCAGTATTGGTGACACATTAAGTTCTTGAAGGATTTCTACATTTTTCTTTCGATCCCATTTGGTGTAGCCAGCTGTTCGGCACATAAATTTCATCTCACAAGCTGTTAGTCTGCTTTCATCTCTCGTCCTTATAGTCCACGCTTCACTCCCATAACATAGGACTGGTCGAGCCATTATTTGATAAAGACGAGTACGGGTTGATTTTTGCACTAATGAAGGTTTTAAAACTCTATTAATGATTCCCATTGATTTGTTGAATTTCACAATCTTCTCTGATAAATCCAAATTTTCAACAAATTTTAATGAATTTTAATTATGCAAATAGTATGGATCTCACTAAACATGGCTAATTTCCAAACTACACTATTACATTCAACCTATCCTTTAGTTATGAATGCATTCACATGAATAGATGGATCAAATGTCTAACAACTTACTTCCCTCAATACAATATTACAATAGCATGATGATGCAATGAATTCAATGTAATTCTTGATGCTAGTATACTTTAATCTAGCATGTTTATTATAGAGGGAGTGGAAAAAAAATATTTTAATCAATACATGCATTTTATATAATATTTTTCTATATTAATAAATAATTGCTTATTTACATGTCTTTTCTCAAAATTATAATACTATAATGATATTGTGAAAAGAAAAATTAAATTCTGAACCAGGAATCGAACCGTGGACCTCTAGTTCTCCAGACTAGTGTGCAGCCCACTATACCATTCTAGACCTGGCACAAACATTAACAATTCTTTCCACATATACAAATCTATAATTCTCGTTTCATCCATTGTCAGGTAGGTGACACCACCATCGCCAATGGCCGGCTTCGTTTAGAAGTATCTATATTTGAGAATTTTACACCACTACTTTTATAAGCAGTAAACAATGTTATTTAACATTTTCCAATACTGTTATTTTAACACAGTTCCAATAATGGATAATATTATAATATTATAATGATATTGTGAAAAGAAGAATTAATGTGTGAACCAGGAATCGAACCGTGGACCTCTAGTTCTCTAGACTAGTGTGCAGCCCACTACACCATTCTAGACCTGGCACAAACATTAACAATTCTTTCCACATATACAAATCTATAATTCTCGTTTCGTCCGTTGTCGGGTAGGTGACACCACCATCGCCAATGGCTGGCTTCGTTTAGAAGTATCTATATTTGAGAATTTTACACTACCACTTTTATAAGCAGTAAACAATGTTATTTAATGATCTTGTAGAAGATTTCCGGGCTGTTGGCCGTAGTCTTGAGGCTTGTAGTTCCCCAACGTTTCGCCAGTCTTGAGACTGTCTCAAGATAACCCTTGAGGATGCCGGACGCAGTCTCTGGTGAAACGTTGGGGAACTACAAGCCTCAAGACCACGGCCAACAGCCCGGAAATCTTCTACAAGATCATCATAGTAACTCCAGCCGTGAAAGCCTAAGTCAATATATAATGTTATTTAACATTTTCCAATACTGTTATTTTAACACAGTTCCAATAATGGATCATATTATAATATTATAATGATATTGTGAAAAAATGTTTGAAAAGCATTATGTCAAAGGAATTATACATGAATATTTACTCAAGATATGCATGATATAATTGGTGATAGATACATCAATTAATTCTTATCTTGTAATATCTCCTCTTTGAATCTTGTAAACTTTCTTTTACATCATTCTGTATAGTTTACTTACTTCTGCTTAAAACACACACATATAATACATCATTATCTTATTTTAATTCAAAATAATATATTGATTCATTAGATGTTTTCTTATCCTATTAAAATAGAAAATATTGTGTAACAAAAATTACAATGATTTACATTAATATTTTGTTGCCAGGTTTTTTATTATATTTTGGGTACAGCATCAGCCACAGTGAAGAAGGGAACATTGAGCAAAGAAATTTTGAAAAAGGTAAAAGGACTAATTATTTTAGTGATGAATGATAAACAATAGGACATTAAATTGAAATGTAACAAGTGTTTTTAATATAAGAGACAAATATAAGAATGTAATTTTCTTCATAATTTTGCAGTGATAAAGTTATTCTTAATATATTGCATTTTAAAAATACTTCCAATTTTAAGTTTCAATTTATTTTATTTTAAGTGTATTGAGTTATATATAATCATGATATGTCTTTATTGTGAACTGGAGGCTTCCAAAAGGGCTTGAAGGAATTTGGAACATGGATTAATTGGGGCGGTTTGGTACTGTGAGTTTTACTTTACAGATTAGGGTTTTACTCACCTGAAACTAGCCGAGCGGTCCAATATGTGGAAATCTTATTTACAAAGGTATTTGTGTCTTCATGGATAAATAAACCGATTCTTAACTTAACTATTTTATTACTTACTTACTCACTGGCAATATTGAACCCGTAGGTTCATGGCCATATGGACATAAGCTCTCCATACATCCCTATCCTGAGCTAATGCTTTCAAATCATTCCCTGTATAATCTACTTCCCTCAAATCATAGTTAATGTTATTCTCCCACCCCATTCTTGGTCTACCAACTGGGCGTTTTCCCTCTGGCTTTCCTACAAGCAGCTTCCATGCAAGTCTTTCATTCCCCATACGTGCAACATGTCCTGCCCATCACAGTCTATAAGACTTAACTGTTCTTATTATATCTGGCTTCCTATAAAGACCATGTAGTTCATTGTTATGTAGTCTTCTCCATTCACCTGTCTGTTCATCTCTTTTTGGTCCGAAAATTTTCCTAAGTACTTTATTCTCAAATACTTGTAATCTCCTTTCCTCCCTTAAAGTAAGAGTCCATGTTTCGCACCCATATAATATAACTGGTAGAATAATAGTTTTATATATTTCCAGTTTAAAGTTTTTTGAAAGGAGTTGGGACATCAAAAGTCTCTGCAATGCATAATAGCACGCATTTGCAGAATTGAGCCTATGTTTAATTTCTTTGTGCATATCATTCCTATTTGTGATTATTGTTCCTAGGTATTTGAATTTAGCCACTTCCTCAAAATTTCCCTCATTTGTCATTAGCTGTCCATTTCTATTATATATGTATTTCTACGTATGACCAACTATTTTATTACTAACATAAATTATTACATATATTTCAGAAATTCTAATCCTAACTAACTTACATTGAACAAAACCTACATTTCTCCCTTCATGAGGTTTGAGAGGGGAGAGACTGTGTATGATTTTGCTACGATTTATATTCTAATATTACTCTAACAATTCCCATGGTTTTGTCATTAAACTTACAATTGAAATATTGTTAAGTTGTTTCTTCACTCACCTCATACTTCTTAACTCCCAAGCAGACTCGAGTTTCTTCACTTCATTTGTGACATTCTTGATGCTGTATTACATTCACAACTGATGTCCAACGGCCTCCTATCCTGCAGACTGACCTCCGCGCCATCTGATGGCTGACCGACGTACTTCCAAATCAATCCCCTCTCCTTATCACCGGGTATTTCAAAATTCATAGTTGTGTTTTATTCTTGCATATGTAAATTTTTTCCCAAATTGTGAGTTCCTTTGGTTTTTCCAATTGTTTAAGTAATTTTGTTTTGGTTTCTATTCTATGTTTTTCTGACCAGGCATGTGCAGCTATTGTAGATTTTTCTGTTTCTCCAATTTTAAAATCTGCAATAGCTGCACATGCCTGGTCAGAAAAACATAGAATAGAAACCAAAACAAAATCACTTAAACAATTGGAAAAACCGAAGGAACTCACAATTTGGGGAAAAAATTTACATATGCAAGAATAAAAACACAACTATGAATTTTGAAATACCTGATGATAAAGGAGAGGGGATTGATTTGGAAGTTCGTCGGTCAGCCATCAGATGGCATGGAGATCAGTCTGCAGGATAGGAGGCCGTTGGACATCAGTTGTGAACGTAATACAGCATTGAGAATGTCACAAATGAAGTGAAGAAACTGGAGTCTGCTTGGGAGTTAAGAAGTATGAGGTGAGTGAAGAAACAACTAAATAATATTAAAATAAACCTCATAGTGTTATTTCCTATTTACATAACTTAATTGTTTTTATACTCTGAATTTTTGTATTACTCTAATAAAAGTACTTGATTTAATTTCTAAAACCATGAAATAAATTAAGAAAAATGACATGTAGACTCACCCATCTGAACTCTCAAACAAGATAAGACGACCTATTTTTGGGGGGTTTTTATACCAAACTAACTGTACTGACATTCTTATGGTCTAAAAGCAGAGATTTTACAGTTAGCCTCGTCCTACATTATACCTGGCTATAATTCTAAGTTTGATCATGCAATATAATATGTCTAAATGCTTCCTATTTCATCAACTGTTTTAATATGAAATAATTAAAATATATATTTCTTAATATATGTATTCATAACAGTCTTGCAGTTTAAGGTTAGCCTTGGCTTATTAAATTAATGTTGGGAAGTAAACATTATGAGGTATAATCATTAAAATTCATCGGAGAACATTTTGTTTAAACAACTCACCTCATAGGATTCATGCTTCCACGATACCACGGTTTCAAACACAGTTGTGTTCATCTTCAGCCATAACTCCGACTGACGAAATTCTTCAGCCGTCAACTGTTCTATTGTCGCCATCTTCAATGTTGCCATCTATGGTTGAATTTATGAACTTCGAAATCAAAATAATTTCGTTAGGGATATCAAAATTCATTGATCTATCTTTATTTTTCTGAATGTATATTTTCTCCCAAACTGTCAATTCCAAAGGCTTCTCTACTTGTTTTAAAAGTTTAGCTTCTCTTACAATTTTATGATGTTCTAATAAACTATGTGCAGCAATTGCAGATTTTTCAATTTCACAATTTTTAATATTTCTGAAATGTTCTTTTGTCCGAATTTCTAAATTCCTTTTTGTTTTTCCTATATAAACTTTATTGCAATCTTCACAGCTTATTTGAAAAATCTGCAATTGCTGCACATAGTTTATTAGAACATCATAAAATTGGAAGAGAAGCTAAACTTTTAAAACTAGTAGAGAAGCCTTTGGAATTGACAGTTTGGGAGTAAATATACATTCAGAAAAATAAAGATTGATCAATGAATTTTGATATCCCTAACGAAATTACTTTGATTTCGAAGTTCATAAATTCAACCATAGATGGCAGCACTGAAGATGGCGACAATAGAACAGTTGACGGCCAAAGAATTTTGTCAGTCGGAGTTATGGCTGAAGATGAACACGACTGTGTTTGAAACCACGGTATCATGGAAGCATGAATCCTATGAGGTGAGTTGTTTAAACAAAATGTTCTCTGATGAATTTTAATAGCCTTGGCATCTTTAAAAATCTTTCTCTAATTCCAATCACTAAGTCTTTATTAAGTTGACTTCTCCAATTTTTTTTTTTTTTTTGTTCTCCTGCTCCTTTGAATAAGAATGTTTTTGAGTATCTGTCATTTACACTCATTTTTTATAGATGTCACTGGCATCTTATTCTTGAGGTTTTATAATGGCTATTATGTCATTATCATAAGTAATGTCACAAGTGATTTCCAAATCATTGATAAATACAAATATTTTATTTGTGTGTATAGCTCATCAATTTTTTCCCATGATTTCCCTCTGGCTGTTGCAATGTTTTCTTTCATGTTTTCCATTTGGAATGCTTTCTTAATTTCTTCGATCTTTCTGTGGAGGTTCGAATTGGGGTGGGTTGTTATCTGTATTTTGGTACCCTTTTTGGCAAGTCCATCAGCTATTTCATTGCCATAGTGAAGTTCGAAGGCACATCTTCTGTAAAGTCATTTAAGCTTTAAATCTTACCTATTTACCTCTGGTTCTGGGGTTTACATATTCAAATCCAACTGGGGTCAATGGATATTTTAAGGAATAAAAATTCTGAGTATGGTTTTCATTGAATTTTAGTTAAAGTCATGGGCTCAGTAAATTGATTTTTGACATATAAAAGAACTTCTTATTGTATCTTGTAAGCCCATGTTTCCCTTAACAGAGATTTAGGCGCTCTCCCTCTACAGGGAAGAACTTGAACCTACTAATTTAGTTACACTTGTTTTCATATAGATGTCATTTGAGTGGTCCGCCTCATACTGACATCTAGGAAACCAAGGTAGTAAGTACCAGGACGGAAAAATTAGGTAAATTTTGCTTAGAGACGTCATTATGGGAATATGTCCATCTATACACACTTTACTGACACATTGTGGATCCTATAGCTTCTAAACGCTTGCCCCTCTGCCCCTTAGATTTCACAGTTATCTACATGTGACATAAGCTTTCAGAAAACCAGTATCAAAAGAGAGAAGGTTTACTTGTAAGGTAACAATAATGTAAATAAATAATTCAAAAGCATCCACAAACTTGTTTTGTTAAATAGTGACTTTTTATTCACAAATTCTAAATATTATAAAATAGATCACATACAAAACTGTTAGTTTCACGAGATAAACAATGTCATCTCATTGATTAAGAAGTACAATATTTGCACCAAATAAATCTTACAGGATTAACATGACCTTTTACCACATAATGCAATAACGGCACTAAGTTTAATTATTTACATAGCACTTTTGACACTTACTAACTTTACTATATTCTATACATATCACACTTGACATGTTCACAACAATATGGAATGTCCAAGTTATTTAATTAATGCTTATTTAGTAAATGTATTAATAAATAAACAAACAAAAAGTGATAATCAAATCATTTCACATTAAATAAAACAATATAAAGCTGCATTAAGGGTATTAAAAGACTGGGAAAACTTTGTTCTAAGCCACATGAACACTGATCTCAAAAATGTCAACCAGCAAATTTACTAAAATATAATTTTATTCGTGCTTACAAATAATAATAATATTTACTGGACTGAGGACTTATTTAAAGGCTATCCACTCTTAAAGTGATCTTCATCAAAACAAAACCACGTGACCTGCTCGCTTTTCATTGGTTACAGACACCAACATACGATATAGAAGCAATAAGTACGCAAAAAAGCAGTTCCCTTCATTAAATTAAAAATATATCCTCTACATACACTTATTCTTTGTGAATGAAAATAATAATATTCAAAACATAGAAAGTATTCTAAAATATACCTAAACAATAATTACAACTTATAGTAGTTTTATATGGATGATGTATTTAATCATGCTTCAGTCGATTCTGATGTAACAAAATAGCTGAAGGTGTTGAGTCTTCTGTTGCTGTGTCATCTAAATTTTTAAAATACAAGTCTGGCAAACCTTTGACTAGTGGGCAAAAAAGTTATTTTAAATGCATTTCACAAGTTCAGTAAAAAATCTCACCAGCTTTCTTATAATATACCGCATTCAATGATCACATGTCTTATATACTTTACACGTGTACCCTGTCAATGTGACAGTAATTGTGGCACGAATGGCAGAAGGATACAATTGGCATTTGTTTATGTTAGGATCACTCTAAGAGCAGATAAGATACAGATGTAGGTCTATTACATGGAGTAATATAATAGAAGGCAACATTTGAAAGTTTCTCCTTGCATGTGGCATTAGTGTAGAATATATCCTGCTGTTATACATTATGTTTTACAATGATTAATCTGATGGCCAGCTAGAACTACAACCGAAAATTAATCCATTCTGGAAAATCTTGCATTATTGTTTCAAATTAAAAATATAAATCAACAATGCAAATATCTAATATATAAAAATGAATGTTTGTTTGTTCATACTTTATGCATGGCCATACTGTTGATCCGATTGTGATGGAGCTTTTTGCAAAATGTTTAGGAGATTCCCGGGATGAACACAGGCTATAAGACAGCTGTGATACTAAACTCCTATGCCCTTAAAAATCGCCCTTTGTAGTGGAAAATGTGAAAAAAGTAGCTCTTTGGATGCTTAAATGGCTTATGCTGCATAGACCATAAGAAATACACAAAATGAATGTACACAGAATTGAATATCTCAAAAAACTCTACAAAAAAGTCTGCGACAGCATATGTTTATCTCTTACGGATAACTCACAATAACCATTTCTTTCATTGATGCCAAGAAAATTGAGATAAAGTAGATAGATTCCTGTGCAAGCATAACAGCACATGGCGGGTATTCTTTTACGGATAACTCATAGTAACGAATTTTGTCTTTTAGCTCATTTATGCCAAGAAGATCGAGATAAGTAGATTCCCGGGCAACACCGGGTAATCAGCACGTAATAACAAAAAAATATAAATTTATAATTAGTTTTCCTTTGCTTATTCAACTAAACATAAAAGCACATTAATTTTAATTTATTTAGGCGTAGCAGCGCATGCCAGATATTAGCTAGTTATATATAAACATTAAACAAAAGAAAATAATTAAGGAGCATAAATAATAGTACTACTATAGATTAAAGATCTATATTATTGGTAAATTACATAAATTTATATCCCCTGAAGGTATCTCAATGGAGGAGGCTTGTGTGGTCAAATGATCCTAAGTGCTGTAACTTTGCTACTGGTATGGCAGGTTGAAGGTGACAACTCAAAACAAAAAGAAATAACCTTGTTCTAAAGATTGGGAATGGGCTTGGGGTTGATGATCCTATCCTGTAAAAAATTATAATTGTTGAGAATCCTCAAAATGAATCTCATACGAGAAGATAATGGAGGCATTATTATTGGACGGTCAAGACCTGTAACAGTCTGTAGCACCTAACTTGATGAAGAAGACATTAAATTTTGGGTACAACCCAATTCACAATAAAACCACAGTTTTAAGAAAAGGGTATTTAATTAATGTTGGGAAGTAAACATTATGAGGTATAATCATTAAAATTCATCGGAGAACATATTGTTTAACAACTCACCTCATAGGATTCATGCTTCCATGATATCGCGATTTCAAACATAGTCATGTTCATCATCAGCCATAACTCCGACTGATGATGAACATGACTATGTTTGAAATCGCGATATCATGGAAGCATGAATCCTATGAGGTGAGTTGTTTAAACAATATGTTCTCCGATGAATTTTAAGAAAAGGGGTTTAACACACTCTCACACCACAAATTGTACAATTTTATGTGTAAAATTAATACAAAAGAGGTTATATACATTACGGATACAAAGAAAGAGATTTTTTAATGGACTTGATTCTAAGTAATTTATTTGTTCAGTTTTATTTTAATTTTTGTTATATATATATATATATATATATATATATATATATATTAGTAGATCTTATAAAATTTTCTCCTGTACAAATGAAATTTTTTCAAATGCACCATGTTTCCTTATACAATAATAAAATGTTAAATTTTATTTAATTTAAAAAAATTAACCATTTAAAATGTTTTTTTACTAATAATGGACAGACTAGCATACAACATCTGAAACAAAATCACAATTATTATAAATGAATTATTCCACATTTATGTTGTTGTTGTTTTCAAATGCTGGGCCTTGGCAACAAAGCCATTAGCGTTCTTGCCCTCCAATATTTCTCTATGGTGGATCCAAATTTATATTTATCATCTTATGGATTCCTTGAGGGGGAGAAAGAGTATTTTCGTATGAACATATGATAATTTTGAAGCCATGCAAAAATTATTTACAAAACAATAATATTACCCAAGAATAATTCCTCTAGTGCCAATGAAAAACCAAACAAAATAATATTTCTCTTTGTAGTAATATTTTCAGATACTACAGCACAAAGTCCCATATCAGTAGTTAAAGCAGCATAAAGTCACTGAATGCAGTTACTTTCTCTATTACATTACTCCAAGCTATTACCTTTTTTTATATAAACAAGAAGTAACAAGGTTACAGATGCTAACAGAAGTCTGAAAAAGACCACACTATGAACATATGTAAGCAAACTGCTTTAGATTAAAACTGGAGCTTTCTTTTACACTCAATAATATACTGTACAATATTGTGCAGATGCATTATGAAGTCGGAACGGGCAATTGCCTAATCCCTGGAGTGATGATGATGATGATGATGATATACTGTATTTATCTCAACATTTTTTTTTAGAGATGTAATGAAAAAAATGTTGAACCTAATAACAAACTAAATCCTGTCAACTTCATTGATTTTAAATACCAATCTGTTTCTCTTTCCTCAGTATCCTGTCCAATTATATCATACATTTTGACTGAGTATGTCGTTTCACTATATTATAATAATGAACTTTTATTCTTATATATTAAATTTGGGAATTTTTAACATTATGAAGTTCAATTAATAATAATTAAATGAATCGTGATTTTTTCTTACCTCATACATCTATGTTTCTTTAAACACAGCACTGCAGTATCGGCGACACTTTGTCGTCATCGTCAGCTGTTTTCACGACTGTCCACAGTCGTGAAAACAGCTGATGATGACGACAAAGTGTCGCCGATACTGCAGTGCTGTGTTTAAAGAAACATAGATGTATGAGGTAAGAAAAAATCACGATTCATTTAATTATTAACTTTTATTCTTGCTTATATTTCCCTCATTTTTTAACAATTAACTCTCTTATGTTTTTTAATTATCCCAGATTCTCTTTCAGAAATCAGAAAAGCAGTATCTTTTTATATTTTTCTTGCTTTTATGATATTCAAAAAAAAATATGTGAAAAATAACAATATTTCTCTAATAAATATTGAGAAAAAAACATACTATCAGATATAAAAATTCTAGACATGCTCTTCTGTGTATATTTCCCGCAGAAAGGGTTCTTACAAAATATATTGTCATAATTTAGTATCTTTCAGCTTCCAATTTGAGTGTCGTTAAAATATACAAAGGTATAACTTATCTGCCTTACAAATAGACTATACTATAATTTTTTTTGTATGCAAATTAAAAATAAGGTGAGTCTTATAGCATCAGACAAGCTGACAAAGTGTTTTGAAACATGTCCTAAAAGAACTCAACTTTTATGAGATAAGAATCTCATAATGTTATTTCCTATTATAATTGTATAATGCAAATTAAGAATTTATCAAATATTGAAACATTAAAAATTTTATCTTACAAATGTGAATGAAATTATCTACAGTAATCTAACTAGAGGTTTTGATTTATTTAATGAAAACCATGCAGAACTATTAATATTATCTGATTTAACAAAGAACAACATCCAAATGATTTTAAAATATTTGTTTTTTAATTTTAAATATTAAAGATGTAATTCAAAATTATTTATAAAATTTAAGTTTTAAGAATTTTTAAAAAATCCTATGTATATATAAGTCACAATATGGATAAAACAGGCTCATTTCTCATTTCTATTTCCTTTTTCCTCATTCAATTTTTATATCATCATCATCATCATAGTACATTCACGAATTTAGGCCATTTGTTGACCTGTTTCGGCCTCAAGAGAAACACCATCCAGAAGTCTTTTGAGTGGACGTCCTGGTCTTCTTCTTCCTGCAGGTTGATATCTTAACATTAGTTTGGGTATTCTGTGATCTTCCATTCGATGAACATGTTGTATCCATCTTGACTTATAATCAGAAATTTTGTTTTCTAAAGATTCCATGTGTAATTCTTCTAAGATGTCTTCATTTTTTTTGTGATCTAGTAGTGTGTATCCTGCAGTCCTCCGAAGATATCTCATTTCAGCAGATCTAAGTCTCTGTATATCCTTCTGTTTCAACGTCCATACTTCGCTACCATACAAAAGAGTTGGAAGAGCCAGTGTTTTATACACTTTCAGTCTTGAATGCTTTTGGACTAACTGTGGCTTGAAGATAGAATTTATTAACCCTAAAATTCTTAAAAATTTAGATATTTTTGCATTTGCATCCTTTTCTTCTTCATATGAGATATTGCATCCTAGATATGTAAAATTATTCACCTGCTCCAAAATTTTATTGTCCAGTACAATTTTACTTCTGACAGGATCTACACCTTGAAATGCCATAATTTTTGTTTTTTCTGTAGATATCTTTAATCCATATTCTTCTGTAATTTTGTTAAGTTCATACAGACCTTTCTGTAGATTATCTTCGGAATTTGCTATTATTATTTGGTCATCTGCAAACAGTAGGGTGTTTAATTTTCTATTTTCTGATATTCTTATTCCAAATTTATATGTTTTGTTCCAGCAACATATTACTTCATTGATATAAATTGCAAACAGTGTTGGGGATAGGGGGCAGCCTTGTCTCACACCACGATTTATAATTCCTTCTTCAGAAAATCTGTTATTTAATTTAATCTTTATGGTGTTGTCTTTGTAAATATTTTGTATGTTCTGCCGAAGTAAATTTGGTATATTTCTGTCTTCCAATATATTTAAGAGTTTTGATCTCTTGACTGTGTCGAATGCTTTTCAAAATCTATGAAAGCAAAATGTGTTTCTAAGTTGAATTCTCTTCTTTTTTCAAGCAATAGTTTAACAGAAAATGCTGAATCAATACAAGATCGTCCTTTCCTAAATCCATTTTGACATTCCATAAGGAATGTTTCACTGAAACTTTTCAATTTTCCATTTAAAATGTCTGCATAAATTTTGTAGCATGTGTTTAACAAACTGATTCCCCTATAGTTGTCCATTTTTCTCTTTTATATTTAAGAAAAATCTGTTTTGTAGATTGTCTATATATACATAAAATTACACTGCTTACTGCAAAATAAAAAAAATGGTGATTCTTATTTGCATTTCCCTAAATTTTATATTCTTCTAAATGAATAGTAAGGAAGCATCTGAAATCTTAAAATTGCATTGAAACATTGTCACAAATTAACAATATGCTACAGTATAATACATATGCATCAGTGCTTTAGTTGGGAGGAGGGACACGAGGGTGGGTTTTTTTTTAAGTCTATTTATTTATAATTTATTACAACAATATTCCTGGGACATCTCTACATTTTTTTTGTCTGTCTTTAAATACTCTCATTCTCACAAACCAATGTAGAGTATCTTCTTTATGGAAGTTCCTATAAATGTGAGTCCCTTCAAATATTTATTTTTTCCCAAAGCACTAATATATATATATGAATATGAAAATGTTCTTGGGTTTTCTGCATCTTGGATTCAAGTTCGGCCTCTGGCCACTGATTCTGACGTTTCGGCATGATCCCACATGCCATTATCAAGGAATGATAAGTTTGAGTCACAGGTTTAGGTCTTATATAATAAAATACATACAGTTTTTTTACTGTGGTCTGTTTCCGAAGACGTACACCCATCCAAGGTTTAGTTCTTATGTTGTTAAATACCTTCAGTTTTCAGTGTGGTCCCTTGGATAGGTGTACGGCTTCGGAAACAGACCACAGTGAAAACTGAAGGTATTTAACAACATAAGAACTAAACCTTGGATGGGTGTACATCTTCGGAAACGGACCACAGCGAAAACTCTATGTATTTTATTATATAAGACCTAAACCTGCGACTCGAACTTATCATTCCTAGATAATGGCATGTGGGATCATGCCGAAACATTGGAATCAGTGGCCAGAGGCCGAACTTGAATCCAAGACGCGGAAAACCCAAGAAAACTTTCATATTCTTACTTATATCCGCAAAAATCTGCAACATATATATATATATATATATACACACACACACAACATACAAACTTGAGTTAATTTTTTTTACGATTACAGTGTTACCTAGTTAAATCTGCACTGCATACAGGAAAGTGTACTGAAATAAGTATCAAGGAAAATATACTCGGAACAACGGATCTATGCCCCTATAGCGCTGTCATCGTTCTTAGAAATGTACACATCTATACTCATACCATTTCATTGCACTCTCCTCCCTCCATGTCAAACGGCAGCCAACGGTAACTTATCGAGTAGGGATGTTGCCGAACTTCCCCCAGTGTCATGGCTCTTGAATATTGAATAATGCAGGGTTGGAGTTGAGTTGACAACACTGGAGTGCAAGTACAAGAGAGAGATAGGAATGCAGGGAGGGAAATGATTTGCCGAGGCAGAAAAGAAAGTAGGCTTTAGTTCGCATATCTTACGGGGGCATAGATCCGTTGGACAGACAATAATAGTTTTAGGATACATTTAATATGGATATCAAATTATTTGATTCTTGACCAGTGAATAAATCAGATAATTAAAAAAATGGCTCATCTCTTCCCTACTGCTCAGAAAAATGCCCTGTTTGAAAAACTGGCAGCATATTAGAAAAAGATGACAAATTCATTCATCACTAGCCAAGAATTCCTAGCATACAAGATGGAAATAATATACATGCCCAAATTTTAAGCATGAATTAATTCTGGTAAGTATTATAATAATAATAATAATAATAATAATAATAATGTCTTACACATTTCTAGTTGCAAATATATTGTATTCTTAGAAAAAAAATTATTGGTGCATTACTTTATAATAATGGCAAATATTGATCTGATTTTATTATTAATTTAACACTTCTCATTGAAGGATAAATTATATTTGAAGAGAAAAATTTTTGCCTAGACCGAGACTCGAACCCAGGACCCTTGGCTTTCCGGGCCAAGTGCTCTACCATTTTTGCCTAGACCAAGACTCGAACCCGGGACCCTTGGCTTTCCGGGCCAAGTGCTCTACCAATTTTTGCCTAGACCGAGACTCGAACCCGGGACCCTTGGCTTTCCGGGCCAAGTGCTCTACCATTTTCGCCTAGACCGAGACTCGAGCCAAGTCTTCTTAACTAAGAAGCCGCCATTTGCAAAGATAGAAGCTATGGTTTCAAGCATTTGGCACGAGGGAATTACAACATATATAAGAGAAAAATTTGTGTCTAGATTGCAACTTGCCTCGGTAGCTCAGTTGGTAGAGCACTTGGCCCGGAAAGCCAAGGGTCCCGGGTTTGAGTCTTGGTCTAGGCGAAAATTTTTCTCTTCAAATATAATTGATCTGATCTTCACACAGTACAAATGGGACGTGAAATGGTACAGCTTTTTCTTGTGGTGTTCTTTTATCTCATTTTTTATCGCATATTAAATTAAAATAATGAAAATTATTTTAATATTATGTAAGGATATACGACAACATTGTAGGGTGTTTTCTGTTTTTTATTGAAAAATACTAAAGCAAAAAGATGTTTCGTTTCATGTCCCTTACATACTATATAAAAATCAGTCCAATACTCATATAAAGCAATGCACAAATAAACATTTGTATAAAATTATTTTTTTCTGACAAAACCATACATTTGCAACCTACAGATAGATTACTCTCCTTTGATGTTGTTTCATTATTCACAAATGTACCAAAACAAAACCTTGGAGATATTGAACATCTGGTTAAATAAAAACAATATAGATAAAGAAAGCAGAGAAGACTATGTAAAATTAACTGAATTATATATTGACCAAATGTTCTTCACATTCAATGGACGTTTCTATAGACAAAAAAAAAAAGGGCTTTCAATGGGAAACCCATTATCTCCTTTCCTGGTTAATTTATTTATAAGCAATTTTGAATGTAAACTACAAAGCACATTTCACAATGTTTAAATTTTGGAGCAGATATGTAGATGATATAATTTGTATAGTGAAAGAAAAACATATAGAAGATTCCCTAAAACTATTAAATTTATAGAGTACAAACATAAAATTTACCATAGGAACGGAAAAAAACAACCACTTTCCATTTTTGGATCTTAAATTGTTTAGAAATGAAGAAAAAAGAAAAATTGAATTTGGGATTTATAGGAAAAAAACACATATGAAAAATTTTATAAAATGAACAGTGTTTAACCTCATCGGACATAAATTGGCAGCCTTCAATAGTTTAACTCACATATTGGTAAACTTACCCTTAAGCAAAGAAGATTTAAAAATAGAGGGAAAAAAAACACACAAAGTAGTCAGAGAAAACGGGTTTGATGAAAAAATGGTACACAAAAAAATAGAAGAGTACAAAAAACAAAAATGATCAACAAAAGCACTCTTCAAAAAGAAAAACTACCTACAAAAAAATACAGGAAATTCACATACCATCCTTGGGCACACAATAAAATTCCAGAAGATATTTGACAAATTTAATATTAAATTAGTAACAAAAATGATTACTGTTTAAAGAAACTAATAAAAACCAACAAAAATTAAAAATTGATCAAAGTAAAAAATGAGGAATATATCAAACAGAATATAGCAGTTGTGATAATATATATATATATATATATATATGAAAAACAAAAAGAAACCTAAAAATTAGAACCAACAAACACATAGAACAAACAAAGGAAATATTAAAAATGGGAAATAGAAAAATCTGCAGTTGCTGCTCATGTTTGGTCCGAAAAACATAAATCCAAACACTAAATTATTAAAACAAGTAGAAAATACAAAAGAACTCACCATTTGGGAAAAATCTACATTCAGAAGAACAAAAATAGTAATGAATTTCGAAATTCCTGCTGAACGTGACCTAGTTTGGAGCTTATTCAGCTAGCCAGAGGAGGGAGCTGATATCGACATCCAGGGTTCACAAAATAAACGCAACAGTCTGGGCAAGCTGATGATGATATGGACAGATTATATCGAAACATGTTCGAGAATAATTCAACATTAATTTGAGGTAAGATGTTTCCCAGTCTCAAAAAACTTGATTTCTTTTATTAACTATATATTTCCAATTCAATATTAGTAATTAATTAGTATTAGTTTTTGAGGATCATAATATCTTATTCTTTTTGCTTCTATTTCTCTTATTAATTTTAGTGTATATGTACATAGAGTTCTGTTTTCCAAAAGTATTTTGCAACTTAATATTTGAAGAGAAAAATTTCTGCACAAACTGGGATTTGAACCCAAGATTTTACATATCAGCAGTCATACTTTCAATGGAAATTTTTCTCTCACTTTGCAAGTGTTGTGTCATTCCATTTGATATACTGAGGTGTTCTTTTCTGGGTTTTTATGTTTCATCTAAATAAATTTGATCACAATTTTCACAGATATATTCTTAATTTGTTTTCTATACAACTTTTTGCCTGTAAATTTAATTCAAAATTCATTAATGTACAAATTAAGATTAGTAATGAATGGCATACATTTTGATTTAAATTTATAATTTCAATTGACATAATTTAAAAAGATCCTACATTATAATTACAATGCTTTGATAAAATTTGTAATTACAAGTTTTTCCAAAAATTGGTTTGTTTTTACAATTTTCTCGTAAGAAATCTTAATTAGTAATAGAAGCTCCATTAAAATAGGATTCCTCCAATGTAATGAAGTTTCTTTAAACAAAGTAAAATTTGAAGTTTTCCCAAAATTAACTGAAATATCTTAGACTAACAATAAATTCAAATAAATTATTAACTTGTGTTGGTATATGTACCAGGCTCAGACAGGTGGCCTCAGAGTCAGAAATGAATAATTTCACTGAACTATTACTGCATGAAGACATTTTAATTTCTTATATAAAATTAACTGATATAGATAATGACACTGATAATTAAATTAAACCTCATAGTGTTCTTTCCCTGTGAAAGTTAAATAAATGACACTGATGTTACTGGTTAACAGAGATGTAAATCAGTTTACGAGTGGCTTACTACTCAGGTACCCTGATTGTTTGTTTTACTTACAAAGTTCAGTTTCTTAGTATTTGTTAATGCCAAATAACCTTACTCGGTGAAACTGAGGCAGCTTCGGTAAAACTACCAATACCATGGAAATAAAGTTAACAATAAAGTGGCTTGTTGCATATTTTGTGTAGAAACTGGTCAGAAGAAAACTGCAAAACAAAAATTAAAACACAAAACCTAAATAAATGTTTTTTTTAATTATACTACATACAACTACAAAACATGTAAATTATTTTCAGTCTGATCATCTTACCTTAATATTAATGTTGATTTGTTCTTGGACATGTTTCAAAACAATTCTGTTTTATCGTCAGCTTGTCCAGACTCTGACAAGACTCTTTGAGTCTGGACAAGCTGACGATAAAGCAGAATTGTTATGAAACATGTCCAAGAACAAATCAACATTAATATTGAGGTAAGATGATCAGATTGAAAATAATTTAATTAAAATAACCTCAAAATATCACTTCCTAAAATTAAATATTATTACAAAACATGTAACCTTTCTACCACAAATTTGTATAACAAAAATAAGGATATGTGTAACATTTTTAACATTCAACAGACTTGGAGTAAACTCTCAATTCAATGGACTATGAAATCTGTTCGGATCTGTAAAATAAAAATTCAACTAAATTGCAAATATTATGAATATTTTTTAAAGTATACACTTTCAGAAGAATAATATTTTAATAAGAGAGATTGTATGTACAGAGAGGATCTTTCGACCTATGGCCAGGCTAGCACATGTGAAGAATTTGGGTAGCTACAATAAGTAGTGGCTTCAGGTTGAGAAAACCAACTATAATGACTAGAGGACCCAACATGCTGACTACATGTCACTCCTATTATTAGCTAGATGATTGTACACCTCTGTAATTAATACATGTGGGCATGAGGCCAGCAGCCAGCTGGTAGGCCTGTTGCGCTATGGAGTAATTTAAAATAACTAGTGTATGAATAACAATTTCTTGAGAAGAAATTACACATGCATAAGAGAAAATGGACAGCACATACAGCAACTTTTGTAAGTGGGGTAAGTATCAAATTATCTATAATGTAATATATACCTAAGTATTAATAAATGAGTTGGAGAAAATGTTTTAACATCTCACCTCACAAAGTTGCGTGTCTTCACGATACTGGTTTCAAAAGTAGTATTACTTCCATCTTCAGTTGGAATTTGAATAAAGATGGAAGTAATACTATACTTTTGAAACGTGAAGACACGCAACTTTGTGAGGTGAGATGTTAAAACATTTTCTCCAACTCATTTATTAATATAAATACCTCATAGTGTTTCCTCCCACTGTAAATTTAATTAAATACCTAAGTATATTGTGAAAAAAATATACATATGAAAAACAAAAAGGAACTTGAATACAAGATTGAAAGAACACCTTAGAAATGTTAAAAATGGAGAAATAGAAAAGTCTGCAATAGCTGCACATGCATGGTCAGAAAAATACAGAATCAAAACAAAGGTAAAACAGGTAAATCTAAGGAACTCACAACTTGGAGAAAATTTACATCAACAAGAATAAGGGGAAAACTATGAATTTTGAAATTCCCGGGGAAAGAGAAACAAATTTTATTTGGAAGTTCATCGATCAGCCAACAGAGGGAGTAGAAATCAACCTATAGGATGAAAACCGTAAAAAAAACAGTTAGAAGCATCAACAATGTCGTATCTATGTGACAAAACTATAGTCTGCAGAATATAAAAAAAAATATGAGGTGAGTCAAAATAACTAACTTGTAATAATATATCTAAGTTTTAAAAGTTAACATGCAAGTTTGCTTAGAGGCAGGTGCATGGCCTTACAGCAGGTAACTTCCATGACAAAATTAATCATATGCACGGTGGCTTTCTTATCTCAAGAAGTTAATAATGATAAAAGTACATGTACTTACAGTATAATGGGCACAACTGTCAAAAATTTACGAGTTGCTGTAAACTGTTGACCATAATCTATTTGTTCCCAATGTGTTAGTATTCTGCTATCACCTTGATCCTGAGGAATCCAGGGTGCTCCTTTCAGGATATGTAGAAAAACAAAATGACACTAGCAACAAAAAAAAATGTTTCAAATTTTACATGTCACACACTCATGCAGAATAAAAGTTTATAATACTTGTACTGTATGAAGGTTCCTAAGTGTTTTCCTACCAATATTCAATACACACAATTTACTTCATGTGGTAGATCATAACATTGGACTATTATCTTGGTATATTACAATCTCTAAATGCATACTATACAATGTTTAATAGGATATATAAATATAGTCTTGAGAAAAAACTATGATTGGTAATTTCATAGAATAAATGTTCAACATGGATTTAGAAGAAACAGGTCTACAACAGATCAGATTTTTAGTATAAGACAAATTTTAGAAAAGAAATGGAAATATAGGCTAACGCTACTGTACAACAACTGTATGTAGACTTCAAAAAAGCATACAGTTGAATCAAGAGGGAGAAGTTATACAGTGTCCTACTGGACTTCGGAATTCCTAAAAAGTTAGACTTATACGAATGTGTCTAAATGGCACAAAGAGTAGGGTGCGTGTAGGCATACAATAAAAATGTATAATAAGATAAAGTGAAAGTACAATAAACTCTAATCTTAATAATATAGACAATAAATGTTTTCGATTTGAAGAAAAAACTCAGATTCCACAAAAGAAAGTAATACATATATATAAAGGTATTAACATTAATAATAGTTCTAATAATTTAAGTAAAATATTGGTCTTGTAAACTAAAAATAAGTTTTTGGATACTTTTGAAATTCACAATGGGTTGAAGTTCCTCTACTACACATTTAATTTTGTACTAGAGCATGCCCATCAACTTGTTAGAGGATGAAGAAGGCCTACAACTCAATGGTATTAATAAGCTGTTAGTTTATGCTGATGATGTAGTACTATTGGGTGATAGAAAGGAGATACTAAGGGCCAACACGCACACACTATTGAGTAACACTAAGAAATTGGGACTGGAAGTAAATATCAATAAAACTAAATATATGGTCACACATTGAAATACATTAGGAAAAACTGCACTTAAACTTGCGTGAAATATTTTCAAATAGCAGTTAGCAATCACAATATTGTCTAACAGTGTCATAATATTGTGATTTGCATATTCAAATAAATATTCTTGGACCAACGGATCTGTGTCCCCTGTAAGAAATGCAAACTAAACACTAATTCTGTTTCTGCCTTGGTAAATCATTTCCTTCCCTGCATTCTTGCCTGTCTCTATTTTTTATCTCTCTCTTTCTCCCCTCCCATTACTCACAGTTTTGAGCTTTCTTGCGGGATATTATTTGCACTCACAGTCCAGTGTTGTCAACTCAGTGTCAGTATGTTATGTTATATAGTATGTAAATTGTAAATTATCATCATTAGCTTAATTCATAAGCATAAATTAGAATTTCTGTATAAAATCAGTATGTTATATAATATGTAAATAAGATCGTAGCATGTAGTAACTTCGCCATAGCCGGTCCCTAGCCCGGATGAGAAAGAAGGAGGGTATATGACTGTGTGTTCATACCTAAAATTTTATAATTTTGTTAGGACTTCAAGATTACGTTCCAAATCTAACCAAATAAGACAATGAGGTGAAGGAGAAGTATTTATGATGAAACATTTATCTTTAAAAACAACATATGTAGATTCCCTTCACGTAATTTCCATTTAATCAACAAATATTCACTATTATAATTATATCCATTATTCGTAGAAATCAATCAGTGTCATTAGATCTACTTAAATTAAATATGAAAAATAATTAACCTTACATTATTCAATATTCAAGAGCCTGACATCGGGGAAAGTTTGGCAACGTCCCTACTGTGTCAGTTACAGTGGCTTCTATTTGATGTAGTGGGAGGGAAGCGCGGTGGAATGATGTGAGAACTGACGTGTACTTTTTGAAGAATGATGCTAGCGCTACAGGGACACATCCATTGGTCCGAGTATACTTCAAAATTGTCTAATAATGTTATAAAAATTGTTTGAAAAAGTTTAAAATATTAAATAATGTTAGTAAATACAGAAGAAGAGTTATAGTTTACAATAATAAACTGAAAAATCAAGCATAAGTAGAAGTGCGGTTGAGCCATAGATTATACAGGGGATGATTTGGAAAACATTAGTTCTGGATAGGGGTGTATGGAGAGCTTATGTTTGCGCGGCCATAAACCTATGGGTTCAATAGTGCTGGAGAACACCTATGGGCTGTTGAAACTGCATAATATGTAATCATTTGTGCTATATTCTAATTAGATAAAAAATGTTAGTGGCTAAATTGGTATTGGTTATATAGGACATGTTATGTGAACTGATTTCTGAAAATAGGCTGAAGATCACTATAGTGCAATTTTAGTTCTATATTTTTATGAATATGTGTAATATACATACTGCATTATGTATGAGATTTGTCAAGGTCCAGGCAAGAGCCACACTTAAAATAGGGACACTGAGTAAAATCAAATGTAGAGTTAAAATTCCAAGGGCATAGCTTATCCATAATCCACGACTCTGAAGCCAAGTTGTGTTTGGATTAGATTCTCCATGACCGCCCACCAACATTGCTATAAATAAATACACGTTTGCCGGATTAGTTAAATTCATGAATGTCACTCCATTACACAAACTATTAATATTCTGCAAGGTGTTTAAACTTACTTTCAAACTGGTAGGAATATTATGATCTGATTTAAATTTATGTTCATACAGAGTGCTTGAATATCATTATTTTTTATACTTGATGATGCAAACACGTACATACATAATCTAGGAATAAATCACTGAAATAATCTCAAATGAATCAGCTGTATTAAACCCAGTGCATATTTGATACATTTTAAGGGTTACAGATTTGGCGTTCGATCATATGAGCTGTGTATTTAAGCAAAATGGCAGACCCAAAGTACGCAGATTTGCCTGGAATTGTAAGTTATATAGCTTAAAAATCCAAGACTTCTTTATAAGTCATTGAATTAATGTACATTTCATAAAAAATTGGTATCTGGAATGATATAGGCAAGAGCATTTTCGTCATATTTATAAATCGATGTAAGGGTGGGGTTTATCTGTCAACTTGCATTACGTGTCGTTTGTTTTTTCTTTATATCCAATTGAATTAAAAAATAAATCTTTCTGTAAATTGATTTAATTGCTCTAAAGTGCACTTGTAAATTATACATTAATAGATTTCCCTACATGTCATGATTCAAATATATTTGTATTTGGTTAGGTTTTAATTACTGTAAATGTAATCAATTCTCTCCATAAAATCTGACTTTGCAGTAGTAAAGAAGCCGGGATGCGAGAATATGAACAGATTTAGCACAAAATGCATAAGCCCAGTTTTTTCTCTTGGCGACATGGTTACAATAGGCCTTAGCCTTGTTTGCTAATGCTCAGCCACTGAGCAATCCAATACCTTCAATCTAAACACAGATTTTTCTCTTTAAAATTCCCAGTGCCAAAGACTTTCAAAATGTATGTTGAGCAGTTGGGGCTCAACTGCACTTCTACTAGTGCTTGATTTTTCAGTTATATTGTTGTAAACTATAGCTTTTCTTCTGTATTTACTAACATTATTTAATATTTTAAACTTATTCAAACAATTTTTTATAACATTATTAGACAATTTTTAAGTATTTATTTAAATATGCAAATCACAATATTATGACACTGTTAGACAATATTGTGATGCTAACTGCTATTTTCTCCACAGAGTATATTACTTAGTCTATGATTTTTCTATCGCTAGTTTGGGTTATCGCTGGTTGGATCAGCGTTAGGGAGTGATAAGTAAGTGTACACCCATTTTTAATAAACGTTTGGTAATTTTAATATAATTAATATATTTTTTAACATAGATTTGGGGATTTACTGCAAAGATTGGTCATTTAAATTTCATAGCGACAGAGAGTAATCGAGGATGATAATCGATATGTGGTTCAATTGTGGGTTATCGCTGGCTCTATAAACTCTGGCGCACGCGCACTGCTGTTCTATAGGACTTTGAAAATATTTCACGCTAGTTTAAGTGCAGTTTTTCCGCCTTTGGCACTCTCAGGAATTGATATGTATAAGAGAAAAAATTGCGTTTAGATTGGAGGCTCAGTGGCAGAACATTAGCATATAAAGCTAAAAGTCCTGGGTTCAAACCCCGGTCTAGGCATATATTTTTCTCTTCAAATATAATTTGGTTCACTTGTGTTGAGAAAATGACGGACTTTTTGTATCCTTGTATATTTTGTTGGTATGTTCACCAGAAAGTGGTATATACACTAGTAAGGTGGGATGGGTTAGGTTCCAAAGAAGAAACATCTTAATGTTAAAAGATTTCGGGCTATAGCTGGTATTTCTTCTAGATGTTTCTCCCTCGAAGATGCTCTGCTGTTGAGGGAGAAACGTCTGGAAGAAATACCAGTTATAGTCCACGGCCACATAGCCTGGAATCTTTTAACATTATGATTACCGGCCACAAACAAACATCTTATTCTAAGAGTTATTTTTTTTATAATTTTAAAGTATTTTTCAACATTTGTTTTTAAACTAGTAAACTAGATATTACAGTAAGGGCAGTCTGATTGAAGTATCATTTATTTTTATTTTGCAGGCATATGATCAACCTGATATTTATGAAACAGCTGATCTACCAGAAGCTGATCAGAATACAGATTACTATGAGGTTGGTAATTAAATAAAAATTGCTTCGGCTCAACTGCACTTTTACTGCTTTTTGATTTTTCAGTTTATTGTTGTCAACTGTAGCTCTTCTTCTGTATTAACTAACATCTTTTAACATTTTAAACTTTTTCAAACAATTTTTATAACATTATTAGACAATTTTCAAGCATTTATTTAAATATGCAAATCACAATATTATGACATTGTTAGACAATATTGTGATGCTAACTGCTATTTTCTCCACAGAGTTTATTACTTAGTCTATGATTTTTCTATCGCTGTTTTGGGTTGGTGTTAGGGAGTGATAAGTAAGTGTACACCCATTTTTAATAAACATTCGGTAATTTTAATATTATTAATATATTTTTTAACATGCTAATGATCGTGAGGCTGCAAGATGGGCAAGACGTGAGTTTAACGTAGCATTGCAAGACGTCGACATGCTGAGATTAGTGATTGAGGAAGAAATTAGAGCTATTCCTCTAAACATGTATCATAACCCAATGAATGACTTCTCAAAGTTTTGCCAATTATGCTTGGATGTAAATGGCGAACAGTTTGAAGCAATAATGTGACTTGCTTAGTGTTGTTGTAAGTGATTTGTTTTGTTCTATTGTTGTAATTTGAAAGATTCCCTTTCCAATGATAACATCATATTTCCTTTAATAATAATATTTTCATCACAAAATGTGATCAAACGTATAGCCATATTTCTGAATCACCCTGTATTGTATAGCTGTAGGGACATGAATTCAAGAATTCATGTTTGTTAGCAAATGGCATGACAAGGCCTATGCTCTTTACCTTTATCCCAACAAAAGTTCCCTGTACTCATTTTACACCAGGCTGAGTGGATTACAAGTCATTCTGAACACAATTGAGTGAATAAAAATATCCACTCCACTATTCAGAATCAAAAATAGAAACCTTATATTATTTGGCCCTTATAATTATTTTAGAAATGTCATTTAATTAAAAGCAAAGCTAAAAGTACCTATTATGTGGCTGTGGGGACATGAATGCAAGAAATCACATTTCTTACCATATGGACATTCATATGACAAGACCTATGCTTTGGCTGCCTTTATCCCCAGGAAAGTTCTCTGAACTCGTTTTACAAGAGGTTGAGTGGGCTACATGACATTCTGAACACAATTGAGCAAATAATAATATCCACCCCGCTGTTCAGAATTAAATCCAGACAGCTCCCCCAATAATCAGACACTTTGTTGTCTGAAGTACCTGGCCCACATTATCTCTTTCAGAAACCAGAAAAAGTAATAGTTTTTTGTGGTTTTGGGCATTCAAATAGAACAAAAATGAATACTTGTACAAGACATAAAATAGTGTGAAAGATAAGTGATCCCACTACAGACCTCAGGAGGCCCTTGGGGTAGTAGGAGGTTACGGCTCCCACTTCTTCTGGACAATCAGCACTTGATGTCAGCTAGGTTGTCAGCCCCGCGTGATGGTCGCCTTTACCCCCAGAACAAGCGTCTGGTACTCATTTCCATTTGAGATTGAGTCGACCCCAGGGCCATAGTGCCACCAGAGGGTTTGGGTCAGTTTAAAAATCCTGACCCCACCGGGACTCAAACCCTTGACCTTCCGGCTTGTAGCGCAGTGCCTTAACATGTAAATGTTAAAAAAAGAATTACTTATCAAGGGATATATGAAATATTGAAAATACAGGATTATTCAGAAAGAAGGAACAGACTTCAAACATTTATTTCTTCCAAACTACAAAAAATAAAAATACAATACCAACATTCCTAGAAAGAGAAAAGTTAAAATTTCACTATTTTATGCATTCAATATGAGCGCCATGACAAATATCAAAACAGTGGCTCATTTCTTGCCACACATGAATCAGCTGGTCTCTAGTTATCAAATTCACAGCTTCAACAATTCAGTGTCGCAGATTTTCAAGAGTGTCAGGCATAGGGGGGATAAAACACGGTCTTTTATATAACCCCACAGATAAAAATCACACAGGGTTAGGTATGGTGACCTGGGAGGCCACCGGTAATGAAGTTGATCTTCTACTCCTTCTCTTCCAATCCAACGTCCTGTTGTTTCGCCATTTTAATACAATCAACATGAGAAGCTACAGCGCCAATGCGGCTGTGATAGGAACTTCAAATTTTTCTCTTTCCAGGAACATTGGAATTGTGTTTCTAATTTTTGTAGTTTGGAAGAAATAAATGTTTGAAGTCTGTTCCTTCTTTCTGAATAGCCTTGTATATCAAAGCATTATTTGAGCAAGTGGAATGACCATTAAAATGCAAGAAATTAAAGTTTGTCATCTGAGGAGAAATGTTTTAAGAATCATAACATTGAATTATAAACTAGTGCATTTTTTTTAACTACATTGTACATTATTTACGGTTTGACATTCTAGGAAGAAACTGATTCTATAGAACGTCTTCACATCAGTGCAAGTGAAGCATTTACAAAGTTCAAAGGGAAGTCCTTAGATGGAAAAGGGATTGACTTCTCTGATCGCCTGAGTAAAAGAATAAGAACAGGATATGATGCAAGGTGAATTACTTTCTAGTGCTTGAATTCTTAAATTTTAAAATTTTATATAAAAAGTTCAGATGTAGTTAGTTATATGTTCTCAACCTGTACAGTATTTCATAATACAGGGTCATCGAAAAAGGTTGCAGCAATTTCAAACAATAATAGCTCAGGAATTATTTGAGATATTGAAACGAGATTTTTTTTTGTTAAATTCACCAACTCAAAAAGTTTTTTTTCTTACCTTAGAATTTTTCTATGTGTGCTCGGTTGGTTGCTCTGCAAACATCCAGCCGATAGTCGATTATGGCCCAACTGTCCTGGATCATCACAAGCATGATTGTTGCAACATCATCGGTGATCCTTTGCCTTAAATATTGCAGATCTCTGATCAGTTCACTGTGTATAATGTTTTTTATGATCAGATCGTTGGACCTTTCTTTTTATTGAGCAGGAGATGTTTACTTAGATGTGCTAGAACAGTATGTTTTCCTGCAAGTAGACCAAATTGAAGAAGAAAATAATGTAACATTATTCTTTCAACAAATTGAGATGCTTTGCATGTAAGATTCTCTGATCGGTGGATTGGTAGATCCAGTCCTATTCAATGGCCTCCTAGACACCCCGACTTGACACCCCTAGACTTTTTTTATGGGGATACGTAAAAAAACATTGTGTACAGTGAACCGATCAGCAATACGCAACATTTAAGGCAAAGGATCAGCGATGCTGTTGCAACAATCACATCTGCGATGATCCAGCGCTGTTGGGCCAAAATCGACTATCAGCTGGATATTTGCAGAGCAACCAATGGAGCATACATAAAAACATTCTAAGGTAAGAAAAAAAACTTTTTGAGTTGGTGAATTTAACAAAAAAATACTCTTTTAATATCTTAAATAGTTCCTGAGCTGTGATTGTTTGAAATTGCTGCAACCTTTTTCAATGACCCTGTGTAACCGGAGAGAACATTTTTCACCTGAGCTGGGATTAATCTAAGATCTCCAGCTTTGCATGATGGCACTTTACATTGGCCTACTTAGGTACACTGGAGCAAGCACATTTTCTCTCTCTCTAATCCCTATAAGTAGTGAAATTATGTTTAAAAGAGTTAGGTCTTATAGGACTCAGGATTAAAGGGAGAGGAATTTGTTTTTGCTCCAGAAATTGGACATAAATAGATCAATGATAGTGCATTATATGTATAACTGGAGATCTTGGGCTCATATCTTGCCTCAACTGCAAATTTGCTCTCTAATTGCTTTAACCATGGCTTATAGGCAGTTTGTTAGGAATAATTACTTTCCACCGTACTTCATGTAAGAAACATATAACTAATTTTTTTTTTAATAAATTAATTATGGGAAATAACTTTATGAAACTTTCAAGTTCCGATTGAGGGTGTTTCCACTTTTCAGCGGTTGCCCTTTTACCAGCCGGCTGCTGGCCCTTCACATCCACATGTGTCAATCACAGAGGTAGATGATCAACAGCCAGTGTAGGGGTGACATGTGGTTAGCATGTCGAGTCTCCCAGCCATTATAGCTGGTTCCTCAACCTGGAGCCGCTACTTATTGTAGCTACCCAATTGCCTCACGATGCTGGGTGGGCACCGGTCCCATACTGGCCGCAATACCATGAGAAAATTTCTTCCCCCATGGAGACTCGAACCAGCGCAAGTCCCGTAGCTCTGCGCCAAGGCTTCCTACCTTAACCGCTCGGCTACGGCGCGGGACAACTTTCAAGTTAATAATTAATAAATAGTGAGTTGTAAAATCTCATCTCATAAACTCCATGATCTTCAAGCACTGTACTGCAGTTTTTATTAAGAGAATCCCTTTCACATTCAGCCATCTTCACAACTGTTGAATTTCGGTCTACACGTTCATCTTCAAAGTTGCCATCTGGTGCATAGTCAGAAAAACACAGAATTGAAACTAAGGCAAAATTACTTAAACAGTTAGAAAAATCTAAGGAACTCACAGTTTGGGAGAAAATTTACATATGCAAGAATATAAAGAAAACCATGAATTTCGAAATACTCGGTGAAAAGGGAAAAAAAATTTGATTTGGAAGTTCATCGGTCAGCTAACAGAAGGCATAGAAATTAATTTGCAGGAGGGACAACTGCAAGACGGCAGTTGTGTGGTATCAAGAATGTCGTGAAGTTAGCGACGAAACCTAGGTCTGCATAAAAATAAAAAAAAAATAAGAGGTGAGTCAAAATTCACAACTCAAATATAATTGCCATCTGGTGTTGATTTGATAAACTTTGTGATCAAATCTTGCTCGCCAGGAATTTCAAAATTTATGGATCTAAATTTGTTCTTCCGAATTAAAGTTGGAAAATACATATATTCAGAAGAACAAATTTAGATCCATGAATTTTGAAATTCCCAGTGAGCAAGATTTGATCTCAAAGTTCATCTAAACATTGACCAGCCTCATGGGCTAGTGGTCAGCGTTACTGATTACTCTTCATGAGGTCCCGGGTTCAATTCCTGGTCAGACCATAGGAATTTTTCCTTAAAGGGAATTATTCCTGTGGTTGCCCATGGTCTGGAATTTAGGTTAAGAACTCTCCTGGTGCTTCATTATCATTTATCACCCATCATATCATCAGGGTAACTCTGCCTTCCAGGTGTCCCAACCTAAGAAAAGGATTACAATTCTGCCAATACCAGGGGAGAAGGTCAGAAACGTCATAAAAGACAACCTGGTGGCATTAGACACAAAAAAAACACACTAAATGGCAATTTTGAAGATAAAGGTGCAGACCTAAATTTAACAGTCGTAAAGATGGCTGAAGATGAGAGGGATGCCTCTTGAAACTGCAGACCTGTGCTTGAAGATCACAGAGTTTATGAGGTGAGATTTCACGACTCACTATTTATTATATATTAATGCATAACTAAACAAACTAATTCACTGGCACTATTGAACTCGGAGGTTCATGGCCACAATGATATAAGATCTCCATACATCTGTTCCGTGAAATTATATTTTTCAGTCATTTTCTGTATAATTCACCACCCGCACATCATGGTTAATGTTATTCTCCCACTTCACTCTTTGTCTACCTACTGAGCCCTTTTCCACTCATTTTCATATAAGAAATTTCCTTATGCCTCTTCCATTCCCCCATTTGTGCCACATGTCCTGCCATCACAGTCTCAACTCTACTTATTACATCTAGTTTCCCATAAAGCTCAAGATCATGGAGCTATCTATTATCTAGTTTCCTCCATTCACTTGTTTGTTATACTTTGTTTTCCTTTTCCACTGGGAATTTCAAAATTCATGGTTTTCTTTTTACAACAAAAGTTGACAACAATTGTGAAGCATCGAGAATGTCGCACAGTTAGCAACGAAACCAGTCTGCATAAAAATCAAGAATATGAGGTGAATCAAAACACATAACTCGAATATAATTAAAATAAACCTCATAGTGTTATTTCCTACATATATTTAACACATAATTTTTTCATAAATCAAATATATGATAATTATGCTAAGCAAATCTAACATCTAATGATAACAGATAGCCCTCTGATGATACAGGTCTGGGGATTGGGAGTTGGTTGGAACCGGTGAGAAAGAAACCCCTCTGCAGAAATATCAACGATTGCAGTGTGAAATGAAGGAATTGATTGAAGAAGTGAGTCACTTGAAAGTAAGTACTTTGTAATATAAAGCTGAAATTTTGTGGTGAGCAACTCTGGCTGTTTTGTAATTACTTATCTAAGTTAAATTTCCATGTGAAAAACATATAAAGAATGTTTTAATTTGGGCAATGAGCAGTGGATTTGCAATTCTTTTCAATATTGTCACTTCCTCTATATTGTTTTCTGAATGAGTAAAGCTGTGAAGTGTCTCTGATGTGATGTCCAGTATTACAGAGTTTGATGTTTTTATTCTTCTTCTTCCTTCCAAGTATTAGGCCAAGGCCTGTTACGATCCTATAGAAAATTTTCCCTCCAGCGTTTGCGGGAAATTCTCGTATAAGACTTGAAAGCATAATAATAGTCCCTTCGATTGGTTGCTGGCCAAAGGAAGGCAAGACCAGTGATGGGGCTGCCATCTTATAGCCTCTGGTCAGGCTTTTCTGGAGAAGAAAAGAAAATAAAGGAAAGAAGAAATGGAAGAAAGGAAAGACTCCCTAGCCCTCGGATGCCCTAATAGCGTCGGAGTCGAAAAAACAAGAGTTAACCAAGAGAGGTTAGATAGTAAAGTTAAAAGAGTGCAAAACACAAGTAAGTGGAAGAAATGTTTTGCTCAGCTTGGGCACCTTGTGGTCGGCATCCACATATCCCCTAGATGAGGACCCCTGAATTCATTTAATACATCTTAATGAAGGATAAATTATATTTGAAGAGAAAAATATACACTCAGACTGGGGTTTGAACCCAGGATCTTTTGTTTTCTATGCAAATGCTCTACTGACTGAGCTACCTGAGCACTCCAATCTACATGCAGATAGAGCATTAGCATAGAAAGCAAAAGTTCCTGCATTCAAATCCAGTCTGAGTGTATATTTTTCTCTTCAAATATAATTTATCCTTAATAATCAATTGAGTTGGTGTTTACTTGATGAAAATCCATTACCTATTTTTTTTAAGAATAAGAATAAATTTTATTTACAAATAAATGTTATATACAGTATTGACACCCAAATGAGCAAGTGCTCGTGTGCAGTTCAGTTACATGAATAATATAAATAGAATATATACATTTAAAGTTAGTCCTCATTGCCCACTGTGCTCCACGAACACCAATATGGACAGAAACCACCTGCTACAGTGTCAGGCACTTCACTCTGCTACGCTGAAGGATAGATACTGGGAAGCAAGAGCCAAACTTTCTGTTTTGCTATAATGTTCTATTGTATTAATTTATTGTATGTATTTTTGTTTTCTCATAATTACGGACAATGACTTCTGTCAAGTCCCCTGCATTTGTATAAATAAATAAAACATTTAAATTTGAAGAGAAAAATTTTCGCCTAGACCGGGACTCGAACCCGGGACCCTTGGCTTTCCGGGCCAAGTGCTCTACCAAATTTTTCTCTTCAAATATAATTTATCCTTCTATGAGAAGTGTTAAATTAATAATAAAAATCATCAAAACATTTAAAGTTAGGGGCCAGTTTCATTTTTACCTAAATTATGGCACATACAAATAAAAAATAATAATGTATTGGGAATAAGACTTATTCTAACAAAAGAATTAATGGAATGGAGAATGATTTACATAAAATAATATAAACCATATAATGTAATGGATTATAACCAATAATACAGAAGAAAGTAATTAGTAATATATTGATTTATAATAATGTAAGCAAAAATAGATGCTTTATATTTATTATTTTAAAAATATTCAAATTATTAATTTTATTCACTTAATTAATTAATTAAAAATAATTAATTTAATCACTTTTTTAAAACTAGCTGTGTTTAGTTTACTTAGTTCTGGATTGGATCTAATTAATTCATTATATAATTTGGGTCCTAGATAGATTAAATAAAAATTAAATTAAATAAGTTTTATTTTTATTTAATTAAATAATTTATCCTTTATTAAGATGTATTAAATGAATAATAAAAACATTGAAAGAGCCCATACTGACTTTATAATGTAATGTAAAATTCCCAATAAATGTCTTCTTAACCCTCTTAGAGCCAGGCCTGACTGCGTGTGCTAGGGGTTTAAATGCCAAAGCCGTCACGGCCGGCTTTAAAGTTCCAGCATTTAAATTGCCAGAAACGATTTGATCGGCCGTCTAAATTTTGCATAGTTTAACTAATTTTTTGGCATCCTATAGTAAAGGAATGCAACTTGCATGTTAGGGGAATCTTTCGACCTTGCTTTAATATATTTATGAGGGTGTTTTGGCTTTCACCAGGGTAGTTTTACAAGTTAAAAACAAGCTCCTTCAGTTAGTTGCAGATGTTAAGTGTAGATTATCAAGTCGCAATGGCAAGCGGTTCTAGTGAAATTTTTAAAGCTGGTGTAGATGACGAAAATTGAATTTAGTATTTTGATCAATGTGAAGTTTATTCCGATGGATTATTTTCCGCGGGTGACAGTGATGATTTAGGCTCTGATAGTAGTGACGGAACTGTACCAGACACACCCCCGAATCACCACATATGAAAAAAAAAAAAAGGCATTTACATGCTTCTAATGGAGCTCTCTCCTCGGTTCAATTTGATATACAGGTAAATGAAGATAATGGTAATGTTACCTGTGATAACGACGATGGCGATGAAAATGATATTCAAAATTTCAGAGAAATATTTCCTACCGAACCTGACCCAATCCTGAGCCTCCTTTCACATTCATGGAATTGCCTGGACCAAAACATACACCTCCTTCTGATTCCTCTCCAATACCTTATTTCAGATTGAAAGGTTATTTATTATTAATGCGAGATTTATTATAAGGCTTAAAAATCCATTGTAATATTTGTTTCTCCATTAGGCTAAATTTAGTGATAGGTTTATACTTTTTTCATTAGTGTTGGTGTTAATTTTAGTGTCTAGAAAACATTAGTGTTAATTAACAGTTACTAAAAATAAAGATTGAGTTATTCAGCAACAAGTCTTCTTTCCAGAAAGTTTAGGTGAGTACCATAAGAATAATTATTATATTTAATTAACTCATAGATATTTTTCCTTCTCTCTCTCTCCCTCTCTCTCTTTTTTTTTTGCTAATCGTATTCGATGTAGATTCGATGTTTTATGTGATTTCGTAATAGAATGAATGCACTTCGTTATAGTATTTTTTTACCGTTGTAATATCAATTTTAAAACAACTTTTTTAAGTTAAAAGTATTAAAAAATATTTCACCGTGCACAAATATCATGTTTAGTTAAATGTATTAACAGTACTTCACAATAATTAAAGACAATATTTTCATTAATCGATTGTGTTATGTATGGGCACTCTATTCCATAAGTTTTAAATTATAATTCGTTATACTTGTTTATTTATTTGCAAATATTCAGAGCCGTGTATTTTCAGCCAAAAAGGCGTGGCAATTCACAGTATGCTAGTCTAGCGGATCGCTGGCAGCCAACAGCTGACCGTAACTAGCCGACAGGTTCGGCACTCGGCACTAAGAGGGTTAATAAAGAAGCTGCCATTTGCAAGATCTAGTAATGGCTCATAGTATTTAGCACTCGGGAATTAACATTGTGAGTAAGAGAAAAATTTGCATTTAGATTGGAGTGCTCAGGTAGCTCAGTTGGTAGAGCATTTGCATAGCGAAAGGTCCTGGGTTCAAACCCAAGTCTGAGCATGTATTTTTCTCTTCAAATATAACATACCTACTTATTTACCTGAATGCCAAACTTTGAAGGTAAATAAACCCATGATTTTACCATATTTAAAGAGAAAAATTATACGCTCAGACCGAGACTTGAACCCGGGACCCTTGGTTCTCTAGACCAAGTGCTCTACCAACTGAGCTACCGGAGCAAGTACCGATCTACACGCATATCTTTCTCTATATACATTGTAATTCCCGCCCACCAAATGCTATGAAACATTTGCTTCTATCTTTGCAAATGGCAGCTCCTTTATTAAGAAGACATATTTGGGAATTATACATTACATTATAAATGCCAGTACAGCTTCTTTTGATTTTTTTTATTATTCATTTCATACATCTCAATGATGGATAAATCATATTTAAAGAGAAAAATTGTATGCATTTCACACTTCTAAAATACAGTCCTTTCCATGGAGAATCTTATGGTATCCAAAACTCCACTTCAACAAAAAACTAACTTACCAGGTTTTTCCTGGACCTTTCACATTTTGTTGTAGGTAATTTTAATTTCTAGTGACATTTAAATCCGATTATCAATAATTGAAGTTTGTTCAAACCAATTGGATAACACCGTTGTGCTGTGTACTTTAACAATATAAAGATATGGATATTATTTGGCAGTGATCAGCTGAAACTGGAACAGTTATTGGAACTTGGCACCATCTCATACTTGTACACTGTTTTCAGGAAACTGTGAAAGATGAAAAAAGCATGGAACAGACATCATCACTGTTGTTATCTAATCAGGTGGAGGCAGTACAAAAGCACCTGGCTGAATTGCGTCTGGAGGAGACCCTTGGAACAGATTTAATCACCAACTTGTCAGATCCCCAAGGAGCTCAACTTAGGTTTGTGTATTACTTAATATCTGAAACCTTAAATTAATTTTCATTAATAAAAAATTGTCCACCGCTGTGGTCTCAAGGTAGCGTGCTGCCTTGTCACGCAGCGGGCTCGGGTGAGGTTTTTATCGGGGTTTTTCCTCACCTGTAAGACAAATGTCAGAAAAACTTTAAGGCCCAAACGGTCCCCGAAATTATATGGCCATCATCATCCTTCACCGATTTGGCAAGCAACGGGAAGCTACCACACCTACAATTCCCTAGTAAAGCTGCAAGCATAGCATGAAAATGCTATGATTGCAGTGGAGGACCTGCCTTTGGGCAGAATTACTATGGATGGATGGAATAAAAAATTATTCTTAACGTGATGACAATCTACCATCAGTCAGATATATATAAATTTACAAGATAGAGCTTCCTCTATCATAGAACAATTGATTTATTTTCATGACCATGCCCTAATAATTATTGTCATAATATTAGCTGTTAAAGCTCCAATTGCGCCTGTTAAAGGTCAAGGTCTTTTGTCAACTAAATGGAAAGGATGATTCATGAGACATGTAAAACTAACTAACTAACTCACTCGTACTATCGAACCCGTACGCTCATGGTCATGTGGACATAAGCTCTCCATACATCCCTATCCTGAGCTGATGTTTTCCAATCATTCCCTCAAATCACGTAAGTTTAATATTATTCTCCCACCTCATTCTTGGTCTACCAACTGGGTGTTTTCCCTCTGGTTTTCCTTCAAGAAGCTTCCATGCATGTCTTTCATTCCCCATTCATGCCATATGTCCTGCCCATCACAGTCTACGAGAATTAACTGTTGTTATTATATCTGGCTTCCTATAAAGACCATGAAGTTCACTGATAAGTAGTCCTGTCCATTCATCTGTCTGTTCATCTCTCTTCAGTCCAAAAATTTTTCAAGAACTTTATCCTCAAATACTTGTAATCTCCTTTCCTCCCTTAAAGTAAGAGTCCGTGTTTAACATCTATATAATATGACTAGTAGAATAACAGTTTTTACATATTTTCAATTTAACTTTTTTGAAAGGAGTTAAACTGAAAATATATAAAACTGTATATTGACACATATAGATAACTATATAAAAGCTTCAGGTTTCAATCACATAGCTCACAAAGAAGCAGTTTTAAATAGTTTGGCACATAGATTAGTGAACATACCCATGAACAAAGAAAATTATGAAAAAGTAATCAATGTAGCTACAAAAAAATGGTTTTGAAGAAAGAATGATACACAAGAAAATAAACAATTTCAAAAGACAAAAATTTATTAATCGAAGCACTCTTCTATAAGGAAAAAAGAAAATTAAAATTCAGGCAATTCACATATCATCCATTGAGGCACCAAAAATTTTTTAAAGATTTCAACATAAGGTTGGCACCCAAAAATGACTATAGCATCAGTAGATTGATTAGTCCTAATAAAAATGAGAAAATAAAAGAAGAAAACAAATCAAGGATTTATCAGATTAAAGGTGAAAAATGTGAGAAATTCTACATAGGAAAAACTAAGAGAAATTTTAAAACTAGAGTAACATCTCAGGAACGTCAAGGAAGGGGAAGTAGAAAAATCTGCAGTGGCTGCCCATGCATGGTCTGAAAGACATATTATCGAGAAGGAAACTAAATTATTAAAACAAATAGAAAACCAAAAGAGCTCACCGTTTGGGAAAAGATCTACATTCAAAGGAGTGAAAAGGAGAAATTGATGAACTTTGAAATTCCTGGGGAGAATGACCTGGTTTCGAGGTTTTTCAGTCTGCCAATGGAAGGAGCAAAGGATGGCTCTTCAAGACGACAGAACAACAGTTATGATGATACTGAGGATGGAACGGAAACTAAGTTCCAAAACTAGTTTATAGTAAAATAAGAAGAATAATATGAGGTGAATGATCAAAGTTTATCTAAACCTCATAGTGTTATTTCCTACATATATTTAACACTCACCTCATATTTGTAGCTTTTTTGAAGATTTAAGTTTTGATGCCTTAGGCATCATTGTCAATTCTTTCTAACTATCGAAACCTTGGTTGGTGATCCATAGGTTGATTTCTGCTCCCTCTGTTGGCTGACTGATGAACTTCCAAATCAGTTTTTTTTTCTCTTTGGATTTCAAAGTTCATTATTTTCTTTCTATTTTTGTGTATGTAAATTTTCTTCAACAAATCAGGAATTTATCAAATCAATTGCAAAGACTGTGAAAAAACATACATAGGGAAAACAAAAAGAAACTTGAATACAAGATTGAAAGAACACCTTAGAAATGTAAAAAATGGAGAAAAATCTCTAATAGCTACACATGCATGGTCAGAAAAACACAGAATGCCAAATTATTGAAAGAGTTAGATAAATTTAATTTATAAATTTGGGAATTTTTAACATTAAGAGGTACAATAATTAAAACATTTGGTCTGTTCATTCTTCCTATTGTATTTTAAAATAATTATAAGGTTTTATTGATAAGATTCAAATGAATCGTGAATTCTTCTTACCTCATACTTCTATGTTTTTTAAATGCAGTACTGCAGTATCTGCGACCATTGTCAGCTGTTTTCACGACTGTCAATTTTTTCTTTTGCCGGTAATTATCCAAACTGCCATCTGTTGTTCTTTTGAGGGAGTCATTTTTTAAACTGCCATCTGATGTATTTTTGAAGAACTTTGTAATCAAGCTTGGTTCGTCCGGAATCTCGAAGTTCATGGTTCTAGTATGGTTTTTTTTAATATATATCTTTTCCCAAACTGTTAAATCCAAAGGTTAAGATAGATGTTTCAAAAGTTTTGCTTCTTTTTCAATTATATGATTCTCTAATAAACTATGTGCTGCTATAGCTGATTTTTCAATTTCTCCTTTCTTTATGTTTCTAAAGTGTTCTTTTTTACGAGTTTCCAAGTTCCTTTTTGTTTTTCCTATATATATCCTATTGCAATCAATTTGATAAATTCCAGATTTTTTGTTGTCTGGGGTGTTAACTTTATTATTAGTTAATAGAAGATTACCCAGGCTGAATTTGTTAATTGTAGCCAATGTTATATTAAATTTTCTGAAATTTTTTTGAAATTTATTTTGAACTTCAGGTTGGTAAGTAAATTTTTTAGATAAATCTAAGAAACTCACATATCTAATTTATAATATCTTATATAAGTAATGTTTGTATTTATGTAGACGGTTATTAGCCCAGTTGGAGAGCTTCAAACAAGGCAGTATTTCATCAGTTGATAAGTCTAGTGGTAGCACAGCTACATCTGCATCTGGAGATGCTGGTGTGATTACGTATGAGCTTGCTTACCGACCAGAACATGCTAATCTTACTCAGATTTCCAGAGTTGCTGACTTAGAAAATAGACTACATAAGTTGGAAACTGTTGTTGGATCAACATCAGATAAAATGGTGAGTTTATGTATAATGACAGATTTAATATAATAATTTTTTTTTTAATTTAAAGAGAAAAATTCTCTCCCAGACCGAGGCTCGAACCCGGGATCTTTGGTTTTCCACACCAAATGCTCTACGACTGAGCTACCGGGGCGAGCTTCAATCTAGATGCAAATTTTTTTCTTATATACGTTGTAATTCCCGTGTACCAAATGCTTGAAGCCTTGGCTTCTATCTATGCAAATGGTGGCTTCTTAGTTAAGAAGACATTTATTGGGAATTTAAACATTACTTTTAAAAGCCAGTAGGACTTCTATTTATGTTAATTTAACACTTCTCACATTAATATAATAAATTTGGGGATTTTTACATTATGAGGTTTTCTTAATAAGAATCAAATGAATCGTGAATTCTTCTTACCTCATACATCTATGTTTTTTTAGCATGGAACTGCAGTATCGGGAAACATATCATTCCCATCATCAGCTGTTTACACGACTGTCAATTTTTTATTATGTCGGTAATTTCCTAAACTGCCATCTGGTGTACTTTTTAAGAACTTTGTAATCAAACTTTGTTTGTCTTGAAACTCGAAGTTCACGGTTCTAGTGTGATTTTTTTTAATGTAAATCTTTTCTCAAACTGTTAATTCCAAAGGTTTAGATAGATGTTTTAAAAGTTTTGCTTCTTTTTCAATTCTATGATTCACTAATAAACTATGTGCTGCTATTGCTGGTTTTTCAATTTCACCATTTTTTATGTTTCTGAAGTGTTCTTTTTTGCGAGTGTCTAAATTCCTTTTTGTTTTTCCTATATATACTTTATTGCATCTTTGCAATTAATTTGATAAATTCCAGATTTTTTTATTGTCTGGGGCATTAACTTTTTTATTAGTTAACAAAGGATTACCCAGGCTGAATTTGTTAATCGGAGCCAATGTTATATACAGCAAACTCTCGATTATCCATGTTAATTGGGACTGAGATATGCACGGAAAATCGAAAAACACAGATAATCCAATTAAGTTATTCGGCGCTGTGGAAGTTGATCAGAAATTTATTTACCCACTTTAACACTACTTAAATGCAATAAATATTCATAATATGTTATATTAAATGTATTTAGGTGCGAGTCGTAATTGTCATTATTTTATTTTACTCGTAAATATGAAAAAAAAGTGGGACAATTTCCTGTCATGACCAGGCTGGTTACGACAGTTATTCAAAATGGCCACCATAACCAGCGATGACAAATAATCAATGATTCCCACACTAGTAACCACCGATGACCACACTACTAACCAGTGATAAACCTACTTCCACAGCATATCCGTGGTTTCAATCAGAGATGACAAATAATCAGCGATTCCCACACTAGTAACCACCAATGACCACAGTACTAACCAGCAATAAACCCACTGCCACAGCACATCTGTGGTTTCAATCTGTAACAACAAACTTTCAGTGACTCACACAATGGAAATTTCCGAAATTGTATTGTATTCTCAGAAAGTTGACTGGTACCATTAAACGAGTCAGGGAGGGGGTTGTGAGTAAAGGATGCTCTATTGTGCTAGTTTGTAAGCGCAGTTCACAGTAGCACATTTAAAAATAAAGAATTTTTTCATAACAATACAAAATACAGTATTTAAAAAAAAACACAGTAAAAAGAGTCATGCCTGGATAATCCACAAACCGGATAATATGCGCACAGATAATCAGGAGTTTGCTGTAATATGTTTCCCGATACTGCAGTTCTGTGTTAAAAAAACATAGATGTATGAGGAAAGAAGAATTCACGATTCATTTGATTCTTATTAATGAAAGATTTCTTTCAGTTTGCCTTCCTGACAAGATTTGAAATTTTAATACGAAAGCATTTAATCTTTCGGGCTGAGATGAGTGCTAGTATACAATCTCTGATCACTACATTCTTCATTAAATTCCATACTCCTCTGTGTATTGATAAGGCATTTTGTTGATAGAGTTCTCTCTCTTGGTTGGAGGTGTTAAACCTAATACAGTAGTTTGCTTGGATGTTCTCGACAAGAGAGGCTGGCACTGAGTGTATCACCCACAATACAACTATCTATATAAATATACATTCACTCTTTCTAACCAGAACTCCTGTCTGGTACAGTATACAGATATTTTAAACTATTGCAATTAATGGTAAACAGAAACATTTCTTATTTGAAGAGAAAAATTATACGCTCAGACTGGTGCTTGAACGCAGGACCTTTGACTTTCTAGGCCAATACTATACTGTCTGAGCTACCTGAGCAAGTTCCAATCTAAATGCAAATTTTTCTCTTATACACTGTTAATTCTCATGCACCAAATGCTATGACATCTTTCTTCTATCTTGCAAATAGCAGCTTCTTTATTAAGGAGACATTTATTTGGGAATTTTACATTACATTATAAAGCCAGAACAGCTTCTTTCGATGTTTTTATTATTCATTTCATACATCTCAGTGATGGATAAATCATATTTGATGTCCGTCGCCGTGGCATAGTCAGTAGAGTCCCTACCTTCCACTTCGGTGACCCGGGTTCGATTCCTGGCAGGGTAGGGGATTTTAAATCTCCACCTTGGGTCTGGGTCGGGGGGGGGGGTGTGCATATAAAAGAAAGTTAACAAAACAGGTAAAACAAAAAAAAGAAAAACAGTGCAAACAGAAGAAAACGAAAAGAAAGAAATTAAAAAAAAAAGAAGAGAAAAATTATGCGCTCAGACTGGGACTTGAACCCAGGACCTTTGGCTTTCTAGACCAATACTCTACCAACTGAGCTAGTTTCAATCTAAACACAAATTTTTCTCTTATATACGCTGTTAATTCCCAAATTCTATGAAATCTTTGCTTCTATTTTGCAAATGGCGGCTTCTTTATTAAGATTTGATCAGGTAGCTCAGTAAATGCCATTCACTGCATTTTTTGTGCTTTGGGTTAGAATGTTTTTTACATTAGGATCCATTCTAAGAATGAGTAGGCTATTGTTATAATTAAATTAAACCTCATAGTGATTAGTTCCTATAAAAGTTCAAGACTATAGTTAATTTGTAAATATTAGTAAGTGTTTATAATACTATGTATAAATATATAACTTGTTGAAGGCTCGTCTCTCGCTAGACACCCAGCACAAATGTCTCCTTGAGATTGCTCAGTTACTGAGTGCTAAAGCAAGTCTCTTGGACTCAGCACAACTGGACCATATTGAAGGAAGACTGACTGCTCTTGCCCAGAAGATGGATACCATTCGTGAAAAATCAGCCGCTAGCCCAGAGGATGCTGAGAGAAACCAAAAGGTGTGATTTTATATTAAGAAATTACAGTAGAAAAAAATAACATTATGAGGTTCTTTTTAATAATTAATTTGAACCAAACATCTTATCTCATAAATTGCTCACATTTGGCAAGAAAAACATATAATCAAAGCAAAGACAAAATTATTGAAACAGAAAATACAAAAATAACTGACTGTTTGAGAGAGGATATGCAGCCAGAAGTATAGATATAGGAACATAAATTTTGAAATTCCCGGAGAAAAGAATTTGATTTGTAAGTTCTTCGGTTAACCAAAAGATGAGTGGGAGTCGGCATCCAGGACCAACAACCAAAAATTCAACAGTCTGAATGAGTTGACGATGATATGCAAGCACATTGAAACATGTTCTCAAAAACACAACTATTTATGAGGTAAGATGTTTGATTCAAATGAATTATTAGGTTTGATATTATTTTATATTTTATTTACGGAAGTGATATTTTGAGTTCTAAAGGCCAACACGCACACACTATTGAGTAACACTAAGAAATTAGGACTGGAAGTAAATATCAGTAAAACTAAATATGTGGTCACACGTAGAAGTTCAGTATATAATGGAAATGGACAGCTAATGACAAATGAGGGAAATTTTGAGGAAGTGGCTGAATTCAAATACCTAGGAACAATAATCACAAATAGGAATGAGATGCACAAAGAAATTAAACGTAGGCTCAATTCTGGAAATGCGTGCTATTATGCATTGCAGAGACTTTTGATGTCCCAACTCCTTTCAAAAAATGTTAAGCTGAAAATATATAAAACTATTATTCTACCAGTTATATTATATGGGTGCGAAACATGGACTCTTACTTTAAGGGAGGAAAGGAGATTACGAGTATTTGAGAATAAAGTTCTTAGGAAAATTTTTGGACCAAAGAGAGATGAACAGACAGGTGAATGGAGAAGACTACATAACAATGAACTACATGGTCTTTATAGGAAGCCAGATATAATAAGAACAGTTAAGTCTCGTAGACTGCAATGGGCAGGACATGTTGCACGTATGGGGAATGAAAGACGTGCATGGAAGCTTCTTGTAGGAAAGCCAGAGGGAAAACGCCCAGTTGGTAGACCAAGAATGAGGTGGGAGAACAACATTAACTATGATTTGAGGGAAGTAGATTATACAGGGAATGATTGGAAAGCATTAGCTCAGGATAGGGATGTATGGAGAGCTTATGTCCGTGTGGCCATGAACCTACGGGTTCTATAGTGCCAGTGAGTAAGTAAGTAAGTAACATATTTTGAGGTTATTTTAATTAAATTATTTTTAGTCTGATCATCTTACCTCAATATTAATGTTGATTTGTTCTTGAACATGTACCGATTATATCATAATCATCATCATCATCTTGCCCAGACTCAAAATATCACTTCCTAAAATAAAATATTAATTACAACTACTTAAGTTACAAGGAAGAAACAAAAAAGTCTGGGAAAAGATGATGGTGATGATTATGATATAATCAAAAGATGTTCAAGAACAATTATCATCATCATCTTCATTCATGGATTAGGTCTATTGACCCGTTCCGACTTCATCCCATCTCTTTCTAGGTGTGCCCACATCTCGGGTGTCTTTAGGTTTGTATTTTGTTATTTGTTTTGGATATCTATCTTCATTCATTCTGTCTATGTGTTGCTTCCATTTTTTGTCTATATGTATCTATTTTATCAGTTATTGCAAATATTTCAAGTTCCTGTCTTATTTCTGTGTTCTTGATTCTGTCTTCCTTAGTGCACCCTTTAACAGATCTCAAAAATTTCATTTCTGCCCACCGTTATCCTACTTAGATCTTGTTTTTTTATGTATCCAGGCTTCTGAACCATAGAGCAGTACCGGTACTGCCAACGTTTTGTAAAATTTCAATTGGGTCTCTCTAGTTGTTTTGTTATTTAGTGATCGTTTTATCGTACCACATATTCCCTGGAATTTTGCTATTTTATTAGTTATATCATTATCATAATTAAATGAAATGTCACATCCTAGATAATTGAGATGGTTCACCTGTTCTTTGATTTTGTTTCCTATTACTATTTTAGATCTGATTTGATTGTTCAAGAACAAAATCAACATTAATATTGAGGTAAGATGATCAGACTAAAAATAATTTAATTGATATTATTTCTCTTAAATGTATAAATAACCATCCATGAAATTCACAAGTCAAATTAATGCAAATTGTACTTATTGTGCAATTTTAGTATCATTACTTAATACTTTCAAGGAGCCGAAAACACCGAAAAATTAATTTGGAATTTTGAAATAATTTCATAGTTAAATATGGAAAATAACATTATGAGGTTCTTATTCATGAAGAATGAGTCATTTTTTATATCTTACCCCATAGTTCATTTTGTAAAACACGAACTGCAGTTTTCAAGAGGAAACATCCCTCCCATTTTCAACCAACATTATGACTACCGGATTTTTAATTATATTATTTTTGGTCTGGACATCTTACCTCAATATTAATATTAAATTAATATAATATTAATATCAAATTAATATTGAGGTAAGATGTCCAGACCAAAAATAATATAATTAAAATAACCTCAAAATATAACTTCCTAAAATTAAATACCGGATTTTTGTTGGAATCTCCATCTATAACATTGCCATCTGGTGTTCATTTGATGAACTTCGAGATCAGGTCCCGTTCATCAGGAATTTCGAAATTCATGGATTTAATTTTATATATCAAATTTGGGAATTTTTAACATTATGAGGTTCAATTCATAAGAATTAAATTAATCGTGATTTCTTCTTACCTCATACTTCTATGTTTAAAAAAATAGAAGTATGAGGTAAGAAGAAATCACAATTCATTTAATTCTCATGGATTTAAATTTGTTTTTCTGAATATATGTCTTCTCCCAAACTGTCAATTCTAAAGATTGTTCCAAATGTTTTCAATTTTATGACTCTTCAACAAACTATTGCAGCACATTATTTATTACCTCCTTCCATAAATCATGTTGATGTTGCAGATAAATGAACTTTATGAAACAGTGAAAAAAACAGAAATGTTGTCGCAAGTTCTACCTCAGACATTGGATCGCTTGCTGGCTCTTGAATCACTACATAAACAAGGTCAGTATTAATATAATAAATTTGGGAATTTTTACATTATGTTTTCTTAATAAGGATCAAATGAATCATGATTTCTTCTTACCTCATATATCTATGTTTTTTTAACACAGAACTGCAGTATCGGGAAATACATCATTCCCATCTTCAGCTGTTTTCACGACTGTCACTGGCATAATAAAAAAGTAGTCATGAAAACAGCTGAAGATGGGAATGATGTATTTCCTGATACTGTCGTTCTATGTTAAAAAACATAGATGTATGAGGTAAGAAGAATTCATGATTCATTTGATTCCTATTAAGATTAGTATTGTTTTTAATTTCCGGAGAATATTTAAGATTTTTTTTAAAGTTGATATAATTAATTTTGAGAAAAGCAGTATGAAATATATTTTCTAAATCTTTAGGAATAGATGAGTTTCTACAGTGTCCACTGAAAAATGGTTTCAATATTATTGGAGAATAGATGATAGACATAAAAAATAAAAGTATTATAAGCATGTGTCATAAAATTATATATTCCAAGAGACCAGAAATCAAATCATTTACTATTTGATTTTTTTGTGATGCATACTCCCTCTTTTTTTAATACATACTACTACTATTACTACTTCAGTGGCGTAACAGCCCAATGTTAGGCCTTAGGCTCTCCTTCGTTAGGAGTTACTAGACCAAATTAATTAATTTTTTATGTAATAATTTAAATGTAACACTTTCCAATACTGGATATTATTATTTTGTAAACAAAAATTAACACTTGAACTGGAAAATTAATGCTTGAAGTTAATTTAGTTACGCTTTATTAAGTTATGTAGGTAGGAAATAATACTATGAGGTTTATTTTAATTTATGTTTAGTTGTTTTTGACTCACCTCATACTTCTTAACTCCCTCGCAGACTCAAGTTTCTTCACTGCATTTGTGACATTCTCACTGCTGTATCACGTTAACAACTGACGTCCAACGGCCTCCTCTCCTGCAGACTAACCTCCGTGCCATCTGATGGCTGACCGACGAACTTCCAAATCAATCGTGATACAGCATTGAGAATGTCACAAATGCAGTGAAGAAACTCGAGTCTGCAAGGGAGTTAAGAAGTATGAGGTGAGTCAAAAACAACTCAACATAAATTAGTTATGCTTATTTCCTTAAAAATGTCATTAATGGCATGTGGTTAACATACCTACCCAATGAGACATTTAACAGGCAACTAAGGTATTACTAAAATGAAGAAGGTTGGTAAATTTTGCTTAGAGGCCTCTTTATTCAGACTTAAGGATCCTTTACAAGTCTGAAAATCTTCAGACTCGAGACCTACAGCTTAAAGTCCTCCTGGAGGGATTGCTCTTTGGATTTTCCATCCTAAAAAAATTACTAACCTCGGCTGGCCGGGTTTCAACCTTCGATCTTCAGGACCAGAAGCAAGGAACATTACATCTATGAAAATTTCCATGGCCATATGTGGAAAGGATTGAAAAAGAGTTAAAATAGGAATAGAAGGAAAAATTATTGAACAAGTTGTTGAATTAACTTATTTAGAGGTCATCTAATTTCTAGTGGCATACACAAAAACTACAAAATTATAACAAAATTAATGGAGTTATTAAACTTAATTTTGGAAAACAAATGTCAATATATACAAAATTATGGTTACACAATATAACACCAAAAGCAGTTTTAAAATACAACAGTGAAATCTGGATTTCATATTCAAGGTACACATTTTTTTCAACAGAAATAAAAAGCTAATTCTGAAAGAGTTAATATGTAAACTTTTTTTCAAAATATACTCTTTATATAATATTTAATTTTAGGAAGTGATACTTTGAGGTTATTTTAATTATATTATTTTTAGTCTGATCAGCTTACCTCAATATTAATGTTGATTTGTTCTTGGACATGTTTCAAAACAATTCTGTTTTATCGTCAGCTTGTCCAGACTGGTTTGATTTAACATAATGCAACATAAATCAAACCAGTCTGGACAAGCTGACGATAAAACAGAATTGTTTTGAAACATGTCCAAGAACAAATCAACATTAATATTGAGTTTTTGGTCTGGACATCTTACCTCAATATTAATGTTGATTTGTTCTTGGACATGTTTCAAAACAATTCTCTGTTTTATCTTCAGCTTTCCCAGACTGGTTTTATTTATGTTGCATTATGTTGCACCACCTGGATGTCGATGTCAGCTCCATCCTGTGGTTGGCCAAAGAACCTCCAAACAAGGTCACCCTCCATCGGAATATCAAAATTCATAACTCTGTTTCTGTTCTTCTGAATATAAATTTTTTCCCAAATAGTCAGCTCGTTTGTATTTTCTAACTGTTTTAATAATTTAGTGTCTGAATTAATATTATGTTTTTCAGACCAAACATGAGCAGCAACTGCAGATTTTTCAATTTCTCCATTTTTAATATTTCTTATGTGTTCTTTGGTTCTAATTTTTAGGTTTCTTTTTGTTTTCCCTATATATATCTTTTCACAACCCATGCATTCAATTTGATATATTCCTGACTTTTTATTTTTATCAGTTTTTTCATTTTTGTTGGTTTTTATTAGTTTATTTAAACTGTAGTTATTTTTTGGTGCTAATTTAATATTAAACTTCTCAAATATATTTTGAAATTTATTATGTACCCAGGGGTGATATGTGAATTTCCTATATTTTTTCATAGGTGGTTCTTCTTTTTCAAGATTACTTCTGTTTATCATTTTTTGTTTTTTATACTTTTCTATCCTTTTATGTACCATTTTTTCATCAAACCCATTTTCTCTTGCTACTTTGATTATGTGTTTTTTCTCATGTTTGAAATCTTCTTCGTTTAAGGGTAAGTTTACCAATCTATGAGTTAAACTATTAAATGCTGCTAATTTATGTCCAATTGGATTGAACCCTGTTGATTTTATAAAATTTTCCGTATGAGTTTCTTTTCTATGAATCCTGAATTCAATTTTTCTTTTTTCTTCGTTTCTGACCAATTTAAGATCCAAAAAAAGGTATTTGTTTATTGTCTTCTATTTCTTTGGTGGAATTTAATGTTTGTACTCTGTAAATTTAATAGTTTTAGGGAATCTTCTACATGTTTTTCTTTAACAATACAAATTATATCATCAACATATCTCTACTCCAAAATTTAAACATTGTGGGATGTGCTTTAGTGATTTTACATTCAAAATCGCTCATAAATAAATTTGCCAGGAAGGGTGATAATGGGTTTCCCATTGAGAGCCCTGATTTTTGTCTATAGAAACTCCCATTGAATGTAAAAAACATTTGATCAATGCATAACGCAGTTAATTTTCAAATAATCTTCTTTGATCTCTCTGTCTATGTTGTTTTTTCTTAACCAATTGTTCAATATCTCCAAAGTTTTTTGTTTCGGTACATTTGTGAATAGTGAAACTACATCAAACGAAACCAACCTATCTGTGGGTTCAATTTCCACTTTTTCTAATTTGTTAACTAATTCCAATGAATTTTCAATCTGCAGACTTTCAAAATTATTAATTCTTTTAAATTGATTATTCAGCCATTTCGAAATTTTGTAGGTTGGTGATCCAATATTGTTAATTATTGGCCTCATTTTGTTTCCCGTTTTGTGAATTTTTTGGAAGTCCATGTATATTAGGGTTTCTTGGGTTGCTTACTTTTAATTGAAATTTTTCTTTCTTGGATAGAATTTTAACATTTTTAAAACAGTTTTCCACACTTTTTTATGGTTTTTGGTAGGGGGTCATTCTTAATTTTTTCATACTCTTTTTCTTTCAAAAGTTCTTCCATTCTATTTTGATAATCTTCTTTGTCCAGAATTATAATTTGGTTACCCTTATCTGATTTTGTATATACAACATTTTTTTGTTATTTATTTCTTTGAGTGTTTTTAAATTCTCCTTACAAACTGGGTTTTTATTTGTATTCTTTATTTTATTCAAAATTTCTTCACATTTTTTTCTGATGATTATTTTTTCTTTCTGTAACTAACCCTTCTATTGAATTTTCAATGTCCACTATGTATTCTTCTATTCTATTGGAATAATCTATTGCTGTTTTTTAGACCGTTTTCTAACAATTTTGTCTCTTTTAGGTTAAAGGTTGCCTTTGAAAAATTTTTAACATAATTTCTGGTGATTCTGATTTTCTTTTTTTTTCTTCATTTCTGGTTTTATTCTGATGTTTGATTTTATTTGATGTATTCTTCTTTCCCTTTGATTTAGTTAACAAATTTATTTATCTTTGTCTTTTGTTTCTCAATTTTCTTTTTCATGGTTATGTTCAAAAAAGTGAAAAATTTATTTTCTAGGTTTTCCCACATGATGTTTCCTAATATTTTAGACAATTTGATATGTAACAAATAAATTTCAATATCCAGATTACTGATCATTTCAAAGTGTTTATTCTTTTCTAGTTTTAGTAATTTGTTCTCCAAAATTTTTTGTTGTTTGCTGTTATTGTTATGCTTAACGGTTTTTCTAATGAACATGGGAACCAATTCTAATTTTAGACATTGGTTGATGAATTTAACCTCAAAATATAACTTCCTAAAATTAAATATTAATATTGAGGTAAGATGATCAGACTAAAAATAATATAATTAATACTCTTTATATACATAAATGTAATATTTTAATGCATTTATTTAACTTTTATAGGAATTAATCACTATGAGGTTTAATTTATGATAAAATCAAATGTTTCTTTCCTCTCCTCATATAAATCTTCTAAGTAGATCGCGATTTCGAGACCGTTAACGGTCTCATCTTCAGTACAATTGGCGACTGATGTTATGTCGATCGGAAGAAACACTTCTTCAAATTAATTAAATAAAAAATAAAACTTAGTTTTATTTGATTTTCATATTTATTAAGATATAATTCAGTGACAGCTGTTTCGGTACACTGTACCTTCTTCAGACAGTTAACAAATTATCAATAAATATGGATTTTCATCAAGTAAACACCAACTCAATTATATTTGAAGAGAAAAATTTTCGCCTAGACCAAGACTCGAACCTGGGACCTTTGGCTTTCCGGGCCAAATGCTCTACCAACTGAGCTACCGAGGCGAGTTGCGTTCTAGATGCAAATTTTTCTCTTTATACGTTGTAATTCCCTCGTGCCAAAATGCTTTGAAACCATTGCTTCTATCTTTGCATATGACACGAGGGAATTACAACATATAAAGAGAAAAATTTGCATCTAGATCGCAACTCACCTCGGTAGCTCAGTTGGTAGAGCATTTGGCCCGGAAAGCCAAAGGTCCTGGGTTCGAGTCTCGGTCTAGGCAAAAATCTCTTCAAATATAATTTATCCTTCAGTGAGAAGTGTTAAATTAATAATAAAAACACCAACTCAATTGATTACTTCTTCAAGTGTTTCTGAAGATGAGATCATTATGGTCTCGAAATCGCGATCTACTTAGAAGATTTATATGAGGAGATGTAAGAAACATTTGATTTCATCATTTTAATGCATTAATAAATTAATGAGTCATTTTAACATCTTACCTCATATTTCATGTTTTTCAAACACGGTAACTATAGTTTTCAAATGATCTTGTCATTCATTTTCAACCGCCATTATGACTACCGGATATTCGTTGGAATCTCCCTCTATAACGTTGCCATCTGGTGTTGATTTGACGAACTTCGAGATATCGTTGCCATCTGGTGTCGATTCGATGAACTTCGAGATGAATTCATAGATTTAAATTTGTTCTTCTGTATATCAAATCAACACCAGATGGCAACGTTATAGAGGGAGATTCCAACGAATATCCGGTAGTCATAATGGCGGTTGAAAATGAATGACAAGATCATTTGAAAACTATAGTTACCGTGTTTGAAAAACATGAAATATGAGGTAAGATGTTAAAATGACTCATTAATTTATTAATTAAGAACCTCATAATGTGTTTCCCAATTTTAACTTTGATTTTAATGCATCTTTCAAATATATATCTACTTTTTTAATAGCTCTGGATTTCAACAAATCACTTGCACAACTAGAAGCTCTTCAACAACAGCTCGTGAGCAATCTTCAAAATAACGAAACACTGTTAAAATGTGTCGAGGAAAACTTCAAACAGAACATGGATGCTGTTAAAAAGAATATGACCAGTCTGGAAAATCGCATCTTAAGTCTTAACAAAAAGTGATCACTTGAAATATATTATTATTTATTAATTTGAGATAATTTATATTTTCTTTTTATTATAGTATTTGTAAAGATATTCATACAGTTCAGATGTTGTTTCACTTTATATTGGTATAATTTTAGTGTATTGTTGCTAAATTTTTCATAAGAAATGCTATATGTATTTTGCAAACTGCACCACAATATTCAACTTGTGCATTGATAATTCTGTGCCTCTTTTTGTCACTAATAGAATAGTCAAAATGCTGTGTCACATTTTATTTTATAAAAATGTAATTTACTTTGTGATCACATTTGTCAACACTTTTAGTTTTTTCATCATATTCTAAACTTGTCTCAGTGAAAATATAATAGTTATTTGTATTAAAAAGAAGGTAAATGTAGTCCCTGCTGCCTAATTTAATTCCCTAGAAGGTAATTATATGTTCAAACCTGTTGTAACAACCTCACAACTATGTTCTTCTTCTTCGGCTTTCTCCCACTTATAGGTTGCCATCTTCAGTTTCCATCTATTTCTGTCATTCCAATCTCCTTCTTCCAAATTCCTATCAACCATTATGGTTCTGATATAGATTTTCCATTTCCATCTTGGTGTGCCACGTTTATTTTTTCCAGGGGGTGACCATTGGTATATATTTTTTGGCCCTTTTTCATTCTTGTTAGGGTTATAACTTTTTGGACTTTTGTGAAATAAAATATTTCCTGTGCAATGAATGGGTGATCTTTTGCTTAAAACCATTGAAAAATGCCTTAATTTCACTGAACTTCAAGAAAAGGTCACCCCCAAATTAATATTAAATATTGATATATAATTTCAAAGTTAAAATTGGGAAACACATTATGAGGTTCTTAATTAATAAATTAATGAGTCATTTTAACATCTTACCTCATATTTCATGTTTTTCAAACACGGTAACTATAGTTTTCAATTGAATGACAAGATCATTTGAAAACTATAGTTACCGTGTTTGAAAAACATGAAATATGAGGTAAGATGTTAAAATGACTCATTAATTTATTAATTGATATATAAATATATTTGGGGTGACCTTTTCTTGAAGCTCAGTGAAATTAAGACCTTTTTCAATGGTTTTAAGTAAAAGTTCACCCATTCATTGCACAGGATATATTTTATTTCACAAAAGTCCAACTTAATGGCCATACCATTTAAGAGTTAGATTTTCAATCCACTTAACAACAGATGTAGTGACATTCATTTCTCTCCAAAGGAGAGTCATAATGTTGGTTAAAAATGAGAGAGATGTTTCTCTTGAAAACTAGTTCCCGTGTTTAAAGAAACATGAAATATGAGGTAAGATGTAAAAATGACTCATTAGTTTATGAATTCATTTCTTATTTTATCCTGTCTTATTTTTTTAAGACTTCTTCTAAGATAATCAAATTCAACTGTTCTAATTTTATTCTTTTGTAATTCCGTCAAAGACCAAGTTTCACTTCCATACGACAAAATATTCTGTATTATGCTCTTATAAATTTTCATTCTAGTTTCCTTTGTAATATTTTTGTTCCAAATTATTCCATGTAATGTAATGCTAAAACCAATTTTAAAAAAGTAGCTGTCTCAAAAAAAACTGTGTCTGATGGAAAAATTCTGACTACATATCTGAATTCAGTATGAAAAAAATACACTAGATTCACTAATCAGATTTCTTGTGAAGAAAACCTTGTCAACCAGTGTAATCAGTACTTTGGAGCTTCTCTCTAGGCATCTAGTTTCTGATGGAATAAATTGGTGAAGAAAATCAGGGATTTCTTTCCTTAGTTAAAATAAATCTTAGAAGGCAAAATTCCTGCACTAAGGGCCGCATGCAAATACATTAGTCTCTACTCCAATCACTGGTGAGCTAATTTTCCGTGAGCAAGTGCAAAGATCGAATTAGCTACCAAATAACTGGTCATGCATGAAAGTCGTCATTTTCGTAATATTGGCAAGAAATTACCCAGAATTCTCAGCGATAAAACCACTTCCGTTATTTTCGTCTGCTAGAGGAACATATTTACGCTTGCATCCCGCAAATAATACTCTATACGACGTCTGCATCGTGCAATATTACGCTGATTCTCCTGCTCTTCCAGTTGAATTCTTTGGTAGACTGTATCAAATTCCTCTTCACTCCGTATACCGAAAACATGATCAAAGTCTTCAAGGTCCAACATCTTGGATAAAGCAGCAAGGTACGCGGCAACATTTCAAACTCCCATCGGGTTGCTCACGATTTGTTTCTCTGCTAAGTCACCTTGCCAGGTAGCTTAGGAATTTCAACAATTATTATCGCATGAACAGATTTTTGAGTACATTGTATTTGGATGCAACTTTCTCAGCAGAGTACAGGCAGAGAACGACTTTTACGGTCTAATGCGTTCATAGATTCGAGGCTTAGACACTTTGCTTGATTGTAGAGAAGTAGGTCACCATATTCTGATTCTATATGCTTTAAAAATGTATGTAACTGATGTTGCAAAAAAGCTCTATACTTCCTCTTATCATCTTGATAACTTTGACTGCCTTTTAAGAAATTCACTCTGTTTTACTGATTTTCCACAGAGAGCATATTGGTGAATAGTTCAATGAAATGCTGGACAATTTATGCCATTTTCTCTCAAAAGGCCTACTAGTCAAAACGTCATTCCAATCATCTCTGGTGAACCATCTATTATAATTGCCAAATATTTTTCAAAACCACCAAACTTATCAACAGAGTTTTCTTCAAAAATACAACAGATAGCAGTTTAGAAAATGATTCCTTCAAAAGAACACCAGATGGCAGTTTAGAAAATAATTCCTTCAAAAGAACACTAGATGGCATTTTGGATAATTACCAGCAAAAGAAAAAATTGACAGTCTTGAAAACAGTTGAGGATGGTGACAATAGTCGTTGATACTGCAGTGCTGTGTATAAAAAACATAGAAGTATGAGGTAAGAAGAAATCACGATTCATTTATTTCTTAAGAGTTTTAAGGCTTCATAAATGTCTCTTCCATGTCCAACATCTCTTCCTTATTGGAAAAATCTTTCTAAGTTTGTATATATTAAAATCAAAATGTGCCTTTTATCAAGGCACAAGAAGAAGAAACACCATTTCTCAATCTTGTCTGATAATTGATTTTTCACTTGTTCACCCATTTCTAATATTATTCTTTGTACAGTCTGATGGGAAAAAAAGCATTAATTCAAACTGTTTTGACTTTTTTTTTATATATCTATACTTTTATCTCGGAGTTTTGGAGAACAAGACTGCTAATGACTTCAGTATTAAATGCAGCACATGACACAACAACATTTTTGCATCGCCAAAAGCTTTTGCCATTAGTAAAGCACATTTCTTCAGAATAATACAATCAGTAAAGGGTTTAGGGCTTCTTTTTTTTTTGCAAGTTTAAGGGAAACTGCATACAAAGCATGCAAACCACAGGTTTGAATCATATTTACTTTAATAAAAGTGCCCGTTTGTTGTTGCAATTTCTTCTTCAAATCTGTAATTAATGCTGTACAGCCATCTCCTTCATATTTATCATATTTGATTTCATGTACAGTTTATTCTTTATTATATAAAAATTTAATAATTGAATTTGTATTTTTTAACATTCTTACCTCATGTTTGTTTTGTTGGACGATCATTTCAAAGCTTATTGCTTCAGCTTGTCACAAACTGGTTTTTTTCTTTTCTTTGAGTTGTCGGCCCTGGATCTGTGTTCCAAAGAACTTGCTAATGAGGCTCCTTTATCCGGGAATTTCAAAGTTCATAATTTTCTCCTTGTTCTTCTGTATATAGATTTTTCTCCCATATTGTGAGTTCATTGGTATTTTGAATTTAGATCTATTTTGTGTTTTTCTGTCCAAATGTTTGGCCATCATCATCATTCTTCACCGTTGTGGAAAGCTACCACACCTATAATCCTAGTAAAGCTGCAAAGTATAGCATGAAAATGTTACGGTTGCAGTGAAAGACCTGCCCTCGGACAGAATTACTATGGATGGATGGAATACAAATATGGTTGGTATCTAATGTCGAGCACTTGATAATGAAATCATTCGCTCTTGGAATACAAATATTAAAGAATACTTAATTAATTAATAAAATCGGTATTTAAACTGAAGTCTAAGCTAATGATTTTGCTCATCGTGATGATAATTGAACTTATTTAACAATTTCTATGAGAAATTAGTTTGTGCCCATTTTCAATTTTTTAGAAGCTTTCATACTATATATATGTGTGTACATTTTGCATCATGGGCTATGGTATTTTATTTTGCTAAAAATTGTCATTCATTATATCCCAATACAAAATAATCACAACGTTACTAAAATAAAATCTATATTATGTCCTGCACCATAGCCAAGCAGTTTAAGGCATCATGCCTTGGTGCAGAGCTATGGTAGTTCCACTGGTTTGAGTTCCCATAAGAGAAGAAATTTTCTTATGAAATTTTGGTCAGTGTGGGTCAGGTGCCCACCCAGCATAGTGCAGAATTTGGTTAGTACCATAAATCCAAAGGTGTCTTTAATGGAAAATTAAGGGTGGAAGGGGATTTTATCAATATTTCTATTTGATCCTGTTTGATGTAAAAATAACAGATGAATTATTACTATTGCTATGATAATAAAGGGTAATAAAAAATGGAAAGTAAAAAATTGATTTAAAGTAGCATTGTCTACTGCAAATTCTCCTCAAACTCATTGAACGAGCTCAATACCAATATATGGGATAGCTGATAATACAATAAGTAGCAGCTCCATTTAGAGAAAATGAGCTAAAATGGCTGGAGGACCTGATGTGATGACCACATGTCACACCTATACTGGCTGAATGAGCATCCACCTCCATATTAACACATGTTGGTAAGTCAAGGGCTTGTATCGTGGAGAAATTTAGTAAATAGCAAATTTTAATGTTTTTATTATTCATTTCATACATTTCAATGATGGATAAATCATATTTGAAGAGAAAAATTATATGCTCAGACCGGCACTTGAACCCAGGACCTTTGGTTTTCTAGACCAAGTGCTCTACCGACTGAGCTACCGGAGTAAGTTCTGATCTAAATGCAAATTTTCTCTATATCATTGTAATTCCAGTGCACCAAATGCTATGAAACCTTTGCTTCTATCTTTGCAAATATATTAATGTAATGTATAATTCCCATATATGTCTTCTTAATAAAGAAGCCACCATTTGCAAAGATAGAAACAAAGGTTTCATAGCGTTTGGTACATGGGAATTACAACATATATAGAGAAAAATTTGCGTTTAGATCAGAACTTGCTCTGGTAGCTCAGTCGGTAGAGCACTTGGTCTAGAAAACCAAAGGTTCTGGGTTCAAGCCCGGTCATAGTGTATAATTTTTCTCTTCAAATATGAAATAGCAAATTACCTAAAAGTGCCAGAACTAATATTTTACATATTGTACCAAGAAAACATCTTTAAAAGCCTAAAATTAACATTCAGTGGATCTAAAAATCCTAGTGCTAGTCATGAAAATTAGTATTTTGTCTAAAATTACCCAAGATGTTAATGGTCTTAAACATATCTGGCATTTATAATAATTAATAAGAACATTCAGTGGCTGTAAACATAATATTGAACTATATTTGAAGAGAAAAATTTTTGCCTAGACCAAAACTGGAACCCGGGACCCTTGGCTTTCCGGGTTCAAGTCTCGGTCTAGGCAAAAATGTTTCTCTTCAAATATAATTTATCCTTCAGTGAGATGTGTTAAATCAATAATAAAATTGTCGATAATATTGAACTTTTATACGAAGAAATCACTATGAGTTTTAATTTAAGATTAAATTAAATGCCTCATACCTCTCCTCATATCCAGTCTTCTAAGTAGACTGCGGTTTCAAATCCTTGGTAGATTCATCTTCAGTACTCTCTTTTTCTGATTGACATCAGTTAAGGAGAGGGTACTGAAGATGAATCTGTCAAGGATTTGAAACTGTGGTCTACTTGGAAGACTGGATATGAGGAGAGATATGTAACATTTAATTTAATCTTATACGCAATATTATTATCCAAACAATGCAGAGAATTTAGTTAATGAGATAGAAATACTGAATGTAAAGGCAGTTTACATCTAATAATTATCCCATTGGCTGGAAGGTTGTGAACTTGTTGAAAACTGCTTTGATGTTATATGAAAATCAGCTGTACACAGGATAAAGAAGTCAGTTCTATACCTTGTATGCTCTTAAAGTGATCATCATAACAAAACCATGTGACCTGCTCGCTTTTCATTGGTTATGGACACCAACATACATTGTAGAAGCAATAAGTATGCGAAAAAGTAGTTCTCTCCATTAAATTAAAAATATGTCCTTTGAATATACTTGTTATTCTTTGTGAATGAAAATAATAATATTCAAAACATACGAAAATATTCTAAAATATACCTAATGAATAATTACAACTTAAAATAGTTTATTACATATGGATGATGCATTTGAGTCATGCTTCAGTCGATTCTCTTGAAACAAAATGGTGGAAAGTATCGAGTCTTCTGTTGCTGTGTCGACATCTCCCTATCAAAAGTGACAGTAATTGTGGCACGAATGGCAGAAGGATATTGCTTCTACAACGTACATCGGTGTCCATAACCAATGAAAAGCGAGCAGGTCACATGTTTTTGTTTTGACGAGGATTACTTTAAGAGCGAACGGGGTATAGAACTCTGAATTTACAGAATCAGATGCAAAGGGAGATCTGGTGCCTCCTTGCAATATTGCAAATTTACCATCTACTGGGAAATGAAACTCTCATCAAATTAAAGTTCATATTAAATTTACTACATGATACTACATTACATATTATAAAAAAAAAAGTCATAGAAAGTAGCAATATAATCACATATTAAATAACAATTGTATCAATCAATATGATGTGATAAGGTAGTTATACAGTGGAGGAAATTGGTATAAAGGCACTTGTTAAAAGTGTTAACACAAGTTTATTTACTCTTTCTTTGGCATTTTTCTATATTAACTTAGGAGGTGATTGAGTATAAAACACACACAAATAATGTCAAAATTAATTATCCATTTCCATCCAAAAAAGTACATGAAAACTGAAACCACTCTCACATATGGGTGGAAATTAGTATAAAGGCACTTTGTGTATTTCACAGATTAAACCAAAAAGACTGAGCGCAAAGTTTACAACAAAGTTCTAAAATTTAGTTGAACCTCCATTGTTGTTAATTACTTGGAAGATTCTCTTTGGCATTGACTTGATGAGGGTGTTTATTTCTTCCACTGAGATTGAAGCCCACTCTTCCTGAATAACATTTTTCTGCTCAGTCACTGTCCCAAACTGCCGTCCATTGCGATACACACGCCTTGCCAGGATCCTCCATAAGTTCTCATCGGATTTAAATCAGGACTTCTGACTGGCCACGTCAAAAGTGGTATTTCTTTCTTCCTGAACCACTCCTTTGATTTGGCAGACACGTGAATGGAAGCATTATCTGGCTGAAAAATTAGATCTTCGCCAAATTCCTCATACATTCGTATCAATTAGGACTCAGAATTCATCTTGATGCGTATCCATGCTATTTTTGATCTTCCTTTAAAGCAGAATGCTGCCCAAATCATAATGCCTCCACCACCGAAGTTTCTACTTATTCTAACTTGCTTCTTCAGTACGGGAGGTCGTTCCAGTAATACTGAAGGCCATCAGGCCCATCCAGATTAAACTTCTTCTCATCACTGAACATTACTTTATTCCATTCTGAGGTCCAGGACATGTGTTCTTCAGCAAAAGTCATTCTAACTTTCTTATGTGCATCGTTCAGAGGTGTTTTTTTTAATTTTAGGTTCTTGTCTTCTGACAGAATTTGTCTTACTCGTCTGGCTGTTAATGACAACTTCAAATCAGCCTGGATTTGAGAAGAAAACATACTCTTACATTTTGCTTTACATAAAATGAGACGTTTAGTGCGCTCAGACAATTTTCTTGTCCGTCCATATTTCCCGTTTTTTCCATATTGTGAGCCCAGTTTGACAAAATTATCAATGACGCATCTTGAAGCCCCAATTTTGTAGGTATTTGTCTATTGGAAAGGCACTAACTCTTGCATTTGATAGAGGCTTTCCACGTGGCATTGTACGTACTGCTGACTTATAACTGATGAATGATGCTCACAGACACGTCGTCTCCATGTAATTGCAGTGTTTTGTTTACATTTATGTCTCTGTAAGAGCCAGAAGTTGACCTGCCTTTATACTGATTTCCACCCCTAGGACAGCGTTTTCTTAGATTTTACGTATTATTTACATATATAATAAATACAAAATGAGGAGACCTTTATGAAATTATGTCCAAGATAATTATATGTAATCTATGACACACATACGGTATTTGCATAAATATTTCAGGTTGTTTTACTACTAAAAGTTAGTGGCTTTATACCAGTTTCCTCCACTGTAAACATTACATTTTGATTCAATGATATTTTACACAGTTTTAGTACTGTGCAGTTCTGGCTTCTTTAGCCGCATTTAAGGTCTATGGTGTATGGTGCGGTAAGAGGAGAGAGCGAATTGCAGATACTGCCAGTAACTACCCTCAGTTTAGAAAACATAATAGTTACTACATGTTGCGTTTTTGTATCTACTACTACTGTGTTATTGAATATTTTTGTTTATTTAACTTTCACAGGGAAAGAACACTATGAGGTTTAATTAAGAATTAAATTAATGTTTTTATTACCTCACCTCATATCCTTTTTCTTCTACTGCAGTTTCGGAGCTTATCTCCATCATCAGTAGCCTCTGGTCGACCGGTGTTATGTCGTTTCTTGGCGGTTTTCTTCTTACTTCTATCGGTGGACCGATGAACCTCTGGACAAGGTCAAAATTTGCAGGAGGTTCATCGGTCCACCAATAGAAGTAAGAAAACCGCCAAGAAACAACATAACACCGGTCGACCAGAGGTTACTGATGATGGATATAAGCTCCAAAACTGCAGTATAGAAGAAAAAGGATATGAGGTGAGGTATTAAAAACATTAATTTAATTCTTAATATTTTTGTTGTTTAATAATTTTGGAGTGTTTATTATAGAATAGTGTTGTTTTTATAACAATTTATTTAATTATTATTAATAAGAAAATGTATTTTTGCATGGCTACTAGTTCCCTCCTGCCACGTGCCTTTGGTTTCATCAAGACGGCTACAGTTACCAGAACTGGACAGTAGTATACACCAATTCATTTTAGTGTACACACTTAGTATTTTCAGACTTATTTTAAATAAATATTTGCCTATACAAAGTATAGATAAGTTATAAAAAGGTTAAGTGATTCCACTACAGGCCTCAGGAGGCCCTTGGGGTAATAGGAGGTTAAGGCTCCCACTTTTCTGGACAATCGGCACTTGACGTCAGCCGAGTTGTCATGACGGCCGCCTTTACCCTCAACACAAGCGTCTGGTACTCATTTCTGTTAGAGGTTGAATCGACCCCAGGACCACAGTGCCACCAAAAGGTTTGGGTCAGTTTTAAAATCCTGATCCAGGACTCGAACCCTTGACCTTCCGGCTTGTAGCACAGTGCCTTAACACTATGCTACGGCATGCCCCATAGATAAGTTATACCTATTCATATAACTGTGTCTAATAACAAACCACTCATATGTTTTGTGTTTTGGGTTCTGCTTTCAGCAAATAAATGATTTTCCTATCCTAAAAATTTCATCTCCCTAGCTAAAATTGAAACTATAAGATTAGAGGAACCAAAGAAGTTAACTTCCAGTCAACTGAGTAAAGTAATCCCACTACAGGCCTCGGGAGGCCCTTGGGGTAGTAGGGGGTTAAGGCTCCCACTTTTTGTAGACAATCGGCACTTGATGTCAGCTGGGTTGTCAGCCCTGCGTGACGGCCGCCTTTACCCCCCAGAACAAGTCTCTGGTACTCATTTCCATTAGAGGCTGAGTCGACCCCAGGGTCATAGTGCCGCCAGAAGGTTTTTTGGTCAGTTTAAAAATCCTGACCCCACCGGAACTTGAACCTTCGACCTTCCAACTTGTAGTGCAGTGCCTTAACCAATACGCTATGGCGTACCCCCTCTAGTCAACTGAGACCAATGTATTTCTTATGGTCTATTTTATATTGATGCACCACTTTTATAGACCACATTGCATAGATGATGTGTACTTGTATTATGTACAAAGAGGAATAAGTATCTACTGCAACTGTGTTGAAAATAAGGGAAAAAGTGAATCTCAGTGCCAGCATGTAGCAAACTCTTGTCAGAAAAAAAAAAAAGGAACTGTTAGGCTTAATCTCCTTCACTATCAATGACTTAAGTCTTCTCAATGTACGTCTGTGAAAGGTACCTGGTACATGATCTAACAATTACATCACCCCTCCTAGCCCAGAGATTAAAAATTTATAAATTACATATAACTAAAGAGAATAATTATGCCTGAACCAGGACCTCCAGCTTTACATGCTGCTGCTCTTCCTTTGAGCTATGCATGCATCCATGGACAGACATGAAATTTTCTCACTTTAAAACCCCTTGTGGCCTTTGAGACTTATGAAACAGCTATCACTCACTATCTAGTTATTAACCTGCATATCGAATCCATAATCACCATTCAGAATGGATGTTGCCACTTGAGCTTAGGGCAATAGCCTATAATATTTACTCGTAATTTTAGGAAGTGATATTTTGAGGTTATTTTAATTATATTATTTTTAGTCTGATCATCTTACCTCAATATTAATGTTGATTTGTTCTTGGACATGTTTCAAAACAATTCTGTTTTATCGTCAGTTTGGACAAGCTGACGATAAAACAGAATTGTTTTGAAACATGTCCAAGAACAAATCAACATTAATATTGAGGTAAGATGACCAGACTAAAAATAATATAATAGACTATAATATTATATGTACATAAATTATTTAAATTATTTTTGACCATAGATCATAAATAATATTACGCAGTAATACTTAATATTTTTTACATCCAAGCTGGACAAGCTGACGATAAAACAGAATTGTTTTGAAACATGTCCAAGAACAAATCAACATTAATATTGAGGTAAGATGACCAGACTAAAAATAATATAATAGACTATAATATTATATGTACATAAATTATTTAAATTATTTTTGACCATAGATCATAAATAATATTACGCAGTAATACTTAATATTTTTACATCCGTGATTCACATCATAATTTGTAAATCAGCAAAATACAATACTGCATTCTCCCTTCAATTATAAAAGCCTACCTGCTAGTGACAGAATGTTTACAATTTCCTTATTTAATTAGCAGACTTATATATTTGCTCGTGAATGTATGTCTGACAGATAATGTGGCACTTGTAGCAACAGATACCAATACTTATTCTATGGATGAGCAAATATTCGGTTGTTGTTAGGGAAATGATGCATTATACATGTTAGAAAAGACTGCAGGTTTCATACTATATGGCCACAGGTTGTAAACTATATTTAATGCTATCAATTACATAACTATGTTAGTGATAACTAAGGCTAAGATTATGTAATATAAGATAAGATTGCAATGCAGTTACTATATATTATTCATATTTGTGTGTGAAGCCAAGATAAAAGAAAGTCAGAAGTCTTCTCATATCGTCGCTTAAGAAACAATACCGCATAACTGACACTTTTGGTGAAATTGACATTTTTATACTGTTAGCATCACGGAAGAAGTGCGCTCAGTTCTAACATAGATTGGGATGCAATTTTGTACCATGACCTTGCTAAACTTACAGATAAAATGGTTTCAATGCATAGGTACTAAGGGGAAAAGCAAACAGTTTTTTGTTTCTCATGTAAAATGTTAATTTTGTTAGTTATGCGGTATTGTTTCTTAAGCGATGATATACTTTTCAACTGTTTGTATGTGAAACCAAAACAAAAGACAGAAGTCTTACTTCTCATTATACTTTTCAACTGTTTGTATGTGAAATCAAAACAAACGACAGTCAGAAATCTTACTTCTCATTATACTATTTAACTGTTTGTATGTGAAACCAAAACAAAAGACAGTCAGAAGTCTAACTTCTCATTATACTATGTTGCAATCTTAACTTTTAGTACATAAAAATCCTAGCCAGCGATAACATGTTTTTTTCCTGTATTGTGACATCTTTTGTTACTATGACCTACTTGTTAATTTTTTTTATATTAGGCCTACAGTGCATTTTTATATTACGACAAGTAGTAATCAGTATTACTTCTTAGAAACAATTTTTGGACCACAGAGAGATGAACAGACAGGTGAATGGAGATAGGAAGCCAGATATAATAACAGTTAAGTCTCGTAGACTGCGATGGGCAATACATGTGGCACGAACGGGGAATGAAAGATGTGCATGGAAGCTTCTTGTGGGAAACCCAGAGGGAAAACGCCCAGTTGGTAGACCAAGAATGAGGTGGGAGAATAACATTAACTATGATTTGAGGGAAGTGGATTATACAGGGAATGATTGGAAAACATTAGCTCAGAATAGGAATGTATGGAAAGCTTATGTCTGCGCGTGGCCATGAACCTGCAGGTTCGATAATGCCAGTGAGTTAGTAATCAATATTACATTGTTAACATGGCTGCAAAACAGGAGTGTAGGTATCCGGGTGTGAAGATGACTTACCAAACAACACCATTGCTGATTGGTTTTCTTATCTTCAAAAAGGTATACAGGTCTCGTAAGTAACTGAACTATTATAGGAAATATCACTATGAGGTTTAATTTTTAAAAATTATTTTCTCCTCAGCCTCCCAAAGTCTGATCCCACGTCCACATCGTGTTTCAGGTTTCTTGTTGGACCTGCACATCAGCTCGATGTGTATCATCCTGACAAGTGGCTATACCTGAAATGAGCAAGCTAAAGGGGCTCCAGTGAAGCCACGTCAGGTCTAGGAAGTTGGTGGTGAAAGATGAAATGCTTTCAAAAACCAAATATGCCTCGGACAACAACAGAGATAGAGATGGTTGGAGGCATTTTTGGAATCGACTTTTCGAAAGGAGGACACGATAAGAGGATGATAATTTTCTCCTCCCTTCGAGGTGAAGCGAAAAGAATTTTATTTTTCTCATAAGTAATGTTGATTTTTAATATAATGTTATGTGTGAGCAATTTTGAAGAAGTTTGTACCAAATGGGTGTGTAGTCGATGCAATCTTTATTTTCACAACTGGAACAAATTTATGAAATTTTGAAGGTCGTGGGTTCAAACCAACTGGATCTCATACTGCACAAACAACCATGACAAAAAATTGGGAGGAATTAACGAAATTACATTGATTTTGAAGTTCATAAATTCAACCATAGATGGCAGCACTGAAGATGGCGACAATAGAATAGTTGATGGCCGAAGAATTTCGTCAGTCGGAGTTATGGCTGAAGATGAACATGACTATGTTTGAAATCGCGATATCATGGAAGCATGAATCCTATGAGGTGAGTTGTTTAAACAATATGTTCTCCGATGAATTTTAATCAAACTGCTACTACATCCAACATATAGCCCTGATCTTGTGGCTTCAGATTACCATCTGTTTATGATTTATGGCCCTTTTTTTTTTGGTGAAATTTTGAAAAAAATTAAAGTGTGGAAGTAGGTCTCAACAAATTCTTTTCATTAAAAACCAGAGACTTGTACCGTCACAAGATAATAAACTTTGCTACAAGATGGCTCAAGATCATAGAACCTGATGATCTCTAGTTTGAAGAGTAGTTTAATTCCTTGTTAGGAAACATTCCAAATAAAATTTTGTTTTAAAAAATGCATTATTTATGAGACAGTATATGCATCTCATCTTATGACAAATTACATTTCCTTACATTTCATACATTTGGATAGGTTAGCTATATTTATTGAACTTTTATAGGAAATAATCACTACGAGGTTTAATTTAAATTAAATTAGATTTAAATATTGAAAGAAGCCGTACTGGCTTCATAATGCAATGTAAAATTCCCAAATAAATGTTTTCTTAAGAAGCCGCCATATGCAAAAGATAGAAGCAAAGGTTTCATAGCATTTGGTGCACAGGAATTGATAACGTATATATGAGAAAGATTTGCACTCAGATTGGAACTCACCCAGATAGCTCAGTCAGTAGAGCATTGCTCTAGAAATCGAAAGGTCCTAGGTTCGAGTCCCAGTCTGAGCGTATAATTTTTGTCTTCAAATATGATTAAATTAAAATGTTTATACCTCACCTCATATCCAGTCTTCTAATTATACTGGTTTCGAAGCTTGGGCAGCTGCATCTTCACTAATTTCTTGTTGACAAGAAATTACTGAAGATGAAGCTGCCCAAGCTTCGAAACTGGTATAATTAAAAAAACTGTATATGAGTTGAGGTATAAAACATTTTAATTTAAATCTTAGCTCCATATTTAGTTTACATTATTAAATTTACCTAAAAGTTTTATAGATTTTTTTCTTGTTCTTTAGATAGTTTGGATAGATGTTACACAGTAAACCGCATCCCAGTGGAATTGGAGAGAGTAATACCAAGTGAAGCAAAATTACCAGTCTTTAATGCAAATACGAGGGCGGATCGGAAAGTAACGCACAATAATTTTTTTCTGCCTTGGTATTGCAGCTAGAATGTTGAAATTTCACAGAGATATAGTTTGAAGTTTTCACTACAGATGTTATTTTTTTCTCAGGTGCACCTCTTGCGAGAGAAGCTTGAACTATGCAACAAAGATGGCGTGCATGCTACAGTCGTCCACCTGTGAGGATCGGAAAGTAACGCACAATAATTTTTTTTTTAAAAGTTTAATAGTAAAAAAAAGGAAAAAAATCACAAATGAACTTACATCTTTTACCTACTTTTCGACATAGTCACCAACTTTCTCAACACATTTTTCCCATCGTGTTGCGGGATTGCTGCTGTTGTCGGCCGGTTGGAGCGTGGCGAATCACTAAGGTTCACGCGTTCCTCTTGGAAGAATGTGCACCACCTGGAGACATTGCTATGGTCCATACAATCATCCCCATACACGCCACGCATGTCCCTGTGAATTTCACTGGGTTTATGCCCTTTGGCCCACAAAAATCGAACAACACTTCTCTGTTCCTCACAGGTGGACGACTGTAGCATGCGCGCCATCTTTGTTGCATAGTTCAAGCTTCTCTCCCAAGAGGTGCACCTGAGAAAAAAATACCATCTGTAGTGAAAACTTCAAACTATATCTCTGTGAAATTTCAACATTCTAGCTGCAATACCAAGGCAGAAAAAAATTATTGTGTGTTACTTTCCGATCCGCCCTCGTATTTTGTAGGGTGGTAATTCTGCTTTTCCTAGGATTCGTAATTATCTTCAGAAGATCCATTTGGTTTATATCAGGATTTTTTGGTATTTTTGATTTTGTCAAATTCTAATTAATTTTTACCTAATTTTTGTACTTCTTTCTCACTGTATATACCTCAGCCTTCTAATATACTTTCTACACTGTAATTTGTCAGTTTTTAAAATTATGGTAGTGTATCATTTACCTAACAATCCCCAGCAGTGATGACAGAAAATTATTTTTAACTATTGCCAAATGGGAAGTTTTGTTTTCAAATAGTCTATAAATAATAGTCCTTATGTTTTCTATTATAGTTCATCTTTCTGTTTCTTGAAGTTCAACTGCAGTTTCGCCTTCAACATCATCATCTTTCACAATAATCTTCATAAGCTCACCACCACTTTGTTCCATCACCATTAATGTGGAGTCCATCGAAGTAAAAAATGATGATTCACGATATTCTGGCCAGGTTGAGAACTCATGAAATAATGAAAGAATCTGATGCGGAGACAATTCTCCAAATTCAGTATAGATTGTTATATCATTAGCAATTAATCTAGGGCCACAACCAGGAATCCATTTCTCTAACTGTGTTATTACTCGATTCTTCCTGCTCACCATGTGATACCAAATAAAAAACCAAAACTGATGCAATTCCTCAGGTTTCACTACTCTTTGAAAAAAATCTTGGTGTGGTACAATTTTCACTAAATATAAATAGTCTTGATCTAGAGCTCGAAGTTTTGACAATTGTGGATGCTTTTTGTGGGAATAATTCCCTTCCCAAGGTAGAAATGCATTCCTTGGGAGTTTTCTTAGAACACTGAATTGAAATATCAGTTGGAAAAGTACACTAAGTGATCTATAAAACGTATAGCTGGCACCTTTTCCACATGTCAAAGCAAAATAATGAATTGGAGACATTATAACATACAACTCTGGCCTTCCATATGATAAAATACCTGTCTGATATATATGACAATGGATTAGATGTCTAATTAATGCTAATGATGGTAATGTTCCTATAATTATCATGACAGGGTCATCAGTCCAATTACGTTTTGATACGTCTGCTAATAACTGTTGAATTCTTGTACCACCATCCTGTTTATCTTGATAAGTTAGCTTGTACAATGCAAGTAAATTCTGCTGGACGTACTTCACTTGAGATGGAAAATCAATCAGTATCTTTTCAATTTGTTGAAAAAATGTGTCGCTAGTTGATGATTCGCAGAGATGTAAATTATTAACACCTGCACTAAGTAATTCTTTTGAAAGAATACCAATACCAGGGTTTATCTCAAACGTAGGAACATTTCTTTCTTTAACGTCGTTTATAATTTCAGCTACTATATCTTTTGCAACTTCCTTGTCCACAACATATTTTCCTTCGTGAAATCCCTTGTCCCGTTTCAAAATTTTGTTTGGTAAATAGCTTAAAACAGATTTTAATGATTCTTTTGAGTGCATATATTTTAACACATCTTTAGTTGGTTGACGTGTTCTTTTTTTAGATGTTTCAATCTCAGATTCAACTTCAACGTGTGTGCTGCTGTATCTTTTATCAATTTTAGAATTAGTACATCTTGTAGAAAAACTAAACGAACTTCTTTTTGCAAAAAATGTTATATGGCTTAACAACAGTGCTCATTTTTAAATACGTACATAATGTATTTGCAACACAGTAACTGCTACGAAATTCGAACGACATTGCAAATACTTAAATCAGTTTTGAGGTTATGTTATGAAGAATCAAGTTTAAGGTTATAATATCCACATTTACTCCAATTTATTCTAAGCTTCAAAATGGTATTTGTTAAACCTTTTTAACAAGCTAGCCAACAGTCATTATAAGAAAATGTTCACCTATGAAGAGGCCTATTTAATATAATGACTCATATATTAAATAGAATATCTTACTTAGTTTTGTAATTATTAATTACTTCGTAAATTATCTGCATATTGTAGTAGTAAATCATAAAAAGCAAAAGTAAACAAATTGATAATGTTTCTTTTACTTATTACAGACCCTCTATGTTACAGACCATGTTACAGACAGGTTAACCAACATCAGCCGACAATATTACTTTTTCGATTTTAAGAATGGGAAAAAAATATATCTTCATTCAAAATGTAATGTCCATATACTTTATAATTCGCAGTTTCAAAATGATAAAATTATAATATCGATCAATGCGCAAATGCATATTGCCATTTTTTTTAAAATAATTTTACAACAAAAATCCAATACATGTTTATACAAAGTTAGTGATTTAAAAAATAATAAAATACGAGTATTATTTATTGAACTTTTATGAATTTTATAATGGATATTACGGGAGACATAGTTGATAATTAGTAATATGGTATAATATGTTTTTCATATGTATGTTATGATGAAAATTATTATTTGGTTTCTATAAAAACCGCCAATTTTAAACACTCGACAAGGCTTCGTTCTTATGGTATTTCCTAAGGGTAAATATAAAGTCTATTTTTACATTGCGTGTGGGTAACAATGGAATAATGATGATAATAATAATAAAACTCTCTATTCTCTAGATAGAAAAAACAATGGATATTTCTACAGTGAAGACGTAACGTAATGGAATATAAAAATATATTACCCAAAATAAGAAAATAATTAATACATTTTTCAATTGCAACTAAAATTTGTTTTAACATTCGCTAATTTATTAATAAATATGACTTTTTTTTTAAATTGTAGGTTTATTATATTCTTTTTCTTCTTCCTCTCCAAGTTTTAGGATATCCCAGTATTTTTTCTAAAGTTAACAGCATATATTTTGAAAATCATAATTAATCTTGGCTAGGATAAAATTAATTTTAAAGTTAAATGATACTGTACTTCATGCAGAGAAAAATAAATGAATGGTCGTTGGTTTTTATTAGTACATTAATGGATCGTAACTAAACATCTCATTAAATGTATTTGCTTTGTTAAATTTCTCAAATATTATAGAGAAAAGTTGGTAGAATTAAATATCCATTCTGATGTGCTGCATGTAATACGTAAAGTAAGGACCTTGCATTCGCTTGTATTCTGTAAATACGCTGCTACTTGCTTAGAGCCTGATGAGTCATCATGACGTCATACAACCCAGAATGACGTAATGCTGGTCGGCATGTGATCGAAAACGCTATTCATAAATTACGTCACGCTTCAAGGGATGGTTTGGAATGGTTTAGGGTTCAACAATTCAAATTAAAGTTGAACTACACATGTATTTCTTTATATAAATTATCAGTATTGTATAAATGATAATCCACTAATTAAAACTGTCGCTGCGTAGTATGATTACGTAATCGACTTTTATACAGTAAAGCGAATGTATGCTATAGTTTAAAATTAAATTTTAGAAACCAAATAGAGTAAAAGTGTACAATATGATTTTAATAATATTTGGTGCTGGAACTTTGAAATACTAAGGACTATTAATAATAGTTTCGGATTATTTAGAAATTTACTACAGATATATTCATTTGCTGAATAATTTCTATGAAGATTACATCACAAAACAAAAGCTTCTTTATTTTACACTAAATAATCTCAAAAATAGGCCTAAAATAATAACAACAAACGAAACATTTTTGCGAGTCTTAATTAATCTATATACATACTGTGTGTGTGTATATATGTGTGTGTGTGTGTGTGTGTGTGGTCCTTTATAAACTTCTGAACAGTTCAACCAATCTTCGTGAAAATTTGTATATACAGGATTTTAGATGCGGAGAGTGTTTAGCCGTTATCTTTTATGTTATAAAACCATTAGGTGTAGGAGTTTACCTGAAGTGAAAATTTAAAAATCGCTCTAGCGGTCAAATTTTTCGATGTTTTACAACGAATCTCAGTATAACGTATTAAAATAAATCGAGGTAGGTATTATCCAAAAATGAGCGAAATCCGACAATTAGAAGTGGAGGTTTACTTGAAATCCGAAATTAAAAACTGCCTAAACGGCTGGACTGATTTTGATGAATTTTGTGTGTGTGTCTGATTGGGTCCCTCTATGGTTTAGATTCACAATTGGGTCCTCTAAAACCATTAAGTGTAGGAGCACACATGAAGTGAAAATTTAAAAATCGCTCTAGCAGTCACATTTTTTGGATCTTTCACAACGAATCTCAGTATATCCTATTACAATAAACCGAGGTAGATATAATCCAAAAATGAGTGAAATACAACAATTAGAAGTGGAAGTTTATATGAAATCCAAAATTTAAAAAAAAATGCCTATACAACTGGACCGATTTTGTTGAGTGGGTCCCTAGATGGTTTAGATTCACAATTGGACCCTCAAAAAACCATAAGGTGCAGGATTTCACCTAAAGTGAAAATTTAAAATTCGTTCTAGCTGTCACAATTTTCGATGTTTCACCGATCTTCCCAGTCTTGTTTCTTCTACGTTGGCACTTGTGGTATTCAGAGGAATGGGAGGGAAATGCATGCGCGGGAATAGAATGCAAGCGAGAGCGACCGGGAGTCCAGTTGGATCAGATTTGCAGTGAGCAATGAACAGTCTTCATAAGCAAAATAAGTATAGAATGATTACGAAAGCTAAAAGATAAATGTATTAAATAAATTATTTGATGGAACCTACATTCTACAAGCCTTACGTTTTGAATATAATTCTGTATATTACATGTGAAAATATTAATTATGTACTTAACTAACACACCGGCACTATCGAACCCGTAGGTTCATGGCCGACCAGACATAAGCTCTCCATACATCCTTATTCTGAGCTAATGTTTTCCAATCATCCTCTGTATAATAGGTGTACGTCCCTCAAATCATGGTTAATGTTATTCTCCCACCTCATTCTGGGCTACATACTGGGGCGCTTTCCCTCTGGATTTTTGACATTCCAAGTCTCTCTTTCATTCCCCATTCGTGCCACATGTCCTGAAAATTTGTACTTAGTACTATTGTAAATAAAATGTTGTACTACGACAGCTCCAGAGAATTTACATCAGTTTATTTACATGCGAAATTGTTGAGAAATTATAAGTAATGAGATTTCTTTTCATCAGTCAGTAAATGTTGGCCAATACGGAAAACTTGTTAGGCGTATTATATATTTATATAAAATGATTACAATGATAAATTGTACATTAATAAATTTACGTCGTTTACAAAAAATGTAAATATCGAGCGAAAGTGCATAAAATTTTACTTAATGTGACTTATCTTTTCATGTTCAGTGAGCAGTTACGTACTTACTTACTTACTCACTGGCACTATCGAACCCGTAGGTTCATGGCCGCGCGGACATAATCTCTCCATACATCCCTATCCTGAGCCAATGCTTTCCAATCATTCCCTGTATAATCTACTTCCCTCAAATCATAGTTAATGTTATTCTTCCACCTCATTCTTGGTCTACCAACTGGGCGTTTTCCCTCTGGCTTTCCTACAAGAAGCTTCCATGCAAGTCTTTCATTCCCCATACGTGCAACATGTCCTGCCCATCGCAGTCTACGAGACTTAACTGTTCTTATTATATCTGGCTTCCTATAAAGACCATGTAGTTCATTGTTATGTAATCTTCTCCATTCACCTGTCTCTTCATCTCTCTTTGGTCCAAAAATTTTCCTAAGTACTTTATTCTCAAATACTTGTAATCTCCTTTCCTCCCTTAAAGTAAGAGTCCAAGTGAGTAGTTACGCTATGAGAAATTCATTTCAAACAAAAGGCTTCTTTTTAGGAAACGATAAATTGACAGATACAGATGTATTATTATTTAATTATAGTAGATCGAACTGAGTTCTGGAATTCAATTTAGATTTTCAGTGCACAATATGATTCACTATAAAAAATTAAACTTTTGAAGATACGAGTTCTATATATATATATATATATATATATATATAACTTATATATACAGGGTGTAACAGGACCTCACTGACAAAATGATAAGGATGATAGGCCATGCAGAGTGTATCATTTTTTGTGAAGGAACATATAGTTGCAAACACGTCGTTTATGAGTTATGCGCAGATGAAGGTGTTCATCCGTAAGGGTCGGAATTGAATACAAACAACTGTACACGTATCATTTTATTGAAAAATACATGTTTTTTTTACAATAAGTGTTCAAACAATAAGTGTTGTGACGACGTCAAAAAGAATCCTGCCAAGATCGGCCGTTCTGGCCGATCGTTGCTGCGACGATATCTAACATGCAATGAGGCACATAGTCGACTGTTTGAACACGTATTGTAAAAGCATGTATTTTTCAATAAAATGATACATGTACAATTGTTTGTATTCAATTCCGACCCTTAAGTGTTAACACCTTCATCTGCGCATAACTCATAAACGACGTGTTTGCGACTATATGTTCCTATATATATATATGGAATGACCCTTTATATTTCAATAATAATAATAATAATAATAATAATAATAATAATAATAATAATAACAATAAACTTTTTTCGTAAAAGAAGGAATTCATTTGGCTTTTTGAGAAACGTACGGCTTCGTACATACAATAAACATTTCATATGTGGCACGAACACTGCATGAATTAATTATTTTGTACTCACCAATAGAATCCCAGGACTTCTCATACTGAAGCTTTTGCTGCCTGTACACGAGACTCGTTGCCACACAACCTTTCAGCCGCTCACCATTACGAGAGCGAGCAGGAGTAAGACAGAGTTTGGCCGCTTTTAATCCAGGCTTATTCCGTATATTGACAACGAAATAAATGATCATCAATGTGGATTTAGAAGAAATAGGTCTACAATAGATTATATTTTTAGTATAGGCTAAGACAAATTTTAAAGGGGGGGGATGAGAATATAATGTTACTGTGCAACAACTGTATATGTAGACTTCAAAATACGATCCAGTTATGAAGGAGAAATTATCTAGTATCTTGTTGGAGATCGGAATTTTCTAAAAAAGTTTTAGACTTATTCCAATGTGTCTAAATGGCACAAAGAGTAGGATGCATGTAGGCAAACATTTTTCAGATACTTTTGAAATTCACATCGGGTTAAAACAAAGAGATGCGCTATCTCCTCTGCTATTCAATTTTGTACTAGAGCATGCCTTCAAATCTTCATAGGAAGAAGAAGGCCTACAACTCAATAGTATTAATAAGTCGTTAGTTTATGTTGATGATGTATTATTAGGTAATAGTGATGAGATACTAAGGGCCAACACGCACACTCTATTGAGTAACACTAAGAAATTGGGACTGGAAGTAAACTATCAATAAATCTAAATTATGATCACACATAGAAATACATTATATAATGGAAATGGACAGTTAATTATAAATTAAGAACATTTTGAAGAAGTGGCTGAATTCAAATGCCTAGGAACAATAAATATACTAACAGGAATGAGATGCACAAAAATTAAGCATAGGCCCAATTCTGGAAATGCATGCTATTATGCTTTACGGGAACTCTTATCGTTCCAGTTTCTCTAAAAAAAGTATTAAACTGAAAATATATAGGCCTAAAATTGTTATTCTCTCATATAGCCTAAATTATTATATAGATGCGAAACATGGACTCTTACTTTAAGGGAGGAGAAAAGTTTACAGGTATTTGAGAATAAAGTTCTTAGGACAATTTTTGGTTAAAAGAGAGACGAACAGACAGGCGAATTGTGAAAACTACAAATCAGTGAGCTACGTTATGTTTATTGGAAATCAGACGTAATGAGAACAGTTGAGTCTCGTAGACTGTGATGGGCAAGTCATACGGCATGAATGGGGAATGAAGAATGGGTTTGGAAACTTCTTGTAGGAAAACCAGAGGGAAAGCGCCCAGTAGGAAGGCCAAGAATGGGATAGGGGAATAACATCTATCATCATCCCAATACCACCCATACCATCATAAAATCAGCACATTTAATAGTTTAAATCTACAATACCTTAAAAACATGGCGAAAAGCAACGGATTCAACAAACAAAGCATTGATAAGCATATAGAGAAACAAAAAAGAAAAAACGACGCAAACAATACGACAAAACTTGAAAGAGAATCTAATAATAACAAAACATGGGTAACACTAACATACACAGGAAATGAAACAACAAAACTAGCCAGAACTTTGAAAAAGATAAATAAAAACATTAACATAGCTTATAAAACAGGAAACAAATTACTTACTTACTCACTGACACTATCGAACCCAGGTTCATGGCCGCGCGGACATAAGCTCTCCATACATCCCTATCTTGAGCTAATGCCTTCCAATCATTCCCTGTATAATCTACTTCCCTCAAATCATAGTTAATGTTGTTCTCCCACCTCATTCTTGATCTAACAACTGGGCGTTTTCCCTCTGGCTTTCCTACAAGAAGCTTCCATGCACGTCTTTCATTCCCTATACGCGCAACATGTACTGCCCAACGCAGTCTACGAGACTTAATTGTTCTTATTATATCTGGCTTCCTATAAAGACCATGTAGTTCATTGGTATGTAGTCTTCTCCATTTACCTGTCTGTTCATCTCTCTTTGGTCCAAAAATTTTCCTAAGAACTTTATTCTCAAAAATTCGTAATCTCATTTCCTCCCTTAAAGTAAGAGTCCATGTTTCGCACCCATATAATATAACTGGTAGAATAATAGTTTTATATATTTTCAGTTTAACGTTTTTTGAAATGAGTTTGGATATCAAAAGTCTCTGCAATGCATAATAGCACGCATTTCCAGAATTGAGCCTATGTTTAATTTCTTTGTGCATCTCATTCCTATTTGTGAGGAAACTAATTAAACAACATAATATACAATGGCATAGAAGAACACAACAAATTCAACAACATGGGAGTCTACAAACTAACATGTAAAGATTGTAATACATTTTATATTCGCAGGACAAGCAGAAATTTCAATACAAGATATAAAGAACACCTAAAAGATTTCATACACGCGGATGATAAATCAAGCTATGCTAAACATCTCATCAACGCAGGTCATCGAATGAACACAATTGAAAACACTCTCACGATAATTCACCGAGAAAACATTCCAGCAAGGATAAATATATTTGAAGACCTCGAAATGATAAAGGAAACAAACAACACCTCACTTCTTAATGAGAACGCGCCCAAGTCAAACCCATTATACGAGATCGTCAAAAACAAGTCAGTTGCTGCTACAAACAGTTAAAGTATACATCACCGTACACAACAACAACGGGTAGCGGAAGCTCAACCTGCAGAAGATGGAAGGTAACTTCCGAAAGCGCTCCAGTTAATTTTATATACAATATTTTAACAAAGTTGAGGACGACGGCACCTACCATCAGGTACAATTTAATTTTTAACTTTCATCATAAACATCTATCATGATTTGAAGAAGTAGATTATACAGGGAATGATTTGAAAACACTAGTTCAGGATAGGTATGTATGGAGAGTTTATGTCTTCGCAGCCATGAACCTAAGGGTTCAAGAGTGCCAGTGAGTTGGTTTTGTCTATGCCATATTCTCTCGAGTCAATTCCGAATCTACTCTTACTTGTTTAGTGGGTTTGACTTTGTCCATTTTTGCTAACAAGATTAATCGCAACAAAACTCCAACACATGTGAAAGTTTTCTATAAGGTTCTTTAACGTGCCACACATCGGTGACAGAGGACTGATGGTTTTTGCCTTCCCTTTCTAAATCAACCGCGTACTGGACTTTTTCTGGCTTAAAAAAAGCCTCAGGGGTCCTCATCTAGGGGATATGTGGATGGCGACCACAAGGTGCCCAAGCTGAGCAAAACATTTCTTCCACTTACTTGTGTTTTGCACTCTTTTAAATTTACTATCTAACCTCTCTTGGTTAACTCTTGTTTTTTTCGACCCCGACGCTATTAGGGCATCCGAGGGCTAGGGAGTCTTTCCTTTCTTCCATTTCTCCTTTTCTTTATTTTCTTTTCTTCTCCAGAAAAGCCTGACCAGAGGCTATAAGATGGCAGCCCCATCACTGGTCTTGCCTTCCTTTGGCCAGCAACCAATCGAAGGGACTATTATTATGCTTTCAAGTCTTATACGAGAATTTCCCGGAAGGATCAAACTAATGACGACCAAAGTACCAACTAAATTGGAAACACCATCTTGAAAGAATGAGTTCAAATCGGATCCCCAAAGCTGTTTATAATTATATACCAAGAGGACGAAGATCACTGGGCCGTCCTATGAAACGCTGGAGGGAAAATTTTCTATAGGATCGTAACAGGCCTTGGCCTAATACTTGGAAGGAAGAAGAAGAAGAAGAAGAAAAACCATGATCCACATTGAAGCTCCGACTTTCGGATCCCGAGACAGTATCACTCACGATACGAAAGAAGATCAACAAGATTGATTAAAAACAAAACGAGATAAGGCTCAGATGTTGTATCGTGCTCTAGATCACGCACGATGTTGACCTACGACACGTGCCATGGTCACGTGGTTCTCCCTCCCCTGTTGAAATCTCTCTGTTTACGTGATAGTTGACTAAATTGATAATTAAATTCTAAAGCCATTATTTCTGCTTACAGAAAATTGAAGGATACATCTGAAATTCACGAAAATTGTAATTTGTTTAAATTCGGAAAATGTGAAATTGTTCTATCCGCTTTAATTCTGAGCAGTCGAGAAGAGTCCATCACCACTGATTACGAAGAGATCATTCAAATTTAACCTGTAGGAGTGGTCTAGAGAACCCAAGTGATCTCATGAGTTTATTGTAGTATGAAAAATATATATAACTAACTCACTGGCCCCTCCATGGTATCTTTACCATGTCGTGGTGGAGTGGCTTGCGTGCTTAAATGATCCTGAGAGCTATGCCAGCGGTAGCATTGCTGCCGATAGGGTTACCCATGCCGGACTGGTCGAAGGTGATATGCCAGACGAAAAAAGTACCTTGGGCGAAAGAGTGACGATCTTTCACCGTAAAAATACAACCGTCAAGAAATGCGGACATGGGTTCATCAGGGGTAAAATTTTCCGGAGGTCAAATAGTCCCCCATTCGGTTCTCCGGGCGGGGACTACTTCAGGGAACCCATGCCAAAGGCTCAAACACAGGGACATGTTCCTAGGAACATGGAATGTATAACAATGAACTACATGGTCTTTATAGGAAGCCAGATATAATAAGAACAGTTAAGTCTCGTAGACTGCGATGGGCAGGACATGTTGCACGTATGGGGAATGAAAGACTTGCATGGAAGCTTCTTGTAGGAAAGCCAGAGGGAAAACGCCCAGTTGGTAGACCAAGAATGAGGTGGGAGAATAACATTAACTATGATTTGAGGGAAGTAGATTATACAGGGAATGATTGGAAAGCATTAGCTCAGGATAGGGATGTATGGAGAGCTTATGTCCGCGCGGCCATGAACCTACGGGTTCGATAGTGCCAGTGAGTAAGTAAGTAAGTAAGTAAGTAACTCACTGGCACTATTCAACCCTTAGGTTCGTGGCCGCCACTACCTCAAAATTTCCCTCATTTGTCATTAGCTCTCCATTTCCATTATATAATAAATTTCTATGTGTGACCATATATTTAGTTTTATTGATATTTGCTTTCAGTCCCATATCAGACCCAATTTCTTAGTGTTACTCAATATTGTGTGCGTGTTGGCTTTTAGTATCTCCTCGCTATCGCCCATTAGTACTACATCATCAGCAATAACCAACAGCTTATTAATACCATTGAGTTATAGGCCTTCTTCATCCTCTAAAGATTTTATGGCATGTTCTAGAACAAAATTAAATAGTAGAGGAGAGGAGATAGTGCATATAACTATTTAACTAACTCACTGGCACTATCGAACCCATAGGTTCTTGACCGCGCGGACATAAACTCTCTATATATCCCTATCTTGAGCCAATGTTTTCCAATCAGCCCCTGTATAATCTACTTCCCTCAAACCATAGTTAATGTTATTCTCCCACCTCATTCTTGGTCTACCAACTGGGCGTTTTCCCTCTGGTTTTCCTACAAGAAGCTTCCATGCACATCTTTCATCCCCCATTCGTGCCACATGTCTTGCCCATCGCAGTCTACGAGACTTGACTGTTCTCATTATATCTGGCTTCCTATATATATACCATGTAACTCACTGTTATGCGTGCATATATATATATATATATATATATATATATATATATATATATATATATATATATACTATGAATGTATGTGGGTTCGAATTTCAGTTCAGAATTAATTTTTATCTTTAGTTGGGATTAACTACCGTTCGTTTGATTGTGATGGAACTTTTTGCAAAATATTCAAGAGTTTCCGAGAAAGATTTAGGCTATAAGAGAGTTGTAATACTGAACCCCTTCATCCCTAAAAATCACCCTTTGCAATAAAAAACGTGTTTTTCGGAACTTTTTGGACGCTTAAATGGCTTACGCTGCCTAAACCATAACTTAGACGCCAAATTAATGTACACAGAATTTAAATCTACAAAAAAGTCCGCGACAGCATATGTCTAGCTTTTAAGGATAACTCATAATTACCATTTTTGTCTTTTCAGCTCATTGATGCCAAGAAAATCGGGATGACTAGATTCCCGGGCAAGCGTAGCAGCACACGGCTGGTATTCTTTTACGGATAACTCTCAATCATTTTTGTTTTTCAACTCATTTATGCCAAGAAGATCTCTAAAAATAATTACCATATAAATATATAATTATTTTTCTTTTTGCTTATTCAAATAAACATAGAAACACATTAAATTTGTTTAGTCGTAGCAGCGCGCGCCGGGTATTAGCTAGTGGAGAGTGAAACAAATGAAGCATCAGTGTTGACCGGGTGTACAGAATGTATTTCATGCATGTCGTAAATGACAACTAAAATGGGCATTATATGCCTGGGAGTTCAGCTGGGTCATTCCGTCCCAGGGGTTTCGTTGGACCTAGACCTCCAGGTTGGGGTTGGACGTGGGGTTGACATAGCAAGAAAGCGGAACTGCAAGGTTGAACTTGGAATGTACTTCTCTTGCATCGAAGTGGTTATCTGAAACAATTATGTTTTGAACAATTACTGTTCAAGAACATCTGTTGGACAGTAGCTACATTCTGCTGAAAGCGATTTGAAGATTTTCAGAGTATATGGATGGTAGAGAAAGGCAAAAGATAGGAATGAATGGAAAGATATTGTAAGATCAAGCAGGTCAAGGCCTGCTGTAGGCTGTAGTATCTTAGATAGATGGATTGACAGAATTAATGAATCGAAACTAAAATAAATATGGACGAAGCTACTATATCAAGAGACATGGAAGAAGTAAGTAGGTGGGCGAAGGAAATAATAAGCGAAACCAGACATCAAGAACATGGGGGGGGGAAGTCGGTATAATTCAAGATTTACCCCTTGAAAAATCTTTAAACATACCTACTTGCAATGTCACTAAAAATTACCTTTAAAAAAAAATTTTTCTTATACAGGACTATTCAGAAAGAAGGAAAATACTTCAAACATTTATTTCTTCCAAACTACAAAAAATAGAAACACAATTCCAACGTTTCTGGAAAGAGAAAAGTTAAAATTTCACTATTTTATGCATTTAATATGAGCACCATGTGTTACATGACAAATATCAAAACAGTGGCTCATTTTTTACCACACACGAATCATCTGGTCTCTAGTTATCGAATTCGCAGCTTAAACAATTCGATATCGCAGATTTTCAAGAGTATCAGGCATAGGATGTATAAAAACACGATCGTTTACGTATTCCCACAGATAAAAATCACACGGGATAGGTCTGGTAACCTGGGAGGCCATCGGCGATGAAGTTGATTTTCTGCTCCTCCTCTTCCAAACCAATGTCCTATTGTGTCGACATTTTGATACAAACAATCAACATGACAAGCAACAGCGCCAATGGGGCCATGATCGGAATTTCAAGCTTTTCTCTTTCCAGGAACGTTGGAATTGTGTTTTTATTTTTTGTAGTTTGGAAGAAATAAATGTTTGAAATCTGTTCCTTCTTTCTGAATAGCCTTGTATTAATAGCGTACCGTTATTCGTAATATGACACTTTACTCTTACAATCCTGTTACTAGAGAGAGAAAAAAATCGTTGAAAAGTGGAATAAAAGCTTACGTGTTAAAGAAAATTAACGATTGGAAATTGAGAATTATTGTCATTAAAGAAGGGGAAAATAATACGCAGAAAGTATATATTAACGTAAAAATTGTTTTTTCATTATACCAAATAGAATTTTCTCTTAAAATAAAGAAAGCGAAGATGCACAAAGAGCATTTTATTAATCCTTAAATTAGCGAAACAATATTTCTCGTGCCAGTTATTCAAACATTTCGGACCGCAAAGAGAACAAAATCATGTAAAACTCTTAAGTTATTATCGTAGAATATTAGGTAATTTGACACAAACTTAAGTAATTTATAATCATTTGTTTTTATTGTCTAATGGAGGGATTAGGATGAACGTTTGTTGATGTTGCGTTGCGTTACGTTGCGTTGAGAGAGCAAGCTATAATGCGCGATTTGAGTAGGTGTATCATGATCAACGTTCATTGACGTTTATGTTAAGACGAAATATGATAAATAGACATATTATGGCAGTACTTACATTGTTTCTTATTTCTTTCCAAATAGCTTCCTTTTTACACGCTTTATATTAGCTTGACCTGTATCTATCTATCTATCTATCTATCTATGTAACGGAATCTTTCAACGCGATTTTCACCCACTTAAAATCATTGGATCGACTTGAAACTTTGTATACTTGTAGAGGACCCGTGACAATACAATCATTTCATATTTATTTTCTAAAATCCTGGCCATAATCATCAGAAAATCAAAAAAAGTGTTTTTGTATCAATGTAACGGAATCTTTCAACGCGATTTTCACCCACTTAGAAACATTGGATCGACTTGAAACTTTGTATACTTGTAGAGGACCCGTGACAATACAATAATTTCATATTTATTTTCTAAAATCCTGGCCATAATCATCAGAAAATCAAAAAAAGTGTTTTTGTATCAATGTAACGGAATCTTTCAACGCGATTTTCACCCATTTAGAAACATTGGATCGACTTGAAACTTTGTATACGTGTAGAGGACCCGTGACAATACAATAATTTCATATTTTGTTTCTAAAATCCTGGCCAGAATCATCCGAAAATCAAAAAAATGAAAACTGGTATAATAGGTTGCGGACTTGTCGAGTTTTTAGTCAATCGTTGTAAGAGCTCAGTTGGTAGAGCAGTGAACTCTTAGTGGTATATAATTTCAGTAATCCATACGTCGCTGGTTCAAATCCGGCTGGGAGGGTTTTTTTATAGAAGAATATTACTTTTAGCTCATACTACAATAGTATCGAATTTAAAGATATTTACATTTTTATCTTATTCTGTAAATTATTAAAACTAAAAAATAAAAAAATAAATAATAGTTTTAAAAAACTAAAAGAACACGCTTTATTAGAAAACTAAAAAATGAAAAATAATTTTAATTTCCAATACGCTTGGGATAAAATAAAGTGGTCAACAAAAAAATCATCTCCAACACATATAGAATAAAATTAGAGTTATCAACAAAAAGAAAATAATTTTACCATCAAAAGCGTGGGGTGCTTTTTATGATTTTTACATTTTCTTCTTAGAGAGCTTACTTTTACCAATATCTGTTTATTATCAAATATATTAATTGATATAGAGCACCCCACGCTTTTGATGGTAAAATTATTTTCTTTTTGTTGATAACTCTAATTTTATTTTATATGTGTTGGAGATGATTTTTTTGTTGACCACTTTATTTTATCCCAAGCGTATTGGAAATTAAAATTATTTTTCATTTTTTAGTTTTCTAATAAAGCGTGTTCTTTTAGTTTTTTAAAACTATTATTTATTACCCTTATTTTTGTTGTATATAAATTCGTGCGATCGAACAAATTCGATAAGCACATCATCTCTCATGTTGATATAATTAAAATATCAAGATATTGTAATTTATTGGCTCCAATAAGGCCAAAAACAATCAGCTAGAAACAAATGAAATGCGGGAATCGTCGATGTCACGTGATATGAACAATATGACGTTATGTTTGTGTTTGTTGAAGCTTGATCTTGCCAATGTACAACGAAGAACGAACGCTTTCATGCGCCGCAAACATTCATCATAATATGATAAGTGGAAGGTGTATTTGATAAACATGAACGAACTCAAACGTAACGCAACGTCAATGAACGTTGATCGTAATCCCGCCATTATAAACAATAATAATAGTATATTACGATGCGAGGTTTTTAATTCCCGATATTCTGTAAAACACTTTACAAACGTGCGTTGTACATTATTTTTTGCGCGATGGTGTTTTCAAAACAATAAATAATAGTAAAATAATGACATCTTTGTTGGAAATATTTGCATTCATTATAAGCAATTGACTAACGTTGACAGTGTGGGCAATGTTTATTAGTTGAAACTACAGGAGGCCGTGAAACAATATTAGTAATAAAATAGCGGCAAGTACGTATTTGTTGTTTTACATTGTTTCAAATAAAGTTCATTTCATTTAAAATGCAGTGATTTGTTTCGTATAATGTATATTAACACTACCTTTTGGATATGTTTTGTATAGGCTACACATTGTATGTAGTATACATAAAGGGCAGTGGTTTTACTTCCCACATCTAGGCCCAGCCGTCCACCCCTTGGGATACCTCGGTCGTCATGACCATACTCCCAAGTCCTAGTTCTAGTCCTCCCTATCCTATGTTCGCGTCCACGTTCAAGTTCACGGTCCTTAAACCAACACCCCAGGGAGAGAGTGTTGGAGTTTGCAGTTCTGGGAATTGCTGAGCTACATAGTACATCAGGTCGCTCAATCCTGACGACCCCACAGTTGGTCCACGGGCTCCATGAGCCTAGCCGGGAGGACTGCTGTCGCAGATCCACCGACCATTCCCCTGTTCTGCCTCCAGGGACGTGTCCTGCAGCCGTTGTGAGACCGGTTAGGGCTACAAGCCCAACAGTGTGAGACTTTTAGTACATCCAGGTGCTCATCTCCTGGCGACCCCACAGTTTGTCGACGGGCCCGTAGGCCGAGCCAGGAACCAGTACAGTAGCTCCCCTGTGGACTGGTCCGAGCCGAGCCCTGGTGTGCCCCCAGGGACGCCTTCTGCAGCTGTTGTGGGCCAGCACGGAGCTCGCAAGCTCCAACAGATGAGCAAATAGTTCGACAAGGCGCTCAACTCTTGCCTACCCCACTAATGGTTCAGGAGTCCCTTGGACTTGACCGGGAGGACTCTCTACAGATCCACCGACCTTTCCCCCAGTGCACCAGCTGGGGACGTGTTTTGTAATATGTAATATTACAGTATAGTTATTTAGGTTGGCAACCCCGAAATGTAGGGAGTTGAACTTTCAATCATGGTCGCCATTGCTGTAAGTACGACAAAACGCACTATCGCACAAGAATAAATTAAGTCAATGTATCTTATAAAATACATTGTGAAGTTGAGTTAACGTTAATATTTGTTAAACCATTGTATCATATATAAGCCTACCTTTCTCTTAAAAACATATTTTCTATCCAGATAATTATAGATAATTTGAGCAATTAGTGTACTAATTAAGATGGATTGAATAATTCACTTATCCGTTGATGCACAATATCCACGAAAACACTAAATTAACTCTAGAATAAGACATAAAAGAAAATGAAATAATGAATTCCAAAAGAAAACGGCACAAATTTACCAATAAATTATATTAGGTCTCCTTCAAAACCATATCATAATAGCCAAGGAATTTGATAAAATATATGTATAAAGAAGATTTGTAATTCATAGTTAGACACTTCAATATCCAAGATCATATCGCGTTTGACAACTTTGGTTATATCCAGTTAGCTGCATTTCATATATTGTATATACTGTGTTTATCTCTTATCGTACAAAAACAAAATCAATGGCATTTCGAGGAAAAAAATCATCTCAGATGCAAAATTGTTATAAATAATAATATAATTGAACAAGTAAAATCCTACAATTATTTGGGTTTCAATGTATCAGTAAAATTGTACTCTACAATAAAATTTTGGAGCAGGTGAATAATTTTACATATCTAGGATGCAATATCTCATATGAAGAAGAAAAGGATGTAAATGCAAAAATTTCTAAATTTTTAAGAATTTTAGGGTTAATAAATTCTATCTTCAAGCCACACTTAGTCCAAAAGCATTCAAGATTAAAAGTGTATAAAGCACTGGCTCTTCCAACTCTTTTGTATGGTAGTGAAGTATGGACGTTGAAACAGAAGGATATACAGAGACTTAGATCTGCTGAAATGAGATACCTTCGGAGGACTGCAGGATACACACTACTAGATTACAAAAAAAAATGAAGACATCTTAGAAGAATTACACAAGGAACCTTTAGAAAACAAAATTTCTGATTATAAGTCAAGATGGATGCAACATGTTCATCGAATGGAAGATCACAGAATACCTAAACAAATGTTAAGATATCAACCTGCAGGAAGAAGAAGACCAGGACGTCCACTCAAAAGACTTTTGGATGGTGTTTCTCTTGAGGCCGAAACAGGTCAACAAATGGCCTAAATTCGTGAATGTACTATGATGATGATGATGTATCATACTGCCAAAAAGAAGATATAAATATAAAAATACAGACATTTCTAGGAATGTGTGGAACAATAAGAAGAACTCTAAAGAATAAAACAACTCAGGATATTCAACTGAAATTTCATAAAGTCATGGCCGTTCCTACTATTATTTATGGCAGTGAAAATTGGACTTTGCTCATTCAGATAGGGAAAAAATAGAGGCAGCGAAGATTAAATTTTTAGGCCAACGGCAGGCTACGCTCTTATGGATCAGAAAAGAAGTTCTGAGATAAGAGATCTATTAAATATTTTTAAATTGACGGATAAAATTGACAAACAAAGGCAAAATTGGTACGAACATCTACTAGGAATGCCAGATGATAGACCTTCTAAAATTATTTTAAACTACAGACCCACAGGGTCTAGAAGTCAAGGAAGATAATTTATTAGATAGAGAGACCAAATCTCTTGAAGTCGGAACTTGCCAGAGGGCCTAAGCCTTCATGTTGATGATGATGATGATCCCTTATCGTTTGTTTTCTATAGTTCACTGGTTCAATTTTATTTTTGTTTTAGTATTGTCGCGATATGACTTTATTTCAAGTTAAAGCGACATAAAACAATACCAACTAACTAGTTCACTGGCCCTATCGGACCGTTGGTTCATGGCCGCTCGGACATAAACTCTCCACACATCCCTTCCAGAGTTAATGTTTTCCAATCATCCCCTGTATACTCTTTCCCTCAATTCATGACTGATGTTATTCTCCCACCTCATTCTTGGTGGGCGTTTTCCCTCTGGTTTTCCTACAGGACGCTTCCATTCCCCTCTTTCATTCTCCATTCGTGCCACATGTTCTGCCAATCGCAGTCTACGAGACATAACTAACTGTTCTTATTATATCTGGTTTCCTATAAATATCATGTGACTCACTGTTCTGTAGTCTTCTCCACTCGCCTATCTGTTCATCTCTATTTGGTTAAAAAAGTTCCTGGGAAGTAATTCTCAAATACAGTAAAAGCTCCTTATACGCGGTTCCCTTATTCCGCTTAAAGTAAAAACAGAAATGCTTGACCTTTACGCGTTGATGTGTCTTTTGCGTCAATACCACGCTGTTTCGATGTTAATGAATCAACTGTACGATTCATCAAGAAATCCGAAGACAAAATAAGGAATTCTATCGCTGAATTCACAGCTGAATATCAAACTGAATTGAAAGACCTCTTAAAAAGCGATAAAACAGGAACACATTTACTAACCTCTTTAAGCCCTTGCCTAAGCCTGACAATAATAATTATTAGAAATTGTTCAAAATCTCTCATTAATTGATTTTATTTTGATAAATTTTATTTTATTTTGGAACCTTGGAACGTATCTCCTCTATACCCATACAAATTATCATTTCATATTCGCGGCTTCTGTATTCGCGGAACATATTTGCGGAACATATTCCCCGCGAATAAGGAGCTTTCACTGTACTCATAATCTTTTCTCCTCCGTTAAAGCAAGAGTCCATTTCACATACATATAGTATAATTGGGAGAATAACAGTTTTACATATTTTCAGTTTAAAGTTTTTTTATGGCACCCGCTTTTATATAAACGGGCAACCATCACAGTGAGGCGATATTAATTAACTTTTTAGGGATTCCGAACTCCAGAAGGATTCTATATAACTTCTCCCTCTTAATTGAATCATATGTCTTTTTGAAGTCTACATACAGTTGATGTACAGTGTCATTATATTCCCATTTCTGTTCTAAAATCTGTCTCATAATAAAAATCTGATCTGTTGTAGACATGTTTCATCTAAATCCACATTGATGATTTATTATGTCATCAATATAGGGAGCAAATCTGTTAGAATTTTGTATGAAGTTGAAAGTAATGAGATGCCCCTGTAGTTGTTGCAATCAGTTTTATCGCTTTTCTTATATTTGGTACGATAATTGATTTTTTCATTCATTTGGGAGAGCCTCTTTTCCTCAAAAATCATAATAAGCAACGGACGTATCTTGTCCATAAAATTTTCTCCCCATTTTATCAGTTCTGCTGCGATCCCATCTGAGTCTGATGTTTTATACATCTTCAATTTCCCTATCGCCATTTCAATCTCTAATGAACTTGGTTCTGTAACATATCTGTTGTCTATATATTTATATTCCTATTCAATATCCTGTTCTGCTTGAACATTTAATAGCTGATTAAAGTAACTTTATCAACTATTTTACATACTCGTCGAATCTGAAATCATATAGCCATTTTTATTCCTAATTATGTTTGTCCTAGCCTGAAACCCTTTCCTCTCTATTCTAATTCCCTGATATTATTATCTGATATTCCTATTTTTTTTATTAATTTCAAGATCATTAACATTCTCTCTCAAATATTCCCTGTTTTTACTCTTTAATAACCTGGTGGTTTCCCGTCTAATACTGCTCAATTGTTCTACATTTTGCTTTATTCGGCTAGTGTAAATATTAAATTTTTGCTAGCTTTCTCTTCTTTACAATGTCGGCACATTCCTCATTAAACCATTTATTGTTTAGCCTGTATCTTTAAAATAACGTATGCTTGTTGATGCTGACAATTTAGTAGTACCAGTTATAACCTTCCATTCTTAATTTATATCAGTGTTTTCTTCGGTTGCCACATTCTTATCTAGATTCTAGTATTTGAAATCTATTAGCAATTTTGATTAGGCATTGTTGCCGCATTTCATCACATCTAAAGTCTTTAACTCTTTTTTTTTCAGAATCATATTTCCCATTTGTTCCTTTAATAAGCGATAACCGTTCTCTGATTTTCACCCTGGCCAGATGATGATTCGAATTGCAGTCTATCCTTTTAACTGATCTAACATCGGTGATGCTACTGTGCCAGCGTTTGTCCACTAATACATGATCTATCTGGTTCCGAGTTTCGCCATCTGGAGACATTTAGGTGTATTTATTAATATCCTTATGATGGAATGTTGTTCTCTTAACAACGAGATTCTTTGATGTGGCAAAGATGACTAATCTAATCCCATCGTCGTTAATATCTTCATGAAGACTGGATATACCTATTTTTGGCCTGAATATATTTTCCCGTCCCATTTTTGCACTAAAATCTCATAGGGGGCCTAAGACAATTTCATGAAAGATTATGAAATAAGCAATCTAATTCTTCTTAGAACTCATTCTTGATCTTGTCGTCCTTAATTTCTGTACATTTATTACTATAAAATCATGCCCTTTACCCTCTAGAATTATGTATGATATCCTGTTATTGACAGACATAATAAAAGAGACAGAAATCCACCCATTGTGTCTAAATGACACTAAGAGTATGGTGCGTATGTAGCAAACAGTTTTCTGATACTTTTAAAATGTACAATGGGTTAAAGCAAGGAGATGAACTATCCTCTCTAGTATTCAACTTTGCACAAGAACATATCATCAAATCTTTAGAGGCTGCAGAAGGCCTACAAATCTATTAGTTGGAGTTAATAAGTTGAGTTAATAAGTTAGTAAGATGCTAGTTTATACTGATGATGTATTATTAGGCGATAGCGAGGAGATACTAACGGCCAATATGCACACTCTATTGAATAACATTAAGAAATTGGGACTGGAAGTAGCCTAAACATCAATAAAACTAAATATATTGTTACACATAGAAATGCATCATAGGCTATAATCGAAATGGATAGTTAATGACAAATGAGGAAGATTTTGTAGAAGTGTCTGAATTCAAATGTAATGCATAATAGCATGCATTTCCAGAATTGGGCCTACGTTTAATTTATTTTACACCTCATTCCTATTTGTGATAATGTTCCTAGGTATTTGAAAGGGAATTAGTCATAATAATAATAATAATAATAATAATAATAATAATAATAATAATAATCCAAAACAATGGCAATGTGTGGAAAAAACATACAACGGGTGAAAATTGAGATTGATGGAAAAATCATAGAACAAGTGTCAGATTTCTCTTACTTAGGAAGTGTATTTGCACAGTATAAGAGTGACATTGATTCTAAATTACAAAAATATAATAAAATGAATGGGGTAATACAAAGATATTTTGGTAAACAGATGAGGACAGAGACAAAACTAAGATTACATAATATCACATCAAAAGCTGCTCTAAAATACGGAAGTGAAATTTGGATTTTAAATAAAAGAAACTCTCATAAACTTAAGCCAAATGCGCTTCTTACGATCATTGTTAGGAGTTAATAAGACTGGATCACCAAAGGAACACTATTATCAGAGGAAAACTTGGAGTAACAAGTTTAAATGAATATATAAAAAGATACCAACAAGAATGGAAAAATCATCTGAGGAGAATGGCAAGAAATAGACTTCCAAAATTGGCATTCCAATATACCCCAACTGGACATAGGGACCAAGGAAGACCAAAACATCAGTGGAAAGATCAAGACCATCTTCGCTAGGTTTACCGTACAGGCCACATGGCCTAAAACGAATTTGTTCATGATGATAATAATAATACTACTGCTAATAATAATAATAATAATAATAATAATAATAATAATAATAATAATAATAATGCATTTTTCGCGGTATCCTACACTTTTTAAGAATCTTTGAACTAAACAAACGTGACCAACACAGTACATCAGTGAGTTCGTTTAAAAGTTTATGGATTATGAATTAACAATCTGTGATAACTTTTCCTGCAGTCAAGACGAACCGTGACGCAAAATGTGTTATCGACAGCTGACGCAATTTATTTAATTCTAATATCTCACAAAAGACGACATTTTCCTTTTATCGTGTCTTATTACGCTTTCCAAAACCCTACAACTATTTAATTCAGTTATCGAGCAATCGTGAATTCAATAAATATTGAAATCTTACACCATTAAGTACAATTCATACGTACAACATTACGACACATAAAAACGTAAGAAGAGTTAATACAAGGAATGGGCCAAGTCCCGTTTAATACATTTTACAGGGAAACTTTGGTATGCGGCATAAAGGGCTACATGGAGTATTCCAAGCATTATACCATGTGAATCAGAAAATCGCGCTTTTTATTTCTAGGATTCACCAATATTTACGCTTAATTTTTCTACATCTCTAAAAATAGTTAAATTTCATGTAGACCTATATTAATTAAGAAACAATAGAATTAATAAATTTATGCATACAGCATTAATACTTTAGAATCCACAAATGTATGCACGAAATAAAATAGTATGTAATATTAATTTGATTTGACTATATTTGTTGTGAAACTAACTCACTGGCACTAGCGAACCCATAGATTCATGGCCACGCGGACATAAGCTCTCCATACATCCCTACCAGGAGCTAATATTTACCAGTCATTCCCTGTATAATCTACTTTCCTCAAATCGTGGTTAATGTTATTCTCCCACCTCATTCTTAGTCTACCGACTGTGCGATTTCCCTCTGGTTTTCCTACAAGAAGCTTGCATGCACGTCTTTTATTCCCCACTCGTGCACATGTCCTGTCCATCACCACAAATTTGGCTAACTAGTATACTTATAGAGCCTGGATTTGTATGCAAAATAAAGTACTAAATATGCATGAAAAATGTAGAAAATATGCACACTAAATATGTAAAAACAGATTGTAAAAAAATCAATTAAATTATTTACTTTGTGGGTAATCTTAACGTATTCCTAGCTTTTACAGTAGATAAGAAAGGTTTTCATAAGGTTTTCTTGTGTGAAGCTCCTTCGTCTGTCAGTGAAGAAGGTTTTATACAATGAAAATGTCCCTTTTGGATCACATGATGTCACAGTTGCATGTGTAAAACACCACAGTTCTTCTTCAGTGAATTACGCTTATATCCAATTGATTGCAGAGACTATATTAATTAAAAAGTATTAAGTAATAATTAATTAGTAGTAATTAGCTGAAGGGATAGTTATAATTTAATATCACATTTAGGAGTAAATTATGCATTTATGAATTAAAAATCTAAAATAAGCATTTTCCCCCGGATTATGCGTTTCTATGCATTATCAAATGCTGCTCAAATTGTCTGTCAAGAGGCCACTTAACATGTAAATCATTTCCGCATACTTTTTCTTCTTGTAAGCCCATGTTTCCCTTAACAGAGATTCCCCTACAGGGAAGAATTTGAACCATACTAATTTAGTTACACTTGTTTTCGTATAGATGCCATTTTGAGTGGTCCGTGGTCAGCGTTCCACCTCATACGGACATTTAGGAAACCAAGGTAATACTAGGACGGGAAAATTCGGTAAATTTTGCTTAGAGTCCTTTTCATTCAGGCTTAAGGATTTTTTACGAGCCTGAAAATCTACAGACTCGGGACCCACGGCTTTAAGTCCCTCCGGGAGGACTTGCTTCTTGGATGTTTCCGTCCTAAAAAATCCATCGACCCCGGCCGGGTTTGAACCCGCGACCCTCGGGACCAGTGGCAAGGAGCATTACCACTAGTCCACCGCGGCCGATCGCATACTTTTTAATGGGTAAAAAAACATGCATTTCGCATACAAATCCGGGCCCTAATTATTATGTTAAGAAACCAACACCAGCGCCTCGGAACAATAAAGAATTACAACATTAATATATAATTATGGAATATTCACCTGAAAGGCCCGTCTCCTCAATTTAATTAATCATTTAACTGTAGCGCTTTCGGGACTTGTCCCATCATCGGCAGGATTCAAAACTGGTGTTTCACTGAAGATCTGGTAGAGGGGGTTGCATGTATTGGGTTCGTTTTCGTTTATCAGGCTGTCGTTGTTGTGAGCTGCTTTCATGATTTCCATCTCTTCGAGTACGTTTATCTTCGCTGGATTATTTTCTCTGTGCATTACTGTTAGTGTGTTTTCAATATTTAACATGCGATGTCCTTCATGGATAACCCCCTCTACCAGATCTTCAGTGAAACACCAGTTTTGAATCCTGCCGATGATGGGACAAGTCCCGAAAGCGCTACAGTTAAATGATTAATTAAGTTGAGGAGACGGACCTTTCAGGTGAATATTCCATAATTATATATTAATTTTGAATAATACCTCAACGGAACACATCATGAATATTATAAAAGAATTACAACGGTTACGACCACAGAAGACGAAACGGACAAACGATATATCAGAAGCAACTTGGAATGTGAAAACCATACTAAAGCCAGATGAAACAACATTAACAAGATATGACTCAGAAAATAGTGTAAATAATAATAACAACACTGATAAGACTGATACACAATCTCCTACACTCGATCGAGAGAAAGTTTAACTCTAGCTGTTCCTCTACATCGAACATCTCACTATACCTCATCCTTCCTTGCTTCAATCACCCGACTCTGGAATTCCCTCCCCTCGTATATCAAGGACTGCCCGACTCAAAAACATTTAAAAAAACTCACTACATATTTCCTTAGACAATGTAAGTGTTCCATGTATACTTTCATTATTCCTTTACATTTTAAACTTTCTTTACCAAGCCAATTACTTAATCAAATTATAGGTTATTATTATTAATATGGGTCCACCACTGTGGTCTCGAGGTAGCGTGCTGCCTTGTCACGCAGCGGGCCCGGGTTCGATCCCCGGCCGGGGCAGTTTTTCTGGGTGAGGTTTTTATCGGGGTTTTTCCTCACCTGTAAGACAAATGTCAGGAAAATTTTAAGGCCCAAACGGTCCCCGAAATCATATGGCCATCATCATCATCATCCTTATCATGTCATCATCATCATCATCATCATCATCCTTCACCGGTGTGGAAAGCAACCACACCTACGATTCCCTAGTAAAGCTGCAAAGCACAGCATGAAAATGCTATGATTGCAGTGAAAGACCTGTCCTCGGGCAGAATTACTATGGATGGATTATTATTATTATTCTTTCTTTCTTTCTTTCTTTCTTTCTTTCTTTCTTTCTTTCTTTCTTTCTTTCTTTCTTTCTTTCTTTCTTTCTTTCCCTTATCAACTTTATATTGTGTACCCTATATTTATTATGTAACATTAATCAACATGTATAAATTTCATAATTGTTATTATATGTATAATTTAACCCTGGTGAAGTGGAAGAGGAGACCTTACGGTCTTAATTCCATCAGGGTCATTTTATCTCAAGTGGTCTAATTTTTAATGTCATCCACGCTGATCATCACCAATTTTCCTGAAACTTGATGTGGCTTCAGATCCACCCTAAAAATTAATCTCTGCAAAATTTCAAATCAAAATATCAAGTGTTTGGGAAACTATGACCTTTCATACGGAGGCGTTTTTGATGAATCCATCAAGAAACCGAACAACATTCAATTTTTAACTCTTTGTTACTACAAGGGAAATACAAATAGAGACCTCTTATTTCTATGTCTTACACAACTTTTTTATCCTAAATCCAAAAAATGTAGTCCGACGAAAGAAAGTCCATTTTAGGAGTCACCAGCGTAGATCAAAGTGCCTAACAAAGTGTCATATCAAATTTTAGTCCTTCTTTAGGACCAAATATCTCAAGAACAAAAAACAAACAGAGACTAATACTTGGTAAATTTGTTAATGGTAGTTGAGACAGTGCATTGCCCAACTACCTTTATTCATATCCACTTATCTAGGATTATACTAGATCATAAACATATGCAATTGTTAAAAGTGAGCTATGTTCAAGCTCAAATAACGTGACTTACGTCATCTCAAATGTTGTTTTCGTTAGTACCATTAGAAAGAGAACATTTTCATCTACTAGAATCAACTTATTTCATTTTTAAATCGGTTCAACTAAGGAATGCAAACTAAGGTTGAAAGTAATGAAAAATCACTCGTAATCCACTAATTGCAGCAAATATGCTGACTCGTTTCTACAGGATCTCAAGGATGCCAGTCAATAACATGAGCTTGAGTTTTCAAATGAGTTCATCAGCTACAAACATCCACATACATGAAAACAACTGGGCCACAAATCAATGCAATAAAATTAAAATTGAACTCAGATGTATTAAAGATCTATATTTAAAATTAGAAGCCTGGCTGAAAACCATCCATATCTCATAATTGCGTTGCTCTATGGTGGTTATGCCACTACCAATCCTTAAGAAGTTTGTTCTTAAGAATCAGTATCCCCATCGTCAAGGGACCACGCCCCATGGCCAGGCAACTTCAGCCACGGGTGGGTTACTTTTCCAAGGTTCCCAAGCTTCATTGTTGGTTTCTTTGTCTAGGTTCCAAAGACTCAGATGGGTTTCTTTATCTTGGTTCCCAAGCCTATATGTTGGTTTCTTTGTCTAGGTTCGAAAGTCTCAGTTGGGTTTCTTTATCTTGATTCCCAAGGCTGATTGTTGGTTTCTTTGTCCAGGTTTCAAAGCCTAGCTGGGCATCTTTACTTGGTTCCCAAGCATAGTTGTTGATTTCTTTGTCTATGTTTCAAAGGCTCTACCGGGTCTCTTTAATTTGGTTCCCAAACACATTCTATTCATATTCAATGCTTCTTAGACTTGCATTTTTCTTCAATGCTTAGCAATAAAACATCTGGAAAATTATACTGTCGTCCTGTTCTGGTTGATGAAGGAGCCGGGATATTCATGATGATGTGCTGTTCTTCTCTTTCAGGGGCAGTAAAATGAGCGAGTTGGACCAAAAGATTGCATGAAATTGATCTCTGTATCATGTTTTTCAAGATCAATCTGACATACATTGCCAATGTACCATTTTTATCATAAATGCAGGCAATGAACAAGATTCAGAATGGGTGTAAAAACTGCTTCAATTGATTGATCAGGACGACAGTACAATTTCCCAGATGCTTTATTGCAAAGCATTGAAGAAAAATTCAAGACTAAGAAGCATTGCTTATGAATAGAATGTGCTTGGGAACCAAATTAAAGAGACCCGACAGAGGCTTTGGAACCTAGACAAATAATAATAAGTAAAAGGTTCGCCCGAGTGGGCATTGATTATATTTAATCTTTGCTATATTCGTTCAGTGTTTTTGTGTTCTTTGGGCACTTCTGTATGTGGTACCGTTCGCATCTGTGACCACACAAAGCACATATACATTTTTCACTTGGGTCGTGGTACTTCTTGTTTTCACACACTTTGTGATGAAAGCCGTGCACTGCATAACGTGTCACAACATGTCGCTGGTCCTGGTTAGCTTTTGTCCAATTCCTCTCTATCATGGCTCCCGTAGCATAGAAATCAAGGTCTATCTCCCTCTTCTTCAATTTGCTTCGGTGTACGAGTTCTGTGTAGGGGCCGGTATTAGGTAGAAGGTGTTTCATCCTCAGATCTTCTGCATAGAACGACTCTCTTGCAAGTTCATATACAAGTCTCGACGGGGTTGTTTTCCCCACCCTTAGAACCACTTTAAGGAAACGTGCCTTAACCTTCTCTATCCTTTCGAGATCGCTAAGTGACAGTTTCTCCCATATAATGTCTATGCCGTATGTTATGATTGGAGATATCGTTGTATCGAATAATGTCATGGCCGTGGGTAATGGACAGTCGGGCTAGATTTTTTTATGCTGTAGTTTGCTCTTGTGGCTGCTGCTGTTTTCTCTTGTATATGTTGGTTGAATGATCGTAATGTTGTTTGGAGTGTCATGCCTAGGTATGTGAATTTGTTGACTGTCTTTAGTGGTTCGTCATTCAGCATTAGGATATCTTCTTGTGTGGCTCTTCCTCCTCTTCTAAATGTTAGTTGGACTGTCTTTTCTGGGTTGATGGTGAGTTTGTTTTTGTCGACCCATTGTTCTAGTTCCTGTAGTGCCGCTTGCAATTCTGTTTTGTTTGGACTTCCTAGTATCATATCATCCGCGTACATGATCAATGTCGTTTCCTGCATATTTTTCAGTATGTCGGTGATATCGGACGTTACTGCATTGAAAAGAAGTGGGCTCATAGGATCCCCTTGTAGGACACCATTGGTCTGATGGATTGCGTTTGATGTGTCTATTCCATCATCGATTTCGACGAGGTTGTATGCCAGGATGTTTTCTATTATGTTACTGAGCGGATGAGTTTCCCCTATCATATGCTTGAGCTTGGGTGATTAGTTTGCATCGGTCTATCAGGTCGAAAGCCTTTTTGTAGTCTTTGAAGACTGCATGGAATTTGCCTTTTGGTCTCCGTAATGCTGTTTCTATCTCATCCATCAGGCACTTAATTGCATGTTGAGTGCTCCTTCCTCTCATAAAGCCGAACTGGCATTCTGGTATGTATCCAGCAAGTTCTACCTCTAGTCTGTGAGCCAAGATCCTTGTGAAGATTTTGAATAAGTTGTTTTCTAATGCGATACCTCGGTAGGAGTCTAGGTCTTCCTGTCTCCTTTGCCTTTGTACAGCAGTTTGATTTTTGCTGTTCTCCAACTATTTGGGATCGTCCCTGTGTGTATACATTCATTTAGCAGTAGGGTCCAGAAGGGTAATAATAGGTCTTGTGCGACTTTCAAGTGTTCGGCTTGTATGTTGTCAGGCCCTGGGGCTTTCTTGTTTTTCATTGAGATCACTGCCTTCTGGATTTCCTCTGATGTTATTTGAAGAGTGTATTCATTTCTGTGATCTTGGGTGTTGGTGGTATAGGCTTCCTGGGTGTTCATTTTATTCAGGATACTGTAGAAGTGTTTTTCCCATGTTGTTATGGGTATCTGTCTTGGTTGTGCCACAGGTTTTCTATTTCTTAATACCAAGAAGGGGTTCTGTTTAGCTTCTTCTGCTATTTTCTTGGCTTCTTGCTCTAAGAACTCCGTTTTCTTTTCTTTTAGAAGAAGTTTGTATGTCTTTCTTTTTTCTGCGTAGTGTCTTAGGTCTTCCTCGCTTCCGTCGATTCTAACCTTGTGCAATGCTAGCAGTGTTTCTTTCCTCTCCTTATAGCAGTCTTTGTTGAACCATGGTTGGGACCTTCTTGGCTTGTTTGGTATGATGGCATTTTGTATAATGTTGTTGGTTAGCATTACTGCTTTTTCCATCTGGCCATTTGTTAGTAATTCTATTGCTTCCTGTATTTTGTCATCACATTTAGTTAGCTGTGCTGTGTTTAGTTTCCTGCTTTGGGCGTCATTCGTTCGATTCTTTGTTTCTGCGCGTTGTGTCTTCTTTATTATGAAGGTCGTTTCTATGGGTATGTGTTTTCTAATTGGAGCTGCTGGTGATGTCCATAGTCCTTTTTGTTCCTCCAGGGTGATTTCTGTCCCTCTGTAGAAGACCAGGTCAATGGCGCTTGAACCGTTGTGACAGATGTAGGTCTTTAAGGATTCTTTGTTCGCGAGCGAAAATCCTTCTTCATTAAGTGTTCTTAGCACTAGTTCCGTTTTACTGTTGGTTTTGTCAATTCTGCAGTTAAAGTGGCCGGTTAGAATGTCATCAACTTTGTCTCCTATTTTGGGCATCAGACTTAGCAAAATTTCTATGACATCCTCAGTTTGTCCTATGTGGCGGGATGTATAGTCCTATGATTGTCATTAAATTTGTTTCGATCATGACCATGTTTTCTTCTGTGTGAGCTTTTATTAGATTTCCTATGGTGGGTTTGAAGAAGCTAGAGACCCCTCCTTCCGGTCTACCTTCCGTTGGAGTGGCATAAGAGTGGATTCCATAGAAGCCCTTGATGTCTACTGGTTTCAGCAGGAAACGTTTCTGTGGCCAATATGGCGTCATATTGTTTAAGGTGCTCTTCTGATACGTATGAGAGGGCGTTTCTAGCTCCTTCCGTGTTCCATGTCATAATTTTTAAGTTCCTATTCGAGAGATGCTCCTTCCGAGGATCCGTATTGTCTCCGAAATCGAAAGCTTCTAACTAGAACTCCAGTTGGCCAGAATTCTGGATTTTCTGCGGTGGATAGTTCAGAGAAAGGGATTCCAAGTTTGAAGGCTTTCTTCCTGCCTTTCGTGATTAGCTCTTCACAGTCGATGTTGCCTACGATACCGTTGCTGTTCACATATTTTTTCAGAGTTTCTGTATTGGTTGTATCTTTCAGCTGGCCGATGTATAACCAGGCTCTCTTTTCCGCCGCTTGTAGTTCAGCGTCGTTTCGATTGGTACCGATCACTGTGGATTTTGCATTTCGTCCCTGTGGTTTTTTATCTGCTCGTGGACTTTCTTTCGTAATCTGCACGTACGTGTCAACTCGCTTATCGTTTGGTTGGGTTTCTTCTTCTTCTGCTGTTGTTGGATTGGAATCTGGTGGTTCGGTAGTTTTCTGTATTACCGTGTCTTATGCTGATTGTGGATCTTGTCTGTAGTGTACTTGTTTTATCTTCTCTTCAATTAGGGTTCCTAGCTTGTTGTTTAGGAATTCTGTGAGAGCGTCGACTTTACTGGTAAGTTCTTCTAAGTGGATGTTGTCTGTCTTTTTCTCTTTTATCAGTTCGTGTTTGCATTTATCGCACAGCCATAACAGTTTGCAGTTCTTTCTCCTCAGAGTGTCGAATTCGCCTCCTGTCATTCCTGTACAATCCTTGTGGAACCATTTATTGCATAGGAACCTAGACAAAGAAACCAACAACTATGCTTGGCAACCAAGTAAAGATACCCTGCTAGGCTTTGGAACCTGGACAAAGAAACCAACTATCAGCTTTGGGATCGGGATAAAGAAACCCAACTGAGGCTTTGGAACCTAGACAAAGGAACCAACAATGAAGCTTGGGAACCTTGGAAAAGTAACCACCTGTAGCTGAACTTGCCTGGCCATCGGGCGTGGCCATAACTGCTGATGCGAATGCCCTAAGATACATTGGATACATTGAAAGAAGAATATTGAGAAAAATGTTTGGTCCTTTGAAGGAGAATGAAAACACATGGGGAATTCGTAGTAACCAGGAGCTGAATGGCCAAGATATAGGTAGTCAGATTTATAAAGTCTCAAAGGCTAAGATGGCTGGGTCATTTTAAAAGAATGGATGATAATCACCTCCCAAAGAAAATGTGGAAGGTAAGACTTTACCCGAGAAGAATAAAAGGACGTAGTTGGATGGATGGTGTGGAGGAAGATATTACAGCTTTAAGGATCCGAGGTTGAAGAACTGTGGCAGAGAATAGAGATGTTTGGAGACGCCTAATAGAGGAAGCGGCCGCTCACACCGAACTGTAGTGACCAATGAAGAAGTAAAATTATCATAAGTAATACCAAGACTGATTTTCAAATTATCTAGAAGATTTGGAAATCAAGAATGGAATTTGTTAGGACTATCTAACTAATAAAATTATGCTGTTTACTCACAAATCATTATTTAAACATAGTTATTTTAAAATAATTATATATTAAATGTAAACAACGATGTTTGAAAACAAATGAAAAATGTTTGATTATGTTTCATTTGATCATCACTGCTACTAGATCATATTCTTTATTGCCAAATAGGATCGCAATATTGTAAGAATGCACCCTAGTGGAGAAAAAATGAAACACATCAAACTGATTATTATAACCAACATTATAGGTTATTAATTATTTTTTTTTAGGAAAACAATTCCGTAAAATCATTATTTAAAAACACAATTATTGAACACACAATTATCAAATATGTAGGTCGAATGAATCTGTTCATTATTTGCTATATTCAACGTATTATTTGTCAGAGAGTCAGTCACTGCAAAATAATGCTCTGACCTGTTCAGAATATTAAAATGGAGGAGCTTTCTTTATTTTGGTAAACAGAATTCGATAAATATCGAGGTGAAACACGACTGTCATTGGTTGTAAAACAAAATTCTTTGAAACGTGATTGGTTGTTGACGCCCTTTTGGGGCACGAGTTAAATAGTCAATTTAATGAGAATTATTTCATAACAATTTGTTTTTATGTTATTCTTATCTACCAATCACCTAAAAAATACTCATGATTTTACTCTCATGCGATATGGCCACATATGTACAGAATATTAACATGATTTTCGTTAAAATTAGCATTTTATTGGAATCTTCTGTTTTAAAATATTCTATTTTGAATTTGTATGAAAATTATATTCTTATAATACGACTCCAAGCCTCCGAATTGTTTTAAGTTAAAACCTATAGTTGAATGTGGAAACAAAATTTTCTTATTGTAGACTAGTACGTTATCAGTATTTCGCTATACTTGTAAGAAAATAAACTGTTTACAGTATGTACTCTATCACTTGGCAAACTCATATTAGATAAGCTTTTACAATATCACATTTTTCTTCAACATGCCTAGTCCAGATATTGGTTATTAATTACATTTTGTAAATGTACAAGAGCGAAATATGATAAATGTTAACAAAAAAATTATAGGCCTATTAATTTTATTTTTATTGTTATTTATTTCAGAATTGTTTCTGTTATATACACAGGTATCGTCAACCAAAATATACAAAAAATTTGTTTGTTTAGCATTAAGTTTTTTTTTTTTTACAATGTATGAGGAGCTGGCCCATAGCATCAACCCCCAACCTGGAGGACCAGAGACTTTTTCTGGAGTCCACCATAGATCAATTGCTTTTCACTGCAGTTAAGAGTCTGATCCACCCTTAATTGCCTCATCCGTCGTCTGCACCACACCATAGGTCTCCTACTCTGCTGCATCCGCCTTTGGGGTCTTCACCGTAACCCTGGCTAGGGACCCTTACAAGGTCTATCAAGCGGGTCAGCTGAACGTAGGTTTTTTAACGAGGTGATACTCCTCCCTTCCTCCTTTCTCATCCGGACTTGGGACCGGCAATGGAGGAGTTTTATTTTTAAATGTATAACTACATTTACTACAATAATAATTTATTAGTTGTATTACATACAGCAATTTCCTTGTCCTTATCCAAGTTTTAAGATCATTAATATAATATTTATGATTGTTTCAGCATATTTGGTATATTTTTATGTAATAATGCAAACAGAATATAGAAGGAAGAATCCAATTAGGCGCGAAACATCCAATTTATCTATTATATCATCATCTCGTCATCATCTTAAGGCACTACAACTTCAAAATTGAACGTTCTGGCCTTCTCAATAATCTTCCTCCAGACTCTTCTATCTTCTGTCAATTTCAGGTTTGTCACCCTCATTTTCTTCAAATCCTTCCAAACATCATCCTGCCATCTCATCTTATGTACGCAAAACTCGGTGCGCGCAGAAAACCTCCCCTCCACCCGGGGTTTAGCTATAAACAGACAGACAGTTTCCAACGACCAGCCAGTCTGCAGCCGACTGTTGAGGAGTTCACAGAAAGCACGCAGTATCTCCTGATGATGTCTACCGCAGCAGTAGACGAAACGTCGAGTAAGAAGACAACCAGACCACGGCCTATAAGCCCGGAAGACGAACCAAATATGGATTTTGTTTGATTGTTTCTTCGCGAGTCCAAGTTTCACTTGCATAAGTCACTATTGGTCTTATTATTGTTATTATAAACATTTTATGAACTTCATAACAAACATTCATAACAATATGTAGTATTTTCTAAGACGCTTATAGATGATTTATGTAGCTAATTCATAACACTCATTCAAAACCATAAGATAATATTTCTGTTTTACAATGTATAGGTATATGAATGTAGGATAGTAAGCTACAACCCGAAATGCCTTTGTGGCGAAAGAGGGGGTGCAAAAGAGGGGGAGGAAGAGGGCGAAGAAGAAGAAGAAGAAGAAGAAGAAGAAGAAGAAGAAGAAGAAGAAGAAGAAGAAGAAGAAGAAGAGAAGAAGAAGAAGAAGAAGAAGAAGAAGAAGAAGAAGAAGAAGAAGAAGAAGAAGAAGAAGAAGAAGAAGAAGAAGAAGAAGAAGAAGAAGAAGAAGAGGAAGAAGAAGAAGAAGAAGAAGAAGAAGAAGAGAAGAAGAAGAAGAAGAAGAAGAAGAAGAAAGAAGAAAAAAGAAGAAGAAGAAAGAAAAAAATAGTAATAATAAATAAGAAAAATAATAAGAATAAATAATAAAAAGAATAATAATAAATATTAAAAGAAGTAAGAATAAATAATAAAAATAATAATAAAAATAATAAATAATATAAATAATAAATAATAATAATAATAAATAATAATAATAATAAATAATAATAATAATAATAATAATAATCATAAATAATAATAGTAATAAATAATAATAATAATAATAATAATAAATAATAATAGTAATAATAACAATAATAATAACAATAGCAATAACAATGGACAATGACAATGATAATGATTATGATAACAATAATAACAATAATAACAATACTAATGATAATAATGATAATAATAATAATAGTAATAATAATAACAATACAATAATAATAATAATAATAATAATAATAATAATAATAATAATGTGTGTTTTGTGTAATCTTAGTTTGGCAGATTTAGATATTAGTTTACTTTTAATAGTGCTAACTACTCATATCCTTTTATTAATTTCTCAATTGATATAGTGTTTTTTTTTTCTTCTCGATGTAGGCCTACCAGAATGTAAGTTATATGTAAAAGTCCGTCACGCAGGAGCTGTGTAAGCTAAGCGAATACCTCAGCAAGTCGAATTTATTGCAGAACACTAGGGCAGAGAGGTAGGTACGTTTTCAATATCTATTTTGACTATTTAACTCGCCCTAAATGGGAGTCAGTGAACAATCGCGTTTCAGTTAATTTTGTTTTACAACCAATGGTAGTCGTGTTTCACCTCGCTCTTTATCGAATTCTCTTTACCAGCTCCTGCTTTTGTGATAAAGAAAGCTCCTCCTTTTTTAATATTCTGAACAGGTCAGAGCATAATTTTGCAGTGACTAACTCTCCAACATATACATTGAATATAGCAAATAATGAACAAATTGCTTCGAACTATATATTTGATAATTCTGTGTTCAATAACTGTGTTTTTTAATAATGATTTTATTGAGTTGTTTACTAAAAAATTGCGATCAAATTTAGCAATAAATAACATGATCAAGTTGCACTGAATAAACAAATGAAACATAATCACACATTTCTGATTTGTTTTAAAACATCGCCGTTTAATTAAATATATAAATATAATTAATAAATAGGCACATATAAATAAACATATTAGATTTTGTGAGATACAGATAACTAGAATGGTATGGTCATATACGTAGGATGCCAGAGAAAAGATTACCCAGACAAGCTTTGGAATGGATTCCATCTGGTAAAGGAAAGAGAGGTCGACCTAGATTTAAATGGATGGATGATGTAAGAAGAGGTATGAAGGAGCTAGGTCTGGAAGAATTAGAATGGGAAGATAGAGAAGAATGGAGCAAGAAGAAGAAGAAAATGTAAAAACTATTGGGCACAGGAAGATGTTTTATTAGATTGTAAACCTGTTTATAAATAAATGAACATACATCTGTTGCTCTAGCGGCCGCAATTTTTTTACAATCAAACTTGACATATAACAACCAATCAAAAAATCAGTTTGTTAACTAGCAAAATCGGGCCATTAGGAATACGGGATAACCGGAAACGAAAATTTAAAGATCGCTCTAACGGAAGCAATTTTCGTTTCCTTTTTTCATAACGAAGCAAGTATGTGCCATTGGAATGAAATGAGAAATACATTCACCGGAAATCAGTGAATTATAACGATTAGGAGTGGAGGTTTACTTCAAGACTCTAATTTTTAAAAATGTCTCTAGCGGCCGCTAGTTTTTTTTGTAACCAAACCTGACAACTAACATTTAAATAAAAAGAAAAGTAAGTTCAAGTTTATTTATCTGAAAGCTGACATTTTATTGGGAAGATTGTCAACATTCTAGCGCGTATAATTGTTTTCTCGTAATGAAACTTTGTTTATTCGATGTAATTATCATAAGTAATGTCACGAGTGATTTTCAAATCAACGCTAAATTCTCGAGTCACTTGTGACTCGTCAATTTATCTAGAGGATTTGGAAATCAAGAGTGACATTTGTTAGGACTATTTAACGAACAAAATTAAGTTGTTTACTCAAAAGTCATTATTTAAATATAGTTACCGGCATTTTAAAATATTTATATATTTAATGTAAACGACGATGTTTATAAACAAATCAGAAATGCGAGGTTAAGTTTATTTACTGCAATTTGATCATATTATTTATTGCCAATTTGGATCGCAATATTGTAAGAATGCACCCTAGTGGAGAAAAAATGAAACACATCAAATTGTATATTATAACCAACATTATAACTAACTAACTAACTCACTGGCACTATCGGACCCGTAGGTTCATGGCCGCGCGGACATAAGCTCTCCATACATCCCTATCCTGAGTTGTTTTCCAATCACTCCCTGTATAATCTATTTCCCTCAAATCATAGTTCATGTTATTCTTCCACCTCATTCTTGGTTTTCCTACAAGAAGCTTGCATGCTTCATTCCCCATTCGTGTCACATGTCCTGCCCATCGCAGTCTACGAGACCTAACTGTTATTATTATATCTGGATTCCTATAAAGACCATGTAGATTACTGTTATGTAGTCTTCTTCGTACATCTGTCTGTTCATCTCTCTTTGGTCCAAAAATGTCCTAAGAACTTTATTTTCAAATACTCGTAATCTTCTTTCCTCCCTTAAAGTAAGAGTCCATGATAGGTTATTAATTTTTTTAGTAAACAACTTACTAAAAATTATTTAAAAACTCAATTATTGTACACACAATTATTAAATGTGTATTAGAATGAATTTGTTTAATATTTGCTATATTCAATGTATTTGTTGGAGAGTCAGTCACTACAAAATAATTCTCTGACCTGTTCAGAATATTAAAAAGGAGGAGCTTTCTTTATGATATAAGCAGGAGCTGATAAAGAGAATGAGATAAAGAGTGAGGTGAAACACGACTGTCATTGGTTGTAAAACAAAATTGATTGAAACGTGATTGGTCATTGACTCCTATTTGGAGCATGAGTCTACGACTCTCTTAAGGTAGCCAAATGCCTGATCATCTAATTAGTGACGCGCATGAATGGGTCAACGAGATTCCATCTGTGTCTATCTATTAGTCAAATAGATAGTCAAAAGAAAGAATTCTGTTAACCAGGATAATCGGACAATAGATTGGACCCGCTGAAGAATTTACTTAGCTTACACAATACCTATGAGATGGACTTTTATTCGTTGTTCTTTCAAAATAGTCATCTGCATTCACAAATATGGACAACCCTGAATGTGTGCGTAAGACAAAGATGTTGCAGATGAGTCATTTGTTACTGTAAGTTCTCCTGGGTATGATTCGCGCTGTAATATTTATGGCGATAGATCAGCATTGTTTTCATTTACATTCTAATTATTGTATCTCAGTAAAGTCCTGTAGATAAGAAAAGACTACTGTGCAATCTGCTATGCCGCCCTCTTTGAGTCCCTTATAGATTTATATATAAATTAACGTACTTATTATGATTAGTTAATAAGTAGAATGACAAATAATTATAAATGCATATCGTAATTATTTTAAGATTCCCCGTGCTGATTACCCGGTGTTGCCCGGAAATCTACTTATCTCGATCTTCTTGGCATAAATGAGCTAAAAGACAAAATTCGTTACTGTGAGTTATCCGTAAAAGAATACCCGCCATGTGTTGCTATGCTTGCACAGGAATCTACGTACTTGTCTCAATCTTCTTGGCATCAATGAAAGACAAAAATGGCTATTCTGAGGATCTGTAAGAGATAAACATATCTGTCGCGTACTTTTTGTAGAGCTTTTTAAGATATTCAATTCTGTGTACATTATACCGCTAGTACTGTATTGAGAAATTGTGGGCCCTCTGCAAATATATATTATCTGGGTCGCTCTCTTTACATTCACTTATTGTTAGTTGTAGTATTCGTATAAAATCATTGCATTAACTTCACACCGTGTCGTATTTCTTTTTACGTATAGTAGATTCGAGCTGTTATTCCTTTTTTTTTATTCATTGTATCATTAATTTAATTTTAATTGTATTTAGTTTCATTGTATTATTAGACATTATTTTCATTATTATTCAATATGACAGATAATTAATTGTTCAATGTCTATTATTGTAATTTTTTTTTGTATTCATATGTAACATGTTTGTCCTGTTTAATATGACTATTATTGTAACTTTTTTTTGTATTCATATGTAACATATGTTTGTTCTGGTGAGTGGAAGAGAAGGCCACATGGCCTTAACTCCACCAGGCTAAATAAATCTATTCTATCCTAAATCTATTCTATTACTATATTTCGGGAGTGAACCTGAATTCATTTAATATATTTTTTATTAGGAACTAACTAATACCCGGCTTGCGCTGCTACGCCTAAATAAATGAAAATTAATGTGCTTTTATGTTTAGTTGAATAAGTGAAATAAATATAAAATAATATTTTTAGATACCCCTGCTGTTTACTCGGCGTTGTCCGGGAATCTACTCATCCCGATCTTCTTGGCATAAATGAGCAGAAAGACAAAAATTAACGTACTTATTATGATTAGTTAATAAGTAGAATGACAAATAATTATAAATGCATATCGTAATTATTTTAAGATTCCCCGTGCTGATTACCCGGTGTTGCCCGGAAATCTACTTATCTCGATCTTCTTGGCATAAATGAGCTAAAAGACAAAATTCGTTACTGTGAGTTATCCGTAAAAGAATACCCGCCATGTGTTGCTATGCTTGCACAGGAATCTACGTACTTGTCTCAATCTTCTTGGCATCAATGAAAGACAAAAATGGTTATTCTGAGGATCTGTAAGAGATAAACATATCTGTCGCGTACTTTTTGTAGAGCTTTTTAAGATATTCAATTCTGTGTACATTAATTTTGTGTATTTGATATGGTTTAGGCAGCGTACGCCATTTAAGCGTCCAAAAAGCAACTTTTTTCACGTTTTCCACTACAAAGGGCGATTTTTAAGGGTGTAGGAGTTGAGTATCACAACTCTCTTATAGCCTATGTTTATCCCGGGAATCTCCTGAACATTTTGCAAAAAGCTCCATCACAATCGGATCAACGGTATGGCCGCGCATGAAGTACGAATAAACAAACAAACAAACATTAATTTTTCCACAATACATGGTTTCTCCTTCAACCCAAAGTGATTTGTCGCCAGAGGTTCCAATCTCGTACATCTTCTTCCCTCAAATATCTAGCTTCCATACTTTTTCTCACTGCATCTATCCAAAGTTCTCTAGGTCTACCTCTTCCACTTCTTCCATTAGCTTTCCAATTAAGGATCTACTTTGGTATTCTCTCTTCTTCCAATCTTATGAGGTGTCCATACCATTTCAAACGTTTTTCTTCTACAGGGTGGACCGCTCGAATGGACCTAATTTCAATTGCTTGTTACTGGCAAACGGTTGAAGATAGAAACTTAAAACAACGTTCATATTACAGAAAAACTCACCAAGTTTTGATATCCAGATCACCACATCTCTATATGAGCCCCAGCAGTCACTGTGACGATATCAAAGCGATGAACAATTTCTTGCCAAGTACGTTGGAGTATGTCTTCTGGAATGTTCTCAATAGCCTCTATGATGCGCTCACGAAGATCACGAAGGTCTTTGACTGGGGTGGTGTAAACTTTATCTTTGACATAGCCCCAGAGAAAGAAATCCAGTGGTGTTAAATCGGGAGATCTCGGGGGCCACGCGATTGGTCCTCCCCTACCAATCCAACGGCCAGGGAAAATGTTGTCCAAAGTCGTACGAACTTCATTGGACCAGTGGGGAGGAGCACCATCTTGCTGGAAAACGATGTTAGGCTGCAGTTGTTCAATTTGTGGAAAGAAGAACTGCTCCAGCATGTCAAGATATGTGGTACCACGAACAGTTTTCTCGGCGAAGAAAAACGGTCCAATGACCTTATTATGTGACAAACTGCACCAAACATTCATCTTCGGACTATCACGAACATGCTCTTGAATAGCGTGAGGATTCTCCGATCCCCAGATCCGCACATTATGCCGGTTTACCTTGCCTGACAAATGGAAAGTGGCTTCGTCCGAGAAGAAAATCTTGGTCATGAAGTCAGGATCAGCGCCGAGACGGTCCAGCATCGTATTGGCGAATTCCACTCGTTTCGGCATGTCATTCGGCTCCAGACGTTGCACTAACTGCACTTTATATGCGTGCAGTTTGAGGCGTTTGTGGACAACCCGTTTGTAATGTCGATTTTGGTATTTGAAGTTCCCGCGAAGCTCTTCTTAATGACTTCCGGGGGCTTCGCTCAAATGCGGCTTGAACATTTGCTACCATTTCATCGGATGCTCTGCGACCACCACCATGCTTCTTCAACACAGATCCTGTAGCTAATAATGTATCACGCCACTTCTTTATGCTTCTAGCAGTTGGAGCATCACGGTTAAACACACGCCGGAACTCCCTTTGAACTCTAATGATTGATTTAAACTCCGCATACCACAAAACAACTTGCGCTTTCATCTGCGGAGTCGCCATTTTCACAAACAATTAAATCTAAGAACGAGAAACGTATCTTTGTGCCATCTACCGACAGGATTCGAAACTTGGTGAGTTTTTCTGTACTATGAACGTTGTTTTAAGTTTCTATCTTCAACCGTTTGCCAGTAACAAGCAATTGAAATTAGGTCCATTCGAGCGGTCCACCCTGTATTTTTTCTAATATTTTTCTTTTCAACTTGCATAATTTATCTTATTGTGCTGTTTCTGACCTTATCCCTTCTTCTTGAAATTCTTGTCGATCGCCTCCAAAAATCCATTTCTACTGCTAACAGCTTGTTGGCTTGTTTTCTACTTACTATCCAGGTTTCGGACCCATATAATATAATGTTTTGTAACAGAACTTGAAATATAGTTTTCTTCCTTCTGTATATTATATTTCTATTCCAAAGCACTGAGTTCAACAAACCAATGATTCTTCTTCCATCAGTTATTCTTCTTTCAATTTCTGTAGTTGAATTCTCATTTTTTTCTAAAATAAATCCTAAATATTTATATAATAATAATAATAATAATAATAAGAGTCCTATGTCAATAAGATGGTTGATGCCTATATTTTTTTGTAGAGTGATACAAGAAACGCGAATTTGCAGACATGTGAGATAATCAATTTTTTGAATGTACTGTTCTTAAGTAAATTCTGATGGATTTCAATTGATGAAGCGTTCATCCTTATTCATTTCATCTACCACTGATTTAAAAATTTAAAAATTGTTTGTATAATATACTACTGCTTCTAACCATGTCCCCCCAAACGAGTAACTATGGGTTTAGGTGGAAGTGCAAGATCTGGATTTTTTGTTCTGAACAAGTCAATTCCTTTTGGAGCTTTGACAAACACGTTTTCCCGTTTGAAATTGATGTGTCCACTTCAGGATACAATGTACGTACCTGCTCACATACTCTATGTAAACCATGTACGAGTACTATTCAACTTACATGTATCATGTTAGGGAAGCTTACAGAAAGGCCTTCTGCTGCCTTTTTCTTATACGGGAAGCATCCTTAAGTAAGAATAAAACATCAAATTTCACTCCGTTTGGCAATAACAACTGGAGAGATTCATTGAATAAGCGGGCCATTGTTACATAATTCGATGTTGATATTTCTCTTTAATAGAAAACACCGCTTGGAAACTGTTTCATTATTTTCTATCGGAACATTTTCCACTTTCGTACCACTAGAGTCCGGTGATTCGTCTATGCTTACCCATATTTTTTTTTTATTTTCACATTCTGCTCTGATCTTTCCTAGCATTTCTTCATAACATGCAGCGACATAACATTTTCTTATGTCATATATTTTGTAAGACAATTTTTAAGCACTGGACTTTTCAACTTATATAGAGGAATATCACACGAAAGAAAAGTTTTGCATAATCTGCATTTGCATATTCGGAACTTTTTGAAGCTGGGGTCTGTGTAGAGGAAGCTACTTCACCTAGAAGAACTTCTCTGGAAGTTGCACGTGAAGCGGCCATTTGATACTCTCCTGGTAATCCCACTACAGGCCTCGGGAGGCCCTTGGGGTAGTAGAAACTTAAGGCTCCCACTTTTTCTAGACAATACTACCTGCTAAATGCTGCAAGACTTGAGATCGCTGTTCCGCATTTACAGATTTCCGACATTTTTGACAGAATCGAATTTTACCATTGCTTGTAAAACTTCAACTAAATTCAGCAACGTATTGCTGCAAACGTGAATTAAAACTTGTCTTCACTTTTGGCATTATAACATCATCACTTCACTTATGTCGAGTAAAAGGAAAGAAAAATTAGTATCGAAGAGAAAAAAAATAGTGTTGCCGCTTAAAGTGAAAATAAAAGTGCTTTGACCGTTTATATGTGTTGGCGAGTCTATATCACGCTGTTTCAATGTTAATAAATCAAGAAATCCGAAGACAAATAAGGAATTCTATCGCAGAATTAATTGATTGACCTTTTAAAAGCGGTAAAGTAGGAAAAAGAAAAAAAAAACTAAGTTCTTCAAGTCCTTGCCTAAACCTAACAGTAATAATGAATAGAAATTGTTCAAAATCTCTCATTAATTAATTCTATTTTGATAATTCTTATTTTATTCTGTAATCTTGGAACGTATCCCCTATATACCCATACAAATTACCATCCCATATTCGCGGTTTCTGTATTTGCGGCATGTTTGCGGAACATATCCCCCGCGAATAAGGAGCTTTTATTGTACTTACAAAATGAAGTGTATGCAAGAAACTCTCGCACGTTAGGCGAACTGAAAGACGATATCATGACAGAAATAAAAATAAACTTAAATTACAGAACAGAAAATAATTCGTGTGAATCAGTGTTTCCTATCACGGAGCCGAAAATTCCACACATGTAGGAGGAGAACATTTCCAACATTTTCTGTCATAAGGTACATACTTTGTCTTCATTATCACGCACTTACAAAGTGAGGGAAGTGCCGTGCGGTTGATATGCCTGGCCGGCGCGAGTTGATAACTCACTGCCCGCAGTCACTTTTCCAACTAGCGGGGCCACAGATTGAGAGAGACGCACTGTACAATACTTTTGTCACAACAGATGAAAATTCGCCATCTAGTAGGTTTTCACAACAACAACAGAATTGCCAACAGTAATAAGGCTGTTGCCTTTTTGGAATATAGGCTAACTACGAAACCGTGACTACGATAAATTATGTGAAAATAGCCATTAATACACAGAGGTACCAATATAAAATTAAATTGTAATATTATCTTTTCCCATCTCCAATTTTTAAACACGTGATAAGGTGTAGAATCCACCGATATAGTCTTGGGGCAACCTCGTTGTCTCGGGTTCAATCTCCGGTTGGGACAAGTTTCCTGGGTGACGTTTCTTTTTAAGGGTTTACCCTCACCTGTAAGATAAATGCTGGGAAACTGTAAGGCCCAAATAGTCCCTAAACACCATCTGACCGTCACAATCATCCGTATCTATATCAATACGTTTAGTATGAATGGCGTGTTTTGTCTTAAATGTTCGTATTGTTTCGGATGTAGCACTGCCATTGATCGGGTCTCTCATCCAGGGAGGCCTTCCATGTCCTTGTGTGATAAAAAAATACTCTTTCGATAGTCATGTTCCTGTAAGGCCCATATGGCATGGGATAAGTAAAAATACCTACAGAGGGAGAGATTAAACCAAAGAGAGATATAAAGTATATAGTTGTTTATTTGTTTGTCTAATGCCACCAGGTTGCCTTTTATGACATTTCTGCCTTTCTCCCATAGCATTGGCAGAATTGTAATCCATTTCTTAGGTTGGGGCACCTGGAAGGTGGAGTTGCGTTACCCCGATGGTATGATGGGTGATAAATGATAATGAAGCGCCAGGAGAGTTCTTAATATAAACTTAACCTAAATTCCAGACCATGGACAACCACAGGAATATTTTTTCTTTACAGCCAGATACATCGATGAGATATGTGAATTGTACAAGTAATTGTATTAAAAATTAAAATATAAAATTACGGAATAATAAAATAACTAATGATAAACGAAAACGAACCCAATACATGTAACGCCCTCTACCAGATCTTCATTTAAACACCAGTTTTGAATCCTGCCGATGATGGAACAAGTCCCGAAAGCGCTACAGTTAAATAACCAATTAAGTCGAGGAGACGGACCTTTCAGGTGAATATTCCATAATTTTATATTTTAATTTTGAATAATACCTCAACGGAACACATCATGAATCTTATAAAAGTTAATTGTATTAACTGACTAACTCACTGGCTCTATCGAACCCATAGGTTCATGGCCGCGCGGACAAGCTCTCCATACATCCCTATCCTGAGCTAATGTTTTCCAATCATTCCTTGTATAATTTACTTTCCTCAAATCATGGTTAATGTTATTCTCCCACCTCATTATTGGTCTACCGACTGGGCGTGTTTCCTCTGATTTTCCAACAAGAAACTTCCATGCACGTCTTTCATTCCCCTTTCGTGTGACATGTTCTGCCCATCGCAGTCTACGAGACTCAACTGTTCTCATTATAACAGGCTTCCTATAAAGACCATGTAGTTCACTGTTATGTAAGTCTTCTCCATTCACCTGTCTGTTCATCTCTCTTTGGCCCAAAAATTTTCCCAAGATCTTTATTCTCAAATAAAGTTCTTAGGAAAATTTTTGGAGACATATATAAGATGTCAAATATTGAGATAGTTAAGACATAGCGTAGTGGTTAAGGCACTGCTCTACAAGCTGGAGGGTCGAGGGTTCAAGTTCTGGTGGGGTCAGGATTTTTAAACTGACCCAAACTATTTGGCGGCACCATGGAACTGGGGTCGACTCAGCCTCTAACGAAAAGGAGTAACAGACGCTTGTTCTGGAGGTAAAGGCGGCCGTCGTATAAAGATTAGATAGTAGTTAGGGACATAGAGCGGACCCGGGGATAAGGGCATTATACCCGAGGTAACCCGGGGGGTGGTGGTGGGGCTCCAAATAAAAAAAAAAATAAAAAAAGGGCTGACAACCCGGCTGACATCAAGTGTCGATTGTCCAGAAAAAGTGGGAGCCTTAACCTCCTACTACCCCAAGGGCCTCTTGAGGCATGTAGTGGGATTACTTACTTACTTACTCACTGACACTATCGAACCCGTAGGTTCATGGCCGCGCGGACATACGCTCTCCATACATCCCTATCCTCAGCTAATGTTTTCCAATCATTCCCTGTATAATCTACTTCTCTCAAATCATAGTTAATATTATTCTCTCACCTCATTCTTGGTCTACCAACTGGGCGTTTTCCCTCTGGCTTTCATACAAGAAGCTTCCATGCAAGTCTTTCCTTCCCCATACGTGCAACATGTCCTGCCCATCGCAGTCTACGAGACTTAACTGTTCTTATTATATCTGGCTTCCTATAAAGACCATGTAGTTCACTGTTATGTAAGTCTTCCCCATTCACCTGTCTGTTCATCTCTCTTTGGTCCAAAAATTTTCCTAAGTACTTTATTCTCAAATACTTGTAATCTCCTTTCCTCCCTTAAAGTAACAGTCCATGTTTCGCACCCATATAATATAACTGGTAGAATAATAGTTTTATATATGTAGTGGGATTACTTTACTTTATATCACAAGGATGGAAACTACATGGAAAGTGAATATTGTCTTCAACAACAATCCAGATGAAACCAGATTAAGAGGAAGACCAAGAGCAAGATGGTGGAATTGTGGAAAGCAGATGTGAAAGGATTTGGAATAAAGAACTTGAGAGAGGTGGCGATATCTTAAAATTAACCAGGCCAAGACAGAATCTATGCCGGTGATTAAAGGTAAATGTTAAACTTTGCCCATCTAATTTGGAAGTTGGCGCATATAAATTTGCCTTGTTCGTAGCTTTATTTATCTTGGATCTGAAGTAAATTGTAGAAATGACAATTCGGCTGAAATTCATCTACGTATCATGGCTGCAAACAAATGCTTTTTTGGACTCAGGAAAATGTTTAGATCTCAGTTTATATCTAGAATGACAAAAATACTCATGTATAAGATTCTCCTTAGATCAGTGTTAACAAGGCTGCACTAGAATGGACCAGATAAGAAACGAGGATATCCGTGAAGAACTGCAGATCTACTCCATAAAATAAAATATATTTAACAAGATACTGTGGAAAGAACATGTAGAAAGAATGGAAGAAAGTAGATTACCAAATAAAATCTTCCATTATTTTCCAAGAGGAAGAAGAGATGTCGGACGTCCTCGGAAGAGATAGTCTTAGATCTATTAGTGAAGACGGAACAGGCAACTCTAGCCTAAACCAGGAAGTGAAGAAGAAGAAGACCAGTGTTAACATTTGCATCAGAAACATGGACCATGTTGAAATCTGATGAGAATTATTAGGTCGTTTTGAAAGGAAGATATTCAGATCCATTTTTGGTGCTGTGAAAGAAAATAATGTATGGAGAAAGAGATGAAATAATGAATTGTATAAACTGTACAATCAATAAAACTAAATACGAGTATATGGTTACACGTAGAAATTCAGTATATAATGGAAATGGACAGCTAATGACAAATGAGGGAAATTTTGAGGAAGTGGCTGAATTCAAATACCTAGGAACAATAATAACAAATAGGAATGAGATGCACAAGGAAATTAAACATAGGCTCAATTATGGAAATGCGTGCTATTATGCATTAAAGAGACTCTTGATGTCCCAACTCCTTTCAAAAAACGTTAAACTGAAAATATATAAAACTATTATTCTACCAGTTATATTATATGGGTGCGAAACATGGACTCTTACTTTAAGGGAGGAAAGGAGATTACAAGTATTTGAAAATAAAGTACTTAGGAAAATTTTTGGACCAAAGAGAGATGAACAGACTGGTGAATGGAGAAGACTACATAACAATGAACTACATGGTCTTTATAGGAAGCCAGATATAATAAGAACAGTTAAGTCTCGTAGACTGCGATGGGCAGGACATGTTGCACGTATGGGGAATGAAAGACTGCATGGAAGCTTCTTGTAGGAAAGCCAGAGGGAAAACGCCCAGTTGGTAGAGCAAGAATGAGGTGGGACAATAACATTAACTATGATTTGAGGGAAATAGATTATACAGGGAATGATTGGAAAGCATTAGCTCAGGATAGGGATGTATGGAGAGCTTATGTCCGCGCGGCCATGAACCTACGGGTTCGATAGTGCCAGTGAGTAAGTAAGTAAGTAAGTATAAACTGTACAATCAGCCAGATATTCTGAATTTTGTTAATATCAATAGATTGGCCTGGGCCAATCGTATGGACAACATTATTCGATGGACAACAAAAGGATTTCAAAAATAATTTACAACTAGCGACCTCTATTGGCCAGAAAAGATTGAAAACCTAAATTAAGATGGGAAGATAGTATAGGCCTAATTCAAGACATTAAGATTATAAAATTTAATAGAACAAATATCACATTTCCAATATTTAGGATGTGATATAACTTATAGAGAAAATAAAGATATAGAAAATAAAGTAAATAAATTTCAGGCTATTTGTGGAACCATAAAAAGAACCTTAGGTCGGAAAACAAGGAAAGATACGAAGCTTAAATTATGTAAAACAATGGCTGTTCCTTTGTTGTTGTATGGAAGTGAAAATTGAATAATGAAATCAAGGGATAAAAGCAGGATACAGACTACGGAAATGCTATTTTTACGTAATGTGAAACGATGCTCAAGAGCGGATAGAATAAGGAATGAAACTATACGAGAAGAATTAAATATATATAAAATTGAAGATAAAATCAGCGAAAATAATAAGAAATGGACAGAACACTTAATGAGAATGAACAACGAAAGAATACCAAAAAGAACCTTCCTGTATAATCCCAGAGGAACAAGAGATGTTGGCCGACCACGTAGAAGATGGACTCCACTTTTAACTTCGCCGGAACAGGCTGCATAGCCTAAACCTTGTAGTAGAAGAAGAAGAAGAAGATTATAAAATTAAGAAGCTGGAGGAATGAAGCTCAGAACAGGGAAGTCTGGCATAAGCTTCTGAAGGCGGCCAAGGCCCAAATGGGGCTGTCGAGCCATTGATGATGATGATGATGGAGTTGTGTTGGATAGAGAAGGATGGAAGAAGATAATAGAGGAGGTTAAGGCCCACTCGGGCTGTAATACCAAATAAGAAGAAGAAGAGGAAGATTTTTTATTCCTTTTGTCCATTAATTAATTCGTTTATATCATTAAAATAACTTGTAAATATCCTTTAGTAGTAATATTTCCGTGTTAGATTTTTTTAAACTCATGAATCAAGTCACATTCAAATTCCATTATCTCTGATGCTTGAACTTTGAATTGCATTATCTGCGTGCACGTCATTTTGGTCATAATAAATAAACCAGAGTTGTATAAACTGGGCATTTCTCTGGTTGCCCTTGCAAGAAACCAGTTGTTTTTAAGAGTTCGTGTTGTTTATAAATAATAAAAAAGAGAATCGAACAACATTCTGCCAAGGCCAATGAAAGGCAAAACAATTTTATCAGCAAAAGTAGCCTGCAATATTTTCAGTTCAAATACATAGGCCTACTTGATAAGAACGTTCATTATGATTAACACAGGGTGTAGATATTGTAGTTATATTTTCCACAGAATTTATATTAGCAGTTCAGAGTCCTAAAATAAAGATAAAAGGACAATGATTTATTTTATAAATTTGTGGAAACAAAGTCTATGAAAATCAAAACAGCAAAGCTAAAATAAAGAAATAAAAATATATACTGTGTAGATTAATAGTTAAAATTAAAACAAAATAATTTTCATACTGTCAAAACGTTAGATTGTTAGGCCTACATAGATACCCATCCATAGTAATTCTGCCCGAGGGCAGGTCTTTCACTGCAATCATACGTTTTTATGCTATGCTTTGCAGCTTTACTAAGGAATTGTAGGTGTGATAGCTTCCCGTTGCTTTCCACACCGGTGACGGATGATTTTCGGGGACCGTTGGGACCTAAGCTTCCTGACATTTGTCATACAGGTGAGGAAAAACCCCGAAAAAACCTTACCCAGGAGCCTCTCCCGGCCGGGAATCGAACCTGGGCCCGCTGCGTGACAAGGCAACACGCTACCTCGAGACCACAGCGGTGGACTATATAGATACAGTATATGCTTTCTATAAATGAAAAATACCACAATTTCTGCAAGTAATTTATCAGTGTAAGTTTTGTTACAAGCAATGAAATGTTATGAGTGTCCATTTCAAAAGTGATCTATACGTTGATCTGTGCGCATTTGAGTAATTTTATATTCATTTTATTAATGCATTTAACTGTGTCCATAGATCCTTTATAAGACAAAAGCCATCGTGGTCCGCAGAAGAATGAGACGAACTTTAGAATACTAGAGTAATCATATAAACATCCTGCTGGAGTTCGGAATTCCTAAAAAGTTAGTTAGACTTATATGAATGTGTCTAAATGGTACAAAGAGTAGCGTGCGTGTAGGCACACAGTTTTCGGATACTTTTGAAATCCACAATGGATTGAAGCAAGGAGATGCACTATCTCCTCTACTATTTAATTTTGTACTAGAGCATTCCATCAAATCTTTAGAGGATGAAGAAAGCTTACAACTCAATGGCATTAATAAGCTGTTAGTTTATGCTGATGATGTACTACTAGCCGATAGCGAGGAGATACTAAAGGACAACACGCACACACTACTGAGTAACACTAAGAAATCGAGACTGGAAGTAAATATCAATACAACTAAATATATGGTCACACATAAAAATGCATTATATAATGGAAATGGACAGCTAATGACAAATGAGGGAAATTTTGAGGAAGTGACTGAATTCAAATAGGCCTACCTTACTTACTTACTTACTTACTCACTGGCACTATCGAACCCGTAGGTTCATGGCCGCACGGACATAAGCTCTCCATACATCCCTATCCTGAGCTAATGCTTTCCAATCATTCCCTGTATAATCTACTTCCCTCAAATCATAGTTAATGTTGTTCTCCCACCTCATTTTTGGTCTACCAACTGGGCGTTTTCCTTCTGGCTTTCCTACAAGAAGTTTCCAAGCACGTCTTTCATTCCCCATACGCGCAACATGTCCTGCCCATCGCAGTCTACGGGACTTGACTGTTCTTATTATATCTGACTTCCTATAAAGACCATGTAGTTCATTGTTATGTAGTCTTCTCCATTCACATGTCTGTTCATCTCTCTTTGGTCCAAAAATTTTCCTAAGAACTTTATTCTCAAATACTCGTAATCTCCTTTCCTCCCTTAAAGTAAGAGTCCATGTTTCGCACCCATATAATATAACTGGTTGAATAATAGTTTTATATATTTTCAGCTTAACGTTTTTTGAAAGGAGTTGGGACATCAAAAGTCTCTGCAATGCATAATAGCATGCATTTCCAGAATTGAGCCTATGTTTAATTTCTTTGTGCATCTCATTCCTATTTGTGATTATTGTTCCTAGGTATTTGAATTCAGCCAATTCCTCAAAATTTCCCTCATTTGTCATTAGCTGTCCATTTCCATTATACAAATAGGCCACCTAGGAACAATAATCACAAACAGGAATGAGATGCTCGAGGGAATTAAACATAGGCTCAATTCTGGAAATGCATGTTATCATGCATTACGGAGACTCTTGACTTCCCAGCTCCTTTCAAAAAACGTTAAACTGGAAATATATAAAACTATTATTCTACCAGTTATATTATATGGATGCGAAACATGGACTCTTACTTTAAGGGAGCAAAGGAGATTACGAGTATTTGAGAATAAAGTTCTTAGGAAAATGTTTGGACCAAAGAGAGATGAACAAACAGGTGAATGGAGAAGACTGCTGGTCTTTATAGGAAGCCAGATATAATGAGAACAGTTAAGTCTCGTAGACTGCGATGGGCAGGACATGTTGCGCGTATGGGGAATGAAAGACGTACATGGAAGCTTCTTGTAGGAAAGCCGGAGGGAAAACGCCCAGTTGGTAGGCCAAGGATGAGGTGGGAGAATAACATTAACTATGATTTGAGGGAAGTAGATTATACAGGAGATGATTGGAAAACATTGGCGCAGGATAGGGATGTATGAAGAGCTTATGTCCGCACGGCCATGAACCTCCGGGTTCGATAGTGCCAGTGAGTTAGTTAGTTAATACATTAGCTGTGTCCATAGATCCTTTATAAGACAAATAAGCCGTCGTGGTCCGCAGAAGAATGAGACAAACTTTAGAATACTAGAGTAATCATATACTATTCCCGTAGAAAACATTATTTATTTATGACAATGAATTAAATAATTAATTCAAAATAAAATTACGAACGAGAAATAATAACTATATAAAATCAAATAAATATACAATAAACAATGTTGAATTGAAGGGTGAATTACATCCCTCCGAGATTAGAGTTTCCTTTTAGCTGAAATTACATGCATTCCTTTAAAATTCAGCGATGTCTAATCTTTAACTTTTCCCTTAGATTTAGTTAAAAAATAATCAATGTGACAATTATGATTTAGTTCACCGCTGTGGTCTCGAGGTAGCGTGCTGCCTTGTCATGCAGCGGGCCCGGGTTCGATCCCCGGTCGGGACAGTTTTTCTGGGTGAAATTTTTATCGGGGGTTTTCCTCACCTGTAAGACAAATGTCAGGAAATCTTTAAGGCCCAAACGGTCCCCGAAATCATATGGCCATCGCAATCATCATCATTCATATTCATCTTAGATTAAGCTTAGGATTAGGGACTCTCCTGGCGCACCACTATCATCATCATCATCCATCATATCATCGGGGCAACGTAACCCCGCCTTCCAGGCGCCCCAATCTCAGAAGTGGGTTACAAGTACGCCATGCCAGGAGAGAACACCATGAATGTCGAAAGACAACCTGGGGCATTTGCAAAAAAAAAACAATTATGATTTAGCAGCGCCATTTTAATTTAAATGGTCCCCGAAATCATATGGCCATCGCAATCATCATCATTCATATTCATCTTAGATTAAGCTTAGGATTAGGGACTCTCCTGGCGCACCACTATCATCATCATCATCATCATCATCATCCATCTTATCATCGGGGCAACGTAACCCCGCCTTCCAGGCGCCCCAACCTCAGAAGTGGGTTACAAGTACGCCATGCCAGGAGAGAACACCAGGAATGCCGAAAGACAACCTGGGGCATTTGAAAAAAAATTATGATTTAGCCGCGCCATTTTAATTTAAATCGACATGTATGTAATTAAAATTATAACAGTATAAACCACTTGATAGCGAACACTTGTTTCTTTACAACCTTGGCATTACAGAGTACGAATGTCCCAATTTTGTCACCAGTATCGCATTAATATTGTTACCTAACCACTGAGCTCACTAAATAACGTCACAAATTGAATATTTTTTTTTGTTCAATGCCACCAATTTGTCATTTCGACATTTCTGGTATTCTCTCCTGGCATTGGCGTAAACCCACTTTTGAGGTTTGAAGAAGTATTTTAGTAAGATCTTCATTATGCTCCACGTTGTGGTGACATCTTGAAGAAGTATTCGTCGTTGGTCCCAAGTTGTGGCGACGTGGTGTAGCAGCTAACGCTCTTCATGCCCGATAATGTAGTACATGACTTTTCATGGATTCGTGGTCCCACAAAGAATGACTGGGTCCGGTTGGGTTTGATTTGCGGTAGAGCTGGATTCTCTTCGCAAGGTCGGAATGGGGTACACCGTAGATAGGAAAACCACTTTGAAATCCACTCAGAACTGATTCTTGTAGAAATAGAGTTTAGTATACTTTTATTAAAAAAATAAGATAAGCAGGTGTTATTATTACAGTTATAACAGAAAGCTTTATATTTCAGACAACAATGACTTAAAACACAATTTTAAAAGCATTATTTAGAAAGACTGTTATATAATACAATTCCCTTAATTGTTACTGAGACATTTTTTTTATTTAAGTTATATATAAATATTAAAAGAATTTTAAAGTATGAGATTATTACTTCAACTTTCACATTTATTATGATATTAAAATCCTGCTATAGGTTGGGGCGCCTGGAAGGTGGGGTTACGCTTCCCCAATGATATGATGGGCAATAATTCGCAACGAGAGGCCTTAAACCAAAACTTAATCTAATGAGGTGAATATGACATTGATGATAATGATGGCCAGGTGATATTCGGGGACATTTTGGGTCTTAAAGTATCCTGACATTTGTCTTACAGGTGAGGAAAAATCCTGAAAAAAAAAACTCACCCAGGAAACTTGTTCCGACCGGGGATCGAACCCGGGCCCGCTGAGTGACAACGGCGGTGGACATAAATTAAATAATAATGTATTATAATTAATTAGTAATTTATTTCAAATTTGCAAAATGCGGTAAAATGGCCATACCGCAATCGAAAAAATAATGAATTTTAGATTTATAAAAGAAAAGTAAAATCGGTCTTCTTTTAATCTACTTATGAATGATTCGGTAAAAAGTAGATTTTTTTTTGTATTTAATTGTATGAAAATTGTTTGACGAGTTAACGTGTTTTTTTAATGTGATTCCTATCCAAGTGGGATATTATACCCTCTATGAAATACTAAGTTTTAAGAATAGTAACATGTGAATATAGAGTTAAGTCTATATACAGTAACTGAGAGCGATTTCAGTAAATGCCCTTGAATTCGCATAGTGACTACAGGTAAACTATACTGTATGCATTTAAAGTATTTTAATGAAGTTGAACCGATTTCAATACATACAGTTCTCCTGTAATTTCGAAAAAAATGTTTACATACATTATATGCGGCTATTATAGCTGCTCAACAGGATTTCTCATTATTATCTGTAGAATTATCACTTTCCTTCCTGTTGTGGTTTCTGAACAAATTGTTTTTCTAGTGTAGTATACTTTTCTAATAAATGTAACAACATTAAAATTATAATGCAGTATACATTTATAAAACGATTTCCTTATAGGCAGTCTCCTCAAATTTGTAAAGTATTACTTCTCTGTACGCATTTCTTGATTAGTCCCATCATCAGCAGAAGAAGCATATTTATTGATCATGAATTTTATAATTTTATATTGTAATTTTTATTTTGTGACTAAAACCTCAACGGAAATTTATCGTGAATTTTATTTCAATGTTAGCTTTCTGCCATCTCTTTCCACATCAATTATATGTCTCATGAAACTAAAAGCAATTTACCTTTAACTTAAAAAATTCTGAAGATTGTATTATTTTATTTTGATACATTTTCCAAGAATAATATATTTTAAATTTGGTCGTAATTATCACATTGTAGCAAGATGATCTGTTTTCAATAGAGTTACTTTCAAATCAAGCAAAGCAATATAAGACTTTACATAAACTAGAATTTTTAATAACATTTTTTATTTAAATGCTTATTGAAAACAATAAAACTTTTAAAGATAATCCTTAAAGTATCTTATTGTTGTAGCCTGGGGCGTCATTTGGAGAGATGACGTCAAGCGATGACGTCAACGCCAAGTGGTTGGGGGACAGGACAAACCTGTTTCGACAGCGGTCGCAGTTTATTCGTATTAAAGTAAACACAGTTTTTCCCACATAGTTTAATTATAATTTATTTGAAGACATTTATTGCTAAAGTAATTTCTCTAAATTTATGCGAAAAATGGATATTTAATTTGAAAGTATAGCCCTACTTTTACAAATATAAATTAATTATCATAATATAAAACAATTTCGGTCTAAGATAAACATTTGATCGAATAGGATAACACATTCTGAATCTTATCGCAATTAATTTTTATAATATTATTGTATATTTTGAAGAAATTTTGAAAAGAATTTCATATTAAATTAATATTGAGAAGCTAAAGCTATTACTATGATAGAAATAAGTAAATTAATGAACACAATTATATTATTGTAATCAATGGTAAAGAGAAAATTTTTTGCCTGAACCGGGAATCGAACCCAGAACCGATTCCCGGTTCAGGCAAAACATTTTCTGTTTACCATTGATTACAGAATTTCATATATTGCGCCAATAACTTTCCACATGGTCACGAAGTTGTTGCATAATCAAATAGTTCTAATATTTTTTGTTTGTATTTTAATATTTCATGTAATAAAGTGAAATATTTATTTCGAGATTGGTTTAATAATTTATACTGTGTTATACTGTACGATATTAAAATGTTGTCGTTATGTTACCTCAATACAAAATCAAGACCTGACTCATCCATAACCTTATTACAACTCTCGGGTTATAGAAGTTCCTGAACCAATGGATTCCGAATCGCGTAGTGATACATACGCCATATTGCTCGTGACGCGGCCCCCTCCCGCTCTCCCTGTGACGAAGGCCCTGGAATTTTGACGTGGCTACTACGTACTTGCCTGTTTGCCCACTCCGATTGCAGCAAAGTTGGTGACGAGGAATACGTAACTGGTAAGTACCAGCTGAAGAATAATAACAACCAAGCATGGTGAATGTTTATTGTGGACTTTTTGGGGTGGTATAGAGTGGAATTTCGTCAAATAATGCGTTAAAAAATGTTTCAAGACAGTTTTAATCTCTTACAGGAAAAGGTACAGAATATGGCGTCTTACGGAAAGATAGTATGTGTAAATTTAGAAATAAGCCCTACCATTTCTCCCGGTATAATAAGTGATTTAGCCCGGCGAATATGAAAATGATTTATGTACCCACAAGAATAATTTTTGACATGACTTTTAAAAATAGGATTGGTAATATGTGTATAGATTATATTTTTAACCAATAATGGCTTTTATTAAACATTGTTGCTGTGTTAAGTCTACAATATTTTTAAATTTTGTAATAATTTATGTGAAATGAAATATATTGTATAGAACTGTGTTATATTAGAAATATCATTACGTAATATAAAATATATTGCATATGAATTAAATCTATGAATTAATTAATGGACTGAATTTATTTATATTTTAGGGGGTTACATCCCATTATGGACAGTATGGTGGAAGAAAATGGAACAGCTGGCAACCCTGGAGCTGATCCTTTAGCACATTCCCCTGGGGAAAATAATTCTTCAGTGGTTGTCTCAACGGTACAGAGTTCTTCTTCGGAGCAACATCATCTGGTAGCTGCTACCAGCATCGTGCAACTAACACTCCCAACACATGTAAACAACAGTACAGCCACAGCACAGGTACAGGGGTGCCTTAATTCTGGGCCCCCTCATATTTTGGCCATCATAATTTTTTATGCACTGTTAATAAATGATGTCATCATGGATCAGTTGTTGAAGTGAAAGATTAATATATTATATAAATATTTTTCATTAATAGGGCAAGGTTGCGATTCTGTTGACTGCACTTTCTGGTACAAGAGGATTTATTTTTTTAACAAGTTATAATTATTCTTTCAGATATATTTGGACCATAATTGCCTTGAAACTCTTATAACAAACTATTGAAGCCTAAGGGCTGAACTGCACTTCTACTTACTCTTGATTTTTCAGTTTATTGTTGTAAACTATAGCTCTTTTGTTTTTACTAACATTTATTAATATTTTTAACTTTTTCAAACAATTTTTATAACATTATTAGACAATTTATTTAAATATGCAAATCACAATATTATGACACTGTTAAACAATATTGCGATCCTAACTGCTATTTTCTCCACAGAGTACATTACTTAGTCTATGATTTTTCTATAGCTAGTTTGGGTTATCGCTGGTTGGAACGGTGTTAGGGAGTGATAAGTAAGTGTACACCCATTTTTAATAAACATTTGGTAATTTTAATATTATTAATATATTTTTTTAACGTAGAATTTCATAGCGATGTGCTGCCATGTAGTATAAGCTGTATGAACTTCAATATGATGTTGATAATAGTCTATATGTGGCAAGGATGATAATAGATATGTGGTTCGATGGTGGGTTATCGCTGGCTCTATAAACTTTGGCACATGCGCATTGTTGTTCTATAGGACTTTGAAAATATATCAAGTAAGTTTAAGTGCAGTTTTTCCTGACTTAAGTGACTGAAAATATATCAAGTAAGTTTAAGTGCAGTTTTTCCTGACTTAAGTTATGAAATACCTTATGAGCAGAAATTCTGTATATTCAGTCGTAGATTCATGTTTTTCTTATTTCTATAAAGGGGCCTTAGTTGACCAATAACAATCTTTGTTATTAACCTGTACCAGAGGTCAGCTTGCAATTGATGAAATAAAAATTAAACAATAAATTGATACTTTTTAGCATCAAAGTGTCAGAACTGTTCATGTATTCATATGTTTAAACTTTCAAGTAGTTTATAAACTAATTGAAATTTAGTACGAGAGGAACTGTAGGTTTGGGTATTTTAGTTATGAACCAGTGAACAAACATTTTAAGGATCGCGTGAGTTGCAGGAGTTGCTATAATGGTTAAGGTAGCTTCTGGAAGATGGCTCTGAAAGTTGGCGTTACCAACTTTCAGAATAAATTTCCAATTGCTATAAAAAATGGACTTAAACTAACTTCCCATTTCCTAACCTAACAAAACAAATTACGTGCATATTATTCAATAAATTAATTTTAAGTACACTAACTTGTCCCATCAGAATCTAATAAAATGAAGTTAATTTCTTGAAATATGGTTTGGAATTATTTTCAAATGATGGTAACTCTGATTTGAGAGTCACCCAGTGGATGTTACGTGAAGCATTCACAATATTCTCGCAATTTATAAATATTTAAAAATCGTAAGAAATGTATTCACGTAGACTTTCACGGCCGGAGTTGCTATGATGATCTTGATGAACATTTTCGGGCTGTAGGCCGTGGTCGTGAGGCTTGTAGTTCCCCGACGTTTCGCCAGAGACTGCATCTGGCATCCTCAAGGGTTGTCTCAAGAAATGTCTCTGGCGAAACGTCGGGGAACTACAAGCCTCACAACCACGGCCTACAGCCCGAAAATCTTCATCAAGATAATTGTAAGAAATGTTTATAAAATGGTCCCAAAATGTTTAAAATAGTATGAAATATTATAAATGGTTGACAAGTGTTTAGTGCATCAGTGGCATAAGAATGTTAGATGGAAAATTGTGTGAGTCTAATTGTAAACCTCAGCCGATAAAATTAATTAGAAGTTAACGTAGACATAACCTAAAAAATGTGATAACTATATAATATTTAAACATAGCACCAGTAATGGCACTGCGCTAAAAGCCAGAAAGTCGAGGGTTGAAGTCCCGGTGGGATCAGGATTTTTAAACTGACCCAAACCTTCAGGCGGCACTGTGGTCGACTCAGCCTCTAATGGAAATGAGTACCAACACTTATTCTGGGGGTAAAGGTGGCTGTCACGCAGAGCTGACAACCTGGCTGACATCAAGTGCCGATTGTCCAGAAAAAGTGGGAGCCTTAACCTCCTACTACCCGAAGGGCCTCCTGAGGCCTGTAGTGGGATTAATTTACCAGTAATGGATTGTGTGTAGAGCCAGGATTGCAATCTTAAGGGACTAAGATGCAACACTAGTGTAAGAACCTTGAACTGATACCAAGAAATATGAAGTACTCTCTTTGCAGAAATATATTACAAGTGTGCTGTCCTACAATAAAATATCAGTTTAGGCATAATTTTCTTACATGTTGATGAAGAAGAAGAAATAGTTAACAGAACCTTCAGTTGATTAGTTTTCTTATTTTCAAGAAATATGTTGAAACAAATACAGTAAAACTTGTTTATTTTTTATTATTTCACTCACCTCATACTTCATAAATCATAGCAGACCCTGGGTTTCTTCACGTAATTTGTGACATTGTCAATGCTGCGTCACGTTCACAACTGACGTCCAACGGCCTTCTATCCTGCAGACTGACCTCCGCGCCATCTGGTGGCCGACCGAAGAATTTCCAAATCAGTCCTCTTTCTTTATAACCGGGTATTTCAAAGTTCATAGTTGTATTTTCATTCTTGCATATGTAAATTTTTTCCCAAATTGTGAGTTCCTTCGGTTTTTCCAATTGTTTAAGTAATTTTGTTTTGTTTTCAATTCTATGTTTTTCTGACCAGGCATGTGCAGCTATTGCAGATTTTTCGGTTTCTCCATTTTTAACATTTCTGAGGTGTTCTTTTAATCTTGTATTTAGATTCCTTTTTGTTTTTCCTATGTATATCTTTTCACAATCTTTACAATTAATTTGATAAATTCCCGATTTTTTACAGTCTTCAATTTTTTCATTTTTGTTGGTTTTTATTAAATTACCTAAGCTGTAATCATTTTTCGGTGCTAATTTAATGTTGAATTTGTTAAAAATTTTTTGAAACTTGTCAAATACGAAAGGATGGTATGTGAACTTCTTGAATTTTTTGCCTATATTTTTATCTGTCTGAAGAGTACTTTCATTGATGACTTTTTGTTCTTTGAATTTATTGATTTTCTTGTGTATCATTTTCTTGTGAAAACCATTATCCTTAGCAATTTGTATGATGTGTTCTTTCTCTTTTTTGTAAATTTTCTTTGCTCATGGGGACATTCACAAGTCTGTGTGTTAAACTATTAAATACTGCCTGTTTGTGTGAAAAATGGTTAAATCCAGTAGCTTTTATATAATTGTCGATGTGAAAAAATTTACATATGCAAGAATGAAAATACAACTATGAACTTTGAAATACCCGGTTATAAAGAAAGAGGACTGATTTGGAAATTCTTCGGTCGGCCACCAGATGGCGCAGAGGTCAGTCTGCAGGATAGAAGGCCGTTGGACGTCAGTTGTGAACGTGACGCAGCATTGACAATGTCACAAATTACGTGAAGAAACCCAGGGTCTGCTATGATTTATGAAGTATGAGGTGAGTGAAATAATAAAAAATAAACAATATTAAAGAACCTCATAGTGTTATTTCCTATCTACATAACAGTAAAACTTGTTTAATCTGGAATGTGAATAATGCGGAAATCTATCCAATGAGAACAAATTTATTGGTCCTGGTGAAATAATAGTAATATTACGTGTATTTATTTTGGGAAATTTTGAGGAAGCTGCTGAATTCAAAATACCTAGGAACAGTAATCACAAATAGGAATGAGATGCACAAAGAAATTAAACATAGGCTCAATTCTGGAAATGCGTGCAATTATGCATGTCCCAACTCCTTTCAAAAAATGTTAAACTGAAAATATATATAAAACTATTATTCTCCCAGTTATATTATATGGATGTGAAACATGCTGTTTATAATTATATACCAAGAGGACGAAGATCTCTGGGCCGTCCTATGAAACGCTGGAGGGAAAATTTTCTATAGGTTCGTAACAGGCCGTGGCCTAATATTTGGAAGGAAGAAGAAGAAGAAGACGTGGACTCTTACTTTAAGGGAGGTGTGGCGCCTTATGATTTCTTTTACCCACGTTCTACCACATTAGTGCCGTTTGTTACCATTATTATATACAACTCGCGATAGTCAACCATTTATTGCGTCGCCGTGTATCGTCTTTTGTTTCCCTTGTATATATTAGCCTTGAGTTCATAACAATCAGGGTTATTATTCAAAAGCCTTTGCCCGGGCCCATAAGAAGCAAAGATTGATTCATCTTTCTTTTTCAAACACTTAAACATCAATCAACAATTGATCCTAAAACTCTTGAGTAATCTATGATACTTAGCTAAACTGGGTGTATCATTATTATCATTAACCATGAAAGCTAGACGGAAAAAAAGGAAGTTTGTATGATCTCCTAAATAAGTAAGCTTGTGTACGGGAATATGCCCAACAGCAGTATACACATAAATAATTTGAACATTAAACATGATGTATATAAAAAATGATGTTTAATATAAATTGTACGTCTGAAGTATTAGAAAAATATAATCAAATAACAGTATTGATCATTCTTGAATTTAAAAGAAAACAAATTAATAATTATTAACATCAAAAAAATATCATAACTCACTCAAACAAATTCACACATACTTTCAGTCCAAGCCAGGGTGGCTTTCCCTGGTCCTCCGGACCAAAAACTTAAAACACGCCACTCGCATGCTCCAGATGACGTAGTTCCAACAAAATGTTCCGATCGAATGATAATGTTCTGAATGTGAATATCGTATTTGAGCGTTCCGAGGTAGAAGGGGAGATGCGCAGTACAAACAGCGCCATAAGAGAGGTAGAAAGGAGAGTGGGGGTAGATGCATAGAGAAGGGATATTGGCATAGTTCACGAATCTTTCAGTTCAAGGAGGATAACGGCACTGATTTTGCAAACCGAAAATCGCACTTTCGGTTCAGAGGAAAGGAGATTACGAGTATTTGAGAATGAAGCACTTAGGAAAATTTTTAGACCAAAGAGAGATGAACAGATAGGTGAATGGAGAAGACTGCATAACAATGAACTACATGGTCTTTATAGGAAGCCAGATATAATAACAGTTAAGTCTCATAGACTGCGATGGGCAGGACATGTGGCACAAATGGAGAATGAAAGACGTGCGTGAAAGCTTCTTGTAGGAAAACCAGAGCGAAAACACCCAGTTGGTAGACCAAGAATGAGGTGGGAGAATAACATAACTATGACGAAGGAAGTAGATTGTAAGGGAATGATTGGAAAACATTAGCTCAGGATAGGGACGTATGGAGAGCTTATGTCCACATGGCCATGAATCTATGGGTTCGATAGTGCCAGTGAGTAAGTATTTATTTTGTATCATGCGGAATCTGTCCAATGCGGAAATGGAAGGATATGTCTACACAATTCATGAAGAAAATGTTTATAAGGTGGAAAGACAGAGAGAAATAAAATTAGTTTCCACTTCATTGAATTCCCGTTTGGCAAAATAACAATAGGAATGATTTCTCTTGCCGGGTGATTTTCTACCTATATCTGAAATTTTCTTTCGGCCTCACTGCACACACGTTGTGCGAATTACAGGGTCGTTTAACAAATATTTGGCGTGTGACATCTTTCTTACAAATAACCAGTGCACTGTAAAATCTTAAATTAGTTTAAGATCTGAGACCAATTGTGTATGTATCTTTCACAGGTAGCATTCTGAATTTCTGGAATAAAGATGGCTAAATTGTATGTATCATTGTCATTAAACGAAAAAGTGAAAGTGATTGAAAATGAAAAAGACCCACAGTAAGCGAAATTACTTAATTTAAATGTGGAAAAACCCAAGTTTATGAGGTTTTAAAACTCAAAGAAAAAATAATTAATGAAAAAAGACTATAATCTAAGAATAGTTGATCATTTTTTGTTTTTTTTTATAATGCAGAATTTTGTCTAATGTGGGGAAAAAAAATTGGTCCCATGCGATTCTGCTTTGAACAAGTTTAACTGTACTTCAAAAAGAGGGCATATGATTCAATTGAAAGGAATAAGTTGTATTGTGTCTTGCTAGAACTTGGAATTCCTAAATACTTAGTTTAAATATGTCTAAATGCCACAAGGAGTATGGTGGGGATAGGCAACAATTTTTAGGTAATTTTTTAATTCACAACAGGTTAAATCTGCTATTCAACACACAGAGTTTCATTATATAAGACCTAAACCTGTGACTCGAACTTATCATTCCTTGATAATGGCATGCGGGATCATGCCGAAACGTCGGAATCAGTGGCCAGAGATCAAACTTGAATCCATGACACGGAAAACCCAAGAAAACTTTCTTATTCATACTTATATCTGCAAAAATCTGCAATATAACTTATGTATGCATATATATATATATATAACGGGCTTCCAATATAAAACTGAACCGGCCTCACGGAGTTTCACCCAGCAAGCAGTGCTGTCTCTTCCTCCCGCAATTCACCCTGCCTGCCACCCGTCGTCCTTGAACTGTTTCTTACCTTATAGAAAATGCTGGAAATGTTGTCCTCCCGCACACGTGCTATGGGATCACCTTGGTTTAGACAATGAACACGTGTACACTTGTAAGGTTTGAGTTTTAACAATTTTGTTGCTGTATGTGCAGAAGATACTGAAATCCCAACTTGTTGTGCTAATTTCGGTAATGATTTTTGTGGTGAACGTTCCAAATTTTCTCCAATTTCGTCTTAATTTTTCTTCGGTGAGAACCGTACGCCTTCGCGTGTGTCTCTTATTTTGTACTGAACCAGTGGTCTCAAATTTAGTCACAAGATCGTGGATTGTCGATCTGGAAGGAGGTAATTGTCCAGGGAAGTTCCGAATAAATTCCTCGCGAACGCGACGAGCTGATTCGTATTTATAATATTTACACACATAAATGCGCTGCTCTAATGTCAGCTGACTTCTCATCTTGTCGAACGATAGTAAACTGACTAGTTCAAGGACAAGCGGCTGGCAGAGTGAAATGCGGACGAGGGGAGAGTGCTGCCTGACGGGTGAAACCCCGTGAGGCCAGTCCGGGTTTATGTTGGAAGCCCTATATATATATATATATATATATATATATATATATATATAAGAAAAATAAATGTTTGAATTGGATTCATCTGGTGGTGTAATGGATATCACACTGAGGTACAGACTCAGAGATCCGGGTTCGAATCCCGTCCAGGCATTTATTTTTCTTATCATACCATATATATATATATATATATATATATATATATATATACACATATATAAATTCCCTATAGTTTTTACAGATATTTAAATGATTATGGCTATTACATGTAATGCAAAATGTAATAAATATTTCATTTCAATATGGCAAAAAACCTTACGTGATACGAAAAAACTATTAAAATATTTGAATTCAGCATGCCTAAATTAGGGGTCGATTCTTTGAACGCATTAGACAGTAAAAGGCGTTCTCTGCTGATAAAGTTTTATTCAAACACATTTTTCTTACTCAGAAATCTATTCACGCGGTAATAATTGTAAAGCTACCTGACAAGGTACCTTAAGATCGTAGCTCAAGATATAAACTTATGTGAAAATCCCGAAGGTAACCGATGTAGTTTGAAACTTATCCAAGATGTCGGACCTTGAATACTTCGATCATGTTTTCGGTATACGCGGAGAAGAGGAATTTGATAGAGTCTACCAAAGAATTCAACTGGAAGAACAGAAGAATCGGCGTAATATTGCGCGTCGCAGACGTGTTTGTATACGGTATTATTTGCGGGATGCAAGCATAAATGCATTCCTCTATAGCAGACGAAAATAACGGAAGTGGTTTTATCGCTGAGAATTCTGGGTAATTCGTTGCCAATATTACGAAAACATCAACATTCATGCATGACCGGTTAAGGCGGCCGTTAATTCGATCTCAGCTCACCAGTGATTGGAAGTAATTTGAGTAGAGAGTAATGTATTTGCATACGACCCTAGGTTTAAAGACTTGCTAAACCCTGTGCTGCAAATAAAAATAAATTCGCAGGCCTGTGTAATTTAATAAAGTTCAGTCTAAATAAGATAAATAAGTAAAGTTAAAGTTTAATATGTACATGATTTTGTTATGCTTTTAAACATCATATCAGGTTATTGTTTTTGTTAATATTAAGCTATGATAGAAACATTAGACAAAGAGGTGCAGGATATTTGATAAGATTAAATTAAAATGCTTCATACCTCACCTCATATCCGGTAAAGTTCATTCCTATAAAAGTTCAGGATATTTGTTATTACTTTCAATAAAAAAATGCAGAAGTTATAAAAATCAGATACATTTTTTTTCCTCATATAAAATATATTATCTTGGGATATTTCCTGTCTGCTCTATGATTAATCACATTAAAGAAAAACTTTTTGTTTAGTGTTTTTCCTTATCTTTCCATATTATCAGGCAATAAGATGTTTTAATCTCTTTCTTTTGTTTGTCAGAACATTTACATTATCTTATATTAATATATTTCAATGCTGATTTGTATAATTAGTGAAAATTTGATATCTTATAATAATAATAATAATAATAATAATAATAATAATAATAATAATAAGTGGGTTACAATTATGCCATGCCAGGAGAGAAACCAGGAATGTCGAATGACAAACCTGGGGCATTTGAAAAAAAAAAAAAAATGTAGAACGCACAATGTGAACGATGTCAAGTTTTCGTTCACCCATGTCTACCGTTCAGTCCCGTCCACAGTAATCCCTCAGGGACACGTCTCGTCTCCGACATGACACAACATGGTAATGGTCGCAGTGTTTGGCACATAGCTCACAGATGCACTGGGAGTCTGGTTCGAGATATTTCTTGTTCCTACAGATCTTATGATGGAACCAATGTGTTGCCATTCTCGTCATCGGATGTCTGAGGTTGTATTCTGCTTGTCTCCAATCCGTTGTCTTCATAGCATCTGTGGAGTAGAATTCCATCCAGATTTAATCTTTCTTCCCTCTTAATTCCTCCATTGCGGTGTTGTGTGCGTCTGTGGACTGCAGTTGTAGATCTTGTCGCAGCTCTTCTATATAGAAGGGTTCCCTTACAGGTTCATATACGAGGTGTTGTTCATCCTCCTTTCCTGAATATCATTGACACCGTTTTGCTTTCATTTATGTGAAGGTCATTTTCATTTGCCCATTCTTCTAGTTTGCTACTTGCGTGCTGTAGTTGAGATGATGTTGACATTAGTACCATGTCATCTGCATAAGCAATTACTTTACTTCGTTTGTTGTGATGGCTTGGGCAACATCCATTGTGGCAATGTTGATTAACAATGGGCTCATTGGATTCCCCTGCAGGACTCTGTTGAGTTGTGTTATTGGGGCTGAGTTCTCTATCTGGTTGTCTATATGGACATAGTTACATGTCAAGATATTATTTACAATTCTTGTGAGGCAGTGTTGTTCTCCTAGGAGACTTCTCAGTTTCTTGATGATGTATTGCCTGTTGATTAGGTTGAAGGCTTTACTATAATCCACAAAGAAGTGTGAAGCTTCCCTCCTTGATACCTTAGTGCTTTTGAATTTTGTCTTGTAGGCATTTTGTGGCATGCATGGTGGATCGACCTTTCCTAAAACCAAATTGTTCTTCCGGTAGTTTTTCTTCGAGCAGGTTGTTCATTCGGTTGGTTATTCGGTGGATATCTTGCAGGGTGTTCATTCTAGCGCGATGCCTCTGTTGTGTTTGGGCTTGCTACGTTTCCTTTCCCTTTGTAGAGGATCTTGACTATGAAGGTTCTCTACATGTCTGGCATAGTTGATTGCAAAAGGCATTTGTTCATAAGAATGCCCCAGGGTGTCATGGTGCTTTGGAGATGTTCGTTGAATATATGATCTGGTCCGCTTGCTTTCCTTTTCTTGGACTGTGCAATTACATCTTCAATGTCACTTTCATTGAACATGTCTTTGATATCTGATAATATTTGATATCTTAGTCCACCACTGTGGTCTCGAGGTAGTGTGCTGCCTTGTCATGCAGCGGGCCCGGGTTTGATCCCCGGTCGGGGCAGTTTTCTGGGTGAGGTTTTTATCGGGGTATTTCCTCACCTCAGGAAAACTTTAAGGCCCAAACGGTCCCTGGAATCATATGGCCATCATCATCATCATCATCCTTCACCGGTGTGGAAAGCAATGGGAAGCTACCACACCTATAATCTTCACCGGTGTGGAAAGCAATAGGAAGCTACCACACCTATAATTCCCTAGTAAAGCTGCAAGCATAGCATGGAAATGCTATGATTACAGTGAAGGACCTGCCTTCGGGCAGAATTACTATGGATGGATGGTGAATTATTAAAATCATTTAAAATTTGTAGGAAGTAACAACATTGTGAGGTCTAATAATTAAATATTTTATTTTATGAAATTGATGTGTACATTCATTTTTTAATTAAATTATTTTCAGTCTTATCATCTTACCTCAATATTAATGTTGATTTGTTCTTGGACATGTTTCAAAACAATTCTGTTTTATCGTCAGCTTTTCCAGAATTGTTTTGAAACATGTCCAAGAACAAATCAACATCAATATTGAGGTAAGGTGATCAGACTGAAAATAATTTAATTAAAATAACCTCAAAATATCACTTCCTAAAATTAAATATTCATTTTTTGTTATGGAGGAAAAAGAATCTGAATTTTTATCAAGACTTAGTCCTGAATCAACAATTTAACCAAAGCAAAGAAGACTAGGTTATATTTATTTTTGTTATTTACAAATTCTTATTTAGCACTGATGCAATGTAGGCTAAACATATAGATGATATTGACTAATTTTGTGCAGAGATATCATTTTATCCAATGTTTACATATAGAGTATATTAATAGATTGGTAAAGCAAACTGGAGCATTTAATGGCAAAGTCAATTTCTGCTAGATTTGGGGTATTTCTTATATGCAGTATGTGACTGAAGATAAGAATATGATAATTATATTATTTTTAGTCTGATCATCTTACCTCAATATTAATGTTCATTTGTTCTTGAACTTGTTTCAAAACAATTCTGTTTTATTGTCAACTTGTCGAGATGATAAAGCAGAATTATTTTGAAACATGTTCAAGAACAAATCAACATTAATATTGAGGTAAGATGATCAGACTAAAAATAATATAATTAAAATAACCTCAAAATATCACTTTCTAAAATTAAATATTAATTATAAGAATATGATATTTAAGTATTGTTACACTGAAAGAATTTACTGAACTGGTATAAATGATATTTTACAATTTTCTTTCCTTTATCATCATCATCATCCATGCAAGTATTAGGCCATGTGGCCTATTATGGTCTCAAAGAGGAATTTTCCATCCAGCGCTTTTTTGGATGTCCCAGCGATCTTTTGCCTTGGGGGCAGTAGCGAAGTATGGCTTTTGGAATTCTATGAGACGGCATTCGTTGAAGATGGGCTTTCCAGTTCTGGTAGTTTTGTATATTGTGAAGAATGGGTTCTACATCCAACTCTTCAATAATTTCCTCATTTCTTTTATAGTCCCACTTTGTGTAGCCTGCTGTACGGTGCATAAATTGCATCTCATTTGCTGTTATTCGACTTTCATCTCTTCTTCGTATTGTCCATGCTTCACTACCATATCTTAATACTGGTCTTGCAAGAACCTTATAAAGCCGTAATCTTGTGTTCTTCTGTACTAAAGATGGTTTCATTATACCGTTAATTATCCCCGTTGTTTTTGTAAAATTTGTGATTTGCTTTGATGTAATCAAGCTTCATCTTGCAATGTTATGTTATAACCCAAATAATTAAATTTGTTTACTCGTCTCTATAACGTTCAATCATCTCAAAACAACTTTTTGTCTAGGTATACAGGGTATTTCCCACAAAAGGCCATCACTTTTAGTTTTCTTTTGTATTGATGATTCCATATTGTACCTTTTTGGCAATTATATTAAATGTGTGGTAAATAGAACTAGAATACTGTTTCTATTCTGGCACTAATTTCAATACCAAATCATTAATAATCTTTATGAGATAATAGTATACAGTGAAACCTCGATTAATCATTTGCATTGGGAGATCTGAAATTAAATTATGGAATGGGAAAACGATCGATACGAATGCCTGTAAATATAATATAAATTCATAAGAATTAAATTAATCGTGATTATTTCATACCTCATACTTCTATATTTCTTTAGATACTGCAGTGCTGTATTTAAAGAAATATAGAAGTATGAGGTATGAAATAATCATGATTAATTTAATTCTTATGAATTTGAACCTCATAATGTTAAAAATTCCCAAATTTAATATATAAAAATAATATAAATTGTCAGATTTATATTTAATATATTCAAGAAACTTCTTAATTTATTATAATTTGACCATCTTCATATATGATACATTATACTATCTAATGAAATAGTCATTAATTTTCCCCATCTTCATTTTTTTGTATGATGTACCGTACTTATCAACCTGCTGCCTGATTTCCCCTTTCTTTGCAATTGTAAATTAAGGATTGACGGAGGTAAGCCTAGGCGCTTAACTATATAAACTTTTTTCTCCACTTTCTTCTACAATGCAACGCCTTTCTTCTAATGTATGAACTTGTTTAGCAGCCATATCTTTCAAAATCCAACGAAGAATTACAAACAGTTAAGAATCATACTTGTAATCACTTAAAGGTTTCTTAAACTGAGCTTAAACTGAGGAATGGTGTCAATTTTATAAACTTGAGGAGATTAAACTTTGCTTGTTGCAAACTTTAAAATTCATGGATCTATATTCTTCTGAATGTATATCTTTTCCCAACCTGTTAATTCCAAAGACTTCTCTAAATGTTTCAAAAGTTTAGTTTCTCTTCCAATTATGTGATTCTCTAGCAAACTAGCAATAGCTGATTTCTCAGTTGCACCATTTTTAATATTTCCAAAGTGATCTTTTGTAAGAGTCTCTGAATGTTAAAAATAATGAAATTGAAAAATCGGCAATTGCAGTTCATAGTTTACTAGAGAAACACATAATTGGTAGAGAAACTAAACTTTTGAAATATTTAGAGAAGCCTTTGGAATTAACAGTTTGGGAAAATGTGTACATTTAGAAGAACAAATATAGACCTATGAATATTAAATTTTGCGACAAGCAAAGTTTAATCTCCTCAAGTTCATAAAATTGACACCAGATGGCAACCCAGAAGATGGTGGTAATTGCAAAATTTCAACAGTCAGAGTTTGTCTGATGATTAGGTGAAGGCCTTTTAATGAATATTGTGAAAATACCGAACTTCATGAGGTCAGATGAAAAAAATATTTATCTGACTCAATTTATAAATTGTAAATTACCTGTGTTACTTCCCATGTAACTTCAATTAAAATCTGTTCGTAAGAATGAAATGAAACAAAAAGTTATAAATACAGAATAAGATGTGATTTTTGAAATGAAATTGTCGTTGGCAATACAATACAATACGCAAGATCAAGAGATTTGATCCTCGGTTGATCAGGGTTTTTAACTGGCCTAAACCTTCTGTCAGCACCATGATTCTGTGGTTGACTCATCCTCAAATGGAAATGAATACCACACGTATGTTCTGGGGGTAAAGACAGCCATCACGCAGGGCTGACAACCCAGCTGACATCTTGTACCGATTGTTTAAAAAGGCGTAAGCCTCAACCTCCTATTACTCTAAGGGCCTCCCAAGGCCAGTAGTGGGATCACTTTTTCTTTTTGTAGTCATATCAGTGTGTGTACAGTGGTTTATTTTGATGTCGGTAAAGTTGAGTAACATAAAAAAAACTTTCATTATGTGATATTCATTTGATCATAAAATTTAAGGAAGTTTCCTGTGTAAAAAAAAGTATTTTTGCATGATAAGTGCATTTTGTCGTACTTACAGCAATGGCGACCATGATTGAAAGTTCAACTTCTTACATTTTGGGGTTACCAACCTAAATTACTATACTGTAATATTACATATTACAAACCTTGTGCAGGAAGTAAAACTACTGCCCTTTATGTATTCTAAGTACAATGTATATACAAAAATATATCCAAAAGGTAGTGTTATACGAAACAAATCACTGCATTTTAAATGAACTGAACTTTATTTGAAACAATATAAAACTATAAATACGCACTTACTGCCATTTTATGACTGATTGGTGTCACAGCTGGCTGTAGTCTGAACAATAATCATTGGCCCCACTGTTAATGTTAGTCAGTTGTTTATAATGAATGCAAATATTTCCAACAAAGATGTTATTATTTTACTATTATATATTATTTTGAAAACACCATCACGCAAAACAATAATGTACAATGCACGTTTGTGAAGTGTTTTACAGAATCTCGAAAATTATTTATTTTGAAAACACCATCACGCAAAAAATAATGTACAACGCACATTTGTGAAGTGTTTTACAGAATCTCGAAAATTAACCCTTTATGTATACTAAGTACAATGTATATACAAAAATATATCCAAAAGGTAGTGTTATACGTTATACGAAACAAATCACTGCATTTTAAATGAACTGAACTTTATTTGAAACAATATAAAACAATAAATACGCACTTACTGCCATTTTATGACTGATTGGTGTCACAGCTGGCTGTAGTCTGAACAATAATCATTGGCCCCACTGTTAATGTTAGTCAGTTGTTTATAATGAATGCAAATATTTCCAACAAAGATGTTATTATTTTACTATTATATATTATTTTGAAAACACCATCACGCAAAAAAATAAGGTACAATGCACGTTTGTGAAGAGTTTTACAGAATCTCGAAAATTATTTATTATTTTGAAAACACCATCACGCAAAAAATAATGTACAACGCACATTTGTGAAGTGTTTTACAGAATCTCGAAAATTAAAAACCTCGCTATCGCTCGGTTTTTAAACATTTCTTCACTTCTGTAAAAACCACTTCCCAACCTCGCATCATAATATACTATTACTAACAATTCTACAAAATTGTGCAGGGAATTATAAACAGATGACATCATTTATATAAGTTGAAAATCAGCATGTAAAATTTTGAAGTCATTACTGAATTTTTTTGGCTGTATTGGTAGTGGCCTATATATGACAGTAATTGTGCATGAGTTACCTAATTTACTTAAGCACAATGTGTGCATGAATTTTAAGTAATCATAGTATCATATATATTTTTGTGTATTTGAAATATTGTTATTATCAAAATAAATTAATACTTTTACTTTCCATACTCAGAACTTTTAAAATAAATCTGCATACATAAACGTGAATTTTAATTACATATGTTCTGTAAACTAATTTATGAAATTGTTCATTTTATGTTACATTCTAATTAGAATAGAAGACATTATCGGAGAATAAAATTTATCCAGAAAGAGAAAGAGGTAATACAGTCGAACTTTGATATCTCGAGATTTTTTGCACTTTGAGTTATTGAAAATTTGAAATAGAGAAAATACAAAGAAAAAGTGAAGTAACTGCAGGTACTGTACATACTGAAATTAAATATGAGATTCTTCAATTTCGTTTTAGTAAACTATTATAATTTAATGTGTGGAAAGCAACGGGAAGCTACCACACCTACAATTCCCTAGTAAAGCTGCAAAGCATGGCATGAAAATGCTATGATTACAGTGAAGGACCTGCCTTCGGGCAGAATTACTATGGATGGATGGATACTTTAATGTTCACATGCAGATTTTGTATTTTACTTACAAAATCATGTGTTTTGCAAAGAAGTCCATCATTTTCTTTTGTTTTATTGTATTTTAAAACCTCCTCTTTTCTACAAAGTTTTCAAGCAGGTTTATGAACTCTTCTCCACTTCATGATTCACCTGTAACTTTTCATTCACACTCAAATGAAAATTTGCTTCTTCTCTATAGTGCAAACTTCACTATACTCAGCTGGTTAGTAACATTCTATAGAAACAAATGTTTTTTGAACTTTTGTAAACACTGAGTTTCAAATTTTAAAGGAAATAATCACTATGAGGTTTAATTTATGGTAAAATCAAATGTTTCCTACCTCTCCTCATAAAAACACGGGGGAAAGCTTCCCCAATAAAAATACAATATTGTTTTAGTTAGAATTATTTTAAAAATTAAGATAAATATATTCTATATTATACAAAACCTGCAGAACATTTTGTCAGTACAATTTGCAAGAAAGAAACAGTGCATCCAGCCATCCAAACAATACAATTTGCAAGAAAGAAACAGTGCATCCAGCCATCCAAACAATACTTAGGACGTTTACACAGTTCAAAATTAGACTTAATAACAATAATAATAATATAAAGAAACTAGTAGTGTTAAAGTCAAGGAATTCTCTTCCATTGAACTAGTGAAAAATTTCATAAATAGAAACAACTACATAGCTCAATAGCACTATGAACCGGAGGTACATGGTGCATAGACATAAGCTCTCCGTCCATTGCTAATCTGCGCTAATTTATTCTAACTTAAGAGGATAGGTAGGAGAGGTAGGAAACATTTGATTTTACCATAACACTGAGTTTGTTGGGGCAGAAAATTATATATTTAAACAATAGAATATCCTTAATAGTGAGTGGAGAACATATTTTTCACTGGAAGCCATGACTGACGAGGGACAAGATATTGTCTGAAACCGCCGGTATCAAAGAAATTTGAAATTAGATGAGGTGAGTCGTTAAAAATATGTTCCCCACTCACTATTAATGATATAACCTCATAATGTTTACTTCCCAATATTAATTTAAATATAATAGAATATCCTAGTATAGGCATTAACTCATTTCTGATAAATATTTAAAAAAATGATAAAATTTGTTCCTGTTGTGGCAGTCGTCCTCAACAAATTATATTTCTATAAATATTCAGCTAGGCCTTTTGGAACTGGTTCCATTTTCAAAGCTGTTCATTGGGTATTGGTTTTGTTTAACGAATATATTGTATAGTGGGTTGATCTAATAGGGCGTGTTCTTATTCAGCAGGTTATCGTTTCTTGTTTGTTTCATGATTTTTATTGCTTCTAAGATGTTTATTTTTCTGTTATCGTATTCTCTATGCATTATTGAGAGAGTGTTTTCTATTGTGGTGAAATTAAATGTTTCTTACCTCACCTCATATAAATTTTCTAAGTAGATCGCGATTTTGAGACCACAACGGTCTCATCTTCAGCACTGTCTTGGCGACTGATGTTATGTCGATCGGAAGAAACTTTTCCACTCTGAACAGAGGGAAGAAGAAGGGTTTCTTCCGATCGACATAACATCAGTTGCCAAGAAAGTGCTGAAGATGAGACTGTTGTGGTCTCGAAATTGCGATTTACTTAGAAAATGTATATGAGGAGAGGTAAAAAACATTTAATTTCACTATAAATTAAACCTCATAGTTATAAAAGTTAAACAAAAAAAATGTTCTATATTGTGTTGAACTGATGACCTGTGTTTGTAACATGCTTAGTGAAACTTGATTTGCTTGTTCAAGCAATCAGGATTTACAAAAATTGCAGAAGTATTATTTTCCTATATCAGGATTTCTTCAAATTGTGATTTTGTTAGCTTCGATTGTAGATTTCATCCTGCCCAAAATTAGTATTTTATTTTTCTAGATAAGGAAAATTTGAGGAAAATGCTTCTTTGAAAGGGGAAATTAAAGACCATAGATTACATGTTACAGAGAAGAGCAGTGCTATAAAGAATCCATGGCTATGCAAAGCAAAATTACTATGTGCAGGAACATTGCAATTACCTTCAGAAATCAAATACACTAAACAAACAAAATAGGTTTTCCTGTACTGTGTTATAGAACATATTGAAATAAAATTCACAAGTTCATTACATTAATTTAGAGAAATTTATATTATTATTATTATTATTATTATTATTATTATTATTATTATTATTATTTCCCAATTTTGTTTAATAATTATGGCTGATTGTGTTGGGAAGTGGCTTGCAGATTGCTGGTATTGTTTTATTTTTTAAATTATAGCTATACTATTTCTGTTTATTTTTCCTTTATAATTATGATATAATTAATTTTAAAAATTTGGCAATACCTGTAATTAAATGCATGTAGATTTTTTAATGTATGAAAGATGTTTGGAAAGCAGTACAATACATTTTATCCTTTGAATTTTGTTTGAGAACATAATCATGTGCTTTGGTTAAGATAAAAAAGAAAGTGTACTGAAAAACTGTAAAGAGTGGTCAAAAGGTTTTTTGAAAAATGCTAGGTCATGAATAGTATGGCCATTTGAGATAAAAAGAAAAAAAGAAATTTCAGGAATACAAGATTCTGAGTAATAATTTGTTTATAGTTACGGTGTAAATCCTGTACATTCATTATCCATTACTTATTTATGATTGCAATAATATAAGAACAATATTACAGTACCAGTAAATACCTTTTTGAACAATAGTGCATTCTGTCATACTTACAGCAATGGCGACCATGATTTAAAGTTCAATTTCCTAAATTTCGGGGTTGCCAACCTATAAATAACTATACTGTAATATTACAAATTACCTACCTAGTGCAGGATGTAAAACCACTGCCCTTAATGTGTACTATATACAATGTATATAAAAAATATTTCCAATATACATTTACGAAACAAATCACTGCATTTTAAATGAACTGAACTTTATTTGAAACAATATAAAACAATAAATTCATACTTGCCGCCATTTTATCCATGATTGTTGTCATGGCATGTTGTAGTCTCAACTAAATTATTTTTGACATTTACCGTATAAACATTTGCCAGACTGTTAATGTTAGTCAGTTGTTTATAATGAACGCAAATATTTCCAACAAATATGTTATTATTTTACTATTATTTATTATTTTGAATACACCATCATGTAAAAAATAATGTACAACACACATTTGTGAAGTGTTTTACAGAATATTGGAAATTAAAAACTTTGCTATTGCTTGGTTTTTAATAATTTCCTCGCTATTCACTTGAGTAATTTCCCCCTTTCAAAATTTAGGAGTGAAAATCCGAGGGTGAAATGCGATGACTATGAAAATATCAATATGCATTCCCAATGTAGAACACTATCACGTGTAAGATGTTGGGCTAGAGTTGTTCGTCTTCTCAAACTCAGTTCAATTCTCCTCATAAAACGAACAGCCCACCCCCTGCTTGCCTTGAAATCAGCATCTGTAATTCCAAGCTTTGTTGCAGCTTCCCTTGCTTTGAATTGTATCATCTCGTGTGTTACAGCAAAACCATCATTTCTAAGTTTGATTATGTAATCCAGAAATTCACAGTCAACTTCGGAATATTTGCCTCACTTTGGGCCACGAAAATAATATGTCGATTTTGCATTTTCTAGTTGTTCTTTTTGAGACCTCCAATACTACACTAATCTCAATTGTACATCGAACTTTCTTCCTGCATGTTTCACTCTGTTTCCCTTGGCGAAATTTATCACTTGTAACTTTAAATTTGCAGTATAGCATTTATACTTTCTTCCCATAGTTGAGTTTAACGACACTGATGCTGTGACGGAATAACACTTACGAATGCAGAATGATATCCAACTGTATTCAGACTGATGACAACAGATGCACAGGTGACAGAAGCTGCAGGTACCGTTACGTCTTTATAGAAGGGGATGTATTCGACTTTGGGTTTTCCATGAATTTCTTTGAGCTATATTTGAAATCTTCTTAAAAGTGTCCAAAGTTTAACAGAAAATTTTTGGCCTAGGTAATGCACATTGTATCAGAGTTGGATTTAAAAAATATATATATGTGAAGAACGTAGGGAGGAAATTATGCGAGTGAATATGGTAATTTTTATCTAATAAAGAGTAGATATACAGCTGATTTTTATTATAGTGACATCACTTTCACCCATAGTGTAAAAATTTCTTGGTGTGAACATATTCCTAATAAGAAACATGCTTTGTGCATTAATGCAATAAATATGCATTTGCCCCACACATAATATTGTTTTCAATTGTTTGAGTTTGAACTAATATTTTATAAGAATAAAGGATTTTATGATTGCTCATGAAATCTGTCTACCTGGCAAATTTTTACGCTCCTCTTTTGTCACCTCAGGATCATTGGCACGTTCCCTATCCCATTTTAGGCCTCTTGCATTCATGTGGTACTAATGACATTTTCGCAGTAAACATTATAAAGCACCATGCCCACAAAAGAAAAGTTTTGGTGAAAGCAGAAGAATTTACTAAGAATTTTGTTGAAGCTCTAGTTTCATTGAATCATTACTTTCAGCAAAGTCCCTGTCCCATTTTAAGCCTCTTGAATTCATGTAGTACTAATGACATTTCCACAGTAAACATTATAAAGCACCATGCCTACAAATGAAAAGTTTTGGTGAAAGCAGAAGAATTTACTAAGAATTTTGTTGAAGCTCTAGTTTCATTGAATCATTACTTTCAGCAAAGTCCCTGTCCCATTTTAAGCCTGTTGAATTCATGTAGTACTAATGACATTTCCACAGTAAACATTATAAAGCACCATGCCTACAAATGAAAAGTTTTGGTGAAAGCAGAAGAATTTACTAAGAATTTTGTTGAAGCTCTAGTTTCATTGAATCAAAGTGCATGCATCACATCTTACGTTCAGCAAAGTCCCTAAGGTCCCCATTTTAAGCCTGTGGAATACATGTAGTACTAATGGAGCATTTCCACAGTAACCATTATAAAGCACCATGCCTACAAATGAGAGTTTTTGGTGAAAAGCAGTAAGAATTTACTCAGAAGTTTGTTGAAGCTCTAGGTTTTCATATGAATCATTACTTTCATCAAAGTGAATGGCTGTTAATGATAGTTCTAAAAGTGATCACATCTAAATAAAAGCATAATTACATGTAAATTTTCCATCGTCATTATACTGACGTATTTAGCGTTATACCCCAAATGGGAGTCAGTGGACCAATCACGTTTCAATGAATTTTGTTTTTCCAAAACCAAGTCACATTGCGTTGTTTCACCTGGATCTTTTTATTACTTAAAGTTTATCCTATGAAAGAACGCTCTTTACCCTTTTTAATATTCTGTGACAGGTCATAGCAGTTATTTTTTTAGTTTCTGACTCTAAGACAGGGTTGTTGAGTATAGCAATAAATCTATTAAGTTGAAGAGAAATCCTAGAAACCACGTGGCTACCAGATTGTAGATATAGTGGCACGATTGTAACCAGATACCGCTTGCGAGATAATAATAGAAAAAAAAGTGTAGCAATCGTGACTATACCACAAGATTAAGAAACCACTGTTTGTACTTTCTTACCCATATTATTTCTCAGGTATTGTATTTTGCCAGAAAAATATAATTAGCATTTACATCATAGGACATCAGAAATTAATTAATAACCTATACTGTTGGTTATAAACAGTTTGATCAGATCTTGTTCATTTTTTTCTCCACCAGAGTGTATTCTTATAATATTGCGATCGCTATTTGGCAAATAAATAATATGAATCTGTCTGTGGATTCAAGTTAGGAAGCCATGCACCATAACCAACGTTTCTCATTTGTTTTCAACACATCCCCATTCTACATTAAATATATAATATTTAAAAATAACTATATTTAAATAATGCTTTGTATATAAACAGCTTAATTCTATTCGTTAAATAGTCCATAACAAATGCCACTCTTGATTTCCAAATTCTTTAGAGAAATTGAAAATCACTTTATGGCATTACTTATGATGATGTTGAAGATGATGATAATAATAATAATAATAATAATAATAATAATAATAATAATAATGCTTTATTTTAGCTGGCAGAGTTAAGGCCATAAGGCCTTCTTCCACTCAACCAGCGAATAGTAGAATTATACAAAAATTACATACATATTACAATTTTAAGATATTATTAAAATACAGACTAAACAAAATACAATGATGATGTGATCTAATACTAGGTAATACTAACAAAAACATAGAATATAATAAAATTAAAATGATATAAAATAAAGTAAGTAGCTTCCTACATGATTATTTATAGAATGCTGTATGTAGTTGTTATGCAGTTATTGTTTTCATTGTGTCGAACTTAAGATATCAGTTAATTTGGATTTAAATAATAATAACGATTGGCAGTCCCCCCGACATGACTGGGAAGTGAGTTCCATGCTCTAGTCATAGATATTGTGTTAGATTCAGAGTATAGACATGTCCTGTGCTGTGGTATCAAAAAGTAAAGAAGAATCTTGTGATCTTGTTCCTAAATTGTGATGAGCCAATAAATTTTGAAAATGTGTTGTTAAATAACTTGGTAAATATGTGTGCAGAATTTGGAATAGTAAGGTATGTGAATGTAAAATTCTTCTGTCATATATAATATATATTATCGAAAGAAGCTCTACTGGCTTTATAAAGTAATGTTTAAATTCCCAATAGATGTCTTCTTAAATAAGAAGCCGCCATTTGCATAATCGAGCAAAGGCTCGTAGCATTCAGCACTTGGGAAAGCCAAATGTTCTGGGTTCAAACCCTGGTCTAAGCATACAATTTTTCTCTTCAAATATAATATTATACTCGTTTATAATGACATAACTTTGTAGATCCCTTGAATGTTGTTACAGCCAAGCTGTATTGTAAATACTTTAGTGTAAAGTTAGTAACATATTTACATAAAAGAAATGTGTTTTCCTTTCCAAACATCTCTTGTACTGGATTGCATATATAAAATAGGACATGAAGTATATGCAAAAAAAAAAATATATATATATATATTGCTTACTTTTAGATAATTAGAATTATGAGAAAAACTTAAATAGTGTTATTATTTCAAAATGAGTTGAAGTAAGATCTCTAGTGAATATGGTCAATCCAAAATAGCTAGAATAAAACATAATTGCCATATGGAATATGCAGAATGAAAAAAATGTACATAATGTGTTTGCAGTATTTGTGTAATTGCTGTTATTTAAATTTTTTTAACTCTATTAGCCAGATAGATTAGATAGAAAGGCATCGTTTGATTATGGCCTGGCAACCTGGATTTAATTCCCTAGCAACAGAAGAGTGGCAATATTACTTCACTTATTGCTCAGAATTATTCTCGTTCCACTTAGGAAACCTTTCTGGGAGTAAAGTCAATTATTGCTCAGAATGGTCCTGGTTCCATTCAGGAAAGCTTTTTGGGGCAAAGTCAGTCAGGGCACCTTAACTCCTTGTGCCATTGATTAAGAATGTCAGATCTTTGCTTTCACTCTCCCAGTTGTCTTCAATGGGTTTAATAGTAAAAATAAGTTTTAAAAAGTATAGTCATTTTTTTTATTAAATTAACCCTTTGCCGCTCCCATTTACCGTCCTCCTACTAGGACAGGATGGCTGGGTTTTTTAAATGGGCATTTAAATTTAGATAATATAGCAGAATCTATGTTCCCCCTTAAGAAAAAAAATCATAATAATTAAAGTGAAAAAGATAGAATCATAATTATTTTCTTATCTAATTTCTAATATATTTACGCATGTAATAATGTACTCACTTAATTTTGCACCTCCACATTTCGCTGCTGGTGGTATTGTAGAAAACACCCCATACAGCACAATGGAATGTCACAATGTTTACACTTAAATGTTGTCTGTTTGCCCCTTCCAGATGGAGCTTTTTTATTTTTCTCTATACACAAAGCACACACTTTTGCACGGCCTGATATTTTTTCCAAAGAATGAAAAAATTTAGGGGATGCAGTTCCGATGGGCAAACTTCTCTTCCTGCCTGTACGCTTGCAAGATATGAACGTACTTATTAGCTGACGCACTAAGATTCTTCTGAAGGCCACTTGCCTGTTTCTGTGTGCTGTAATCGAGGGCTGGTTTGTCAGATCATATAAGATGAAACAGTTCACAATACACACATTTAGGATAAAATGTAATAGAAACTTACACCACTTTTTTTGAAGATCGGCCAACACCATAATATTCGCATTTCTGATCACTTATATCCATGCCTCCAATGTGCTTCGTGTAATTTATGACTGCATTAGGACATGGAACTTCTATTTCTTCATTGCCTTTTTCTGTTTTCCATGTGACTGAACCATCAGTCCGGGGATCGGAATTCGTGGAAAGTAGAAGAACAACACGTTTGTCTTGCCACAATACCGCCGTCATATCTTCATGCTGCATTTTTCTGGACTCGCCACTTTTGAATCTCATTATCTGTGACCTATATAAGTGTTTATCCTTGGTTCATATTTGCACACGTGCAGGGATGCCTTCTAAGTGATTTCATCACACCTACATAAAGAGATCACGTGTTCTGTACGCACAATGCAATATCTTTTAAGATGCTTTCATCAAGAGCGCTTTAGAGCGTTTAGACTGGCAGGAGGCATTTAAATCTCGAGCGCTTCGGAGCGTTAGGGCCGGCAAAGGGTTAATAATATTATATTATCACATGAAGTTACAATATCAATTTTCATGTTGTTATATGCAGTGGAATTTAACTTAATAGGATCTTTTGGTTTTTAATGCCACTTTTCTTATTAATTAGAATTTATTAAAATGTTTTTGTCCACTATGTTAATAGTCTTGTTTAGGCAGCTGGTCTTAACGATCAAGGTCCTTTTAAATTGGATCTACTTTATTTTGAAAATGCTTGAATTGTGACTTTTAATGGAGTAAGAAAGTAAATTGTTTTACCTATTATCAAGCATATCTCAGTTGTATAGAAAATTTATTTTTTTCTGATATTTTTATTATTCTCTTCAAATGTACTGATTGAACAATTGTTTTATTTACATTGAAAGTAATAATTTCATTAATGAAAACACATAATATAGTATAATACCTTACGCTTTCATACAGATATTTTATTCACCGTCTTTAACGGTCTCGAGGTAGCATGTTGCCTTGTCACACAACGAGCCTGGGTTCGATTCCCGGTTGGGACAGGCTCCTCTCTGAGGTTTCTTCGGGGGGTTTTTCCTCACCTGGAAGACAAATGTCTGGTAGTTTAGGGCCCAACGGTCCCCGAAAATCATCTGGCCATCATCATCCTTATCATTATCATCATCCATCACTGGTGTGGAAAGCAATGGGAACTACCACACCTATAACTCCTTAGTAAAGCTGCAAAGCATAGCATGAAAATGCTTTGATTGCAGTGAAAGACCTGCCCTCGGGCAGAATTACTATAGAATAGACTCTGACCTTGGTGATCTTAGGGTTAAGTTCCTTACAACATGTTCCTAGGGTTATAGATTCAAACCCAGCTGGGGATTGATATGGATTTTTAGGATGGAAAAATCCAAGGGACAATTCCCCGGGGGAGACTTTAAGCCGTGGGTCCTGGGTCTTAAGATTTTCGGACTCGTAAAAGAACCTCAAGCCTAAATTAAGAGTCCCTGAGCAAAATTTTATTGGTTCTCATCAAAGTAATACCTTAGTTGCCTAGTAGGTGTCTCTTTGAGGCGATGAGCTAACCAATTGTCACTCACTGACTTGTAGGGAAATAAGCATAACTAAATTAACAATGTTTTTATTAAATTATTTTCAGTCTGATCATCTTACCTCAATATTAATGTTGATTTGTTCTTGGAATTGCTTTGAAACATGTCCAAGAACAAATCAACATTAATATTAAGGTAACGGGAAATAGTTTTCAAGAGAAGGATCTCCTTCATTTTCAACCAACATTATGACTACCGAATTTTCGTTGGAATCTCCATCAATATTGATGGAGATTCCAACAAATATCCGGTAGTCATTATGTCAGTTGAAAATGAGAGAGATCCTTCTCTTGAAAAGTAGTTCCGGTGTTTAAAGAAACATAAAATATGAGGTAAGATGTTAAATATGACTCATTAATTTACGAAGATGGATGAGTGATTAGAATTTAGAGTTTCTGAGGAAGATAAGAGTTTTAAAACTGTTTAGAATTGTGTATACTGTTTGTATATGTAGTAATTTATGTTTTTAGGTTCAGTCTGTAATTCAAGCTAATCAACAGTCAGTAATTCAGACTGCAGCAAATATTCAACCAGTTCTACAGAAAGGGAATGTGATACTAGTAAGCAAGCCCAACTCTGTCATACAGACAACACAAGGAAGTCTACAGACTTTACAGGTAATAACTTTCTTATAAAAACTATATTTTTCATACGTTTTGCCCTTCGTAATAATTTTTATATTACCATTGAGTACATGATTGGGAATGAAATTTTGTAAATTAGAAAATTCATAGTGAGAAATTGTAGACTTTTCACAGCAAGGGTCAGTTTCACCAACATAGATAACTGTAATTAATATTTAATTTTAGGAAGTTATATTTTGAGGTTATTTTAATTATATTATTTTTGGTCTGGACATCTTACCTCAATATTAATGTTGATTTGTTCTTGGACATGTTTCAAAACAATTCTGTTTTATCGTCAGCTTTCCCAGACTGATAAAACAGAATTGTTTTGAAACATGTCCAAGAACAAATCAACATTAATATTGAGGTAAGATGTCCAGACCAAAAATAATATAATAGGTAACTGTATTATGCTAGTTTAAGCTATGCTTTATTCAGGGGAAAACTGGCATAATACATCTTGAAGAAGATTTTCGGGCTGTAGGCCGTGGTCGTGAGGCTTGTAGTTCTCCGACGTTTCACCAGAGACTGCGTCTGGCATCCTCAAGGGTTGTCTTGAATTGTCGGGGAACTACAAGCCTCACGACCACGGGCTACAGCACGAAAATCTTCTTCAAGATCATCATAGCAACTCCGGCCGTGAAAGTCTACGTGAATACATTGGCATAATACAGTTACCTCTGTTGGTGAAACCGACCCTAAGAAAAATAATTACTTGGGTATATGGGGCTATTTCATCAATTATATTGAAATATTATTTACTCCTATATTATTATGACTTTTTTTAATAGATAGAAATAAATATGTAAAGTTAATTAATTATGTCAGCCATGGTGGTCTACAGGTTATGTTCCTTGCCTCTAGGGTCAGTTGTTTAAACCTGGCTGGGGTCAATGTATTTTTTAAGATGGAAAAATCCAAGGCACAAGTCCTCCGGGAAGGACTTTAAGCTAATGTTCCTGAGTGTGAAGATTTTTAGGCTCGTAAAAGAACCTTAAGTCTGAAAAAAAAGAGGCCTCTAAGCAAAATTTACCAACTATCATTATCCAAGTAATACCTGAGTTAGTTACTTACTAGATGTCTCATTGAGTTGGTATGCTGACCAAATGCCACTCATGACATCTGTAGGGAAATAAGCATAATTAAATAAACTTTGTCTAGAAACTCCTATCAAAGGAGAGGCTATGGCTACTTAAAGGGCCTTAAAGCCAATAAGTTTAAGTAAGTAAATTAATTATACAAAATGTTTATATGATAAAATAAATTATAATTATTGTCTGTCCAGCCTAAGAAACACACTTTGACATTTAACTTCCGAATATATTACACCGTGCAGCACGTGTAAAAGTACATGCGACCTCAATTAGCTGTTTGTTACAATCCGATAAATTAATGCACAGCAATTGTTTTAATTTTTAATGTTTTTTTTTCAAATGCCCCAGTTTGTCTTTCGACATTCCTGGTTTCTCTCCTGGCATGGCATACTTGTAACCCACTTCTGAGGTTGGGGCGCCTGGAAGGTGGGGTTATGTTGCCCCGATGATATGATGGGTGATGATGATGATAAGCTTAATCTAAGATGAATATGAATGATGATGATTGCGATGGCCATATGATTTCGGGGACTGTTTGGGCCTAAAAGTTTGTGTGGGCGGGGTGAGGGAGATAACCCAAACCACGCTTCTGCGCAACCATTTGTGCGTTTTAGGAACCACGCTACTACTACCATTTGTGGCGTTTATTAACCACGCTACTACTACCATTAATCCGGGATCGGGTTTTGTTATTGCTGTCTCTATTAACGTGGATCTGCTTTCCTGCAAGGTTATCAATCACGAAGTTGCTTGCCTTGGGCCCATAGAAGGCAGCAATCGATTCATCTTTCTCTCTCTGATATATATTGACATAAATAAATAATGATTCTCAAATACATAGAGTGAGTGAAAATGATAATAATTGTCATTCAAGAAAGCTAAACAGCATAATAGCAAGGGAGCTGGAAATAATTTCCTACGTGAGTAAATTTCCGTATAGGATTGAAAACAACTACGTGCACATCAATAAAGCAGCTGATAAATAAAAGATGACCTTTAATAGAAACAAGTTGTCTGAATTAAAAACAAATTAACAAAGAGACTTCGATCATTCAGTGAAAAAACAAAATATAAACAAATAAATAACGATATTCTTACAATAGAAAAATCCACACCATACCTCACGCTACACTCATACTTGCGTCCGAATCAGGGACCACTTCTTCCCTGGTCTGCCGGACCAACTAAACCACGCCGCTTCTCGGCTTCAGACCAGCTTGTCCATTAGAGCTTCATTCGCATCGCGGACTGGATGCTGATTCAAACTTTGAATCTGCTCAAAGAACAAAACGATGAACGCTTGAATGATTGAATGATAACGTTCTGCTAGTGCACCACGTATATGAAGGTTCCGAGGTAGAGGGGAGATGCGCCGTAGACATTGCGCCGCGGGAAGGGTAAAGAGTAGAGAGAGGGGGTAAATACAAGGAGAAAGGGATATTGGCATAGTTCATAAATATTCCAGTCTAAGGAGGAGAACGACGTTACAATAATGAGCCGAAAAACACACTTTCGGTTCAAGTTTTCCTGACATTTGACTTACAGGTGAGGAAAAACCCCGATGAAAACCTCACCCAGAAAAACTGTCCCGACCAGGAATCGAACTGGACCTGCTGCGTGACAAGGCAGCACGCTATCCCGAGACCACAGCGGTGGACTTAATTTTGAATATTGCAGGTTGTATTAACACACACAATGGTATGTCGAAAACTAATTAAATTATAATTGTTAATATTAAATTAATTCAAATGATATAAGAAATGATTAGAAAACTTAGCTCAGGATAGGGATGTATGGAGATCTTATATCTAAGCAGCCGTAAACCTCCAGGTGTGATATGCCATTGCATATATGTGTGTTATAAATGCGGTACACAATTTTTACAACATTAAAAAAATACAATTGCAGGTATAAGTGTTTTAATTAATTATTTATATTTATATTTGAAGAGAAAAATGTATGCCTAGACTTGGGTTTGAACCCAGGACCTTTCATTTTCTATGCCAATGCTCGAGCATTTGCATAGAAAGCTCTGGTCTAGACGTATATTTTTCTTATTTTCAGTCTGATCATCTTACCTCAATATTAATGTTGATTTGTTCTTGGACATGTTTCATAACAATTCTGTTTTAATAGAATTATCGTCAGCGTGTCCCAAACGGACTAGAAAAACAGAATTGTGTTGAACAAATCAACATGAATATTGAAGGAATATAGAGCAGACTGAAAATAATATACTGGGAATAACCGCAAAATATCACGGCCTAAAAGTAAGAGGATATTGAGATTTTTCTCTTCAAATAAATTTTGTCCGTCAGTGAGAAGTATTAAAATTAGTTTATAATCCATAATAATTCTGCCCGAAGGCAGGTCCTTCACTGGCAATCATTGAAGCCTTTTCATTCTATGGTTGCAGCCTTTACTAGGGATTGGTAGGTGTGGTAGTTCCTCCCCGTTTTCTTCCCACACCGGTGACGGATGATGACGATCCATCCCTCCATAGTAATTCTGCCCGAAGGCAGGTCCTTCACTGCAATCATAGGCATTTTCATGCCTTGCTAGGGAATTTTTGTAAGGTGTGAGTAGCTTCCCGTTGCTTTCCACACCGGTGAAGGATGATTATGATGCTCCTTAATGATACGGATTATGATTGGCCATGTGATTTCCGGGACCGTTTGGGCCTAAAAGTTTCCCTGACATTGTTCCTTACAGGTGAGGAAAATACCCCCAACTTATCAAAACATCACCCATAACAACTGGCCCGCCCGACGACGGGGATCGTAACCCGTGCCCGCTGCCGTGACAAGGCAGCACGCTACCACGAAAACTTTTGAATACCACAGTGGTGGACTTAGTTATAATAAAAATTTGAAATTATGTATTAACCACACCCAATTTTTTGTGTAGGTCGAATCTAAAAAGATACGCAAAGTTTATGTTACTTAACTTTTTGCTTCAATAAGACCGTACCATATTAAGAAATTACTCTTATTTAGTTTTTTTATTTTTTTTAGCATAAACCTCACTCCACTCTACTCCTGGCAGCGACAGGCCTAGAAAGTCGCCTTAGCCTAACCAGCTGGCTCTGCTGGCCTCACATCCATGTGTCCAATCAGAGGTAAGAACGAGCATCACAAGCCAGCTGTAGGGGTGACATGTGGTCAGCATGTCGAGTCCCCCAGCCATTATAGCTGGTTTTCTCAACCTGGAGCTGCTACTTATTGTAGCTACCCAAATGCCTCACGATGCTGGGCGGGCACCGGTCCCATACTGGCCGCAATACCATGAGAAAATTTCTTTCCCCATGGAGACTCGAACCAGCGCAAGTCCTGTAGCTCTGCGCCAAGGCTTCCTGCCTTAACCACTCGGCTACAGCGAGGGACAAACCTTATCCCACATATGGAATAATATTAAAAAACCAGACATAAAAGTCATAATATCATAATTCCATTTATTAATTTTATGGCTACGGTAAGATTTTTCATTTGAGGATATGTTATCTTCACAGATATATTGTGTAAAATTATTAAATATTATATTGTGTATATCCACTGCTGTGGTCCTTATCATGCAGCAGGCCTAGGTTCGATTCCCAGTCAGGACAGGTTCCTGGATGAGGTTTGTTGAGGTTTTTCCTCACCTGTAAGACAAATGTTAGGAAACCTAGGGCCCAACGGTCCCCCAAAATCATCGGCCATCATTTCATAATTTTTTTTATTCAATACCACCACATTGTCACTTTGATATTCTGGTATTCTTTTCTGGCATGACATTATTGTAACCCACTTCTGATGTTGGGGCACCTGGAAGGCGGAGTTATGCTGCCCCTATGATATATGTTAGGTGACGATAATGGTAATGATGCACCAGGAGAGCCCTTAATCCAAAACTTAATGAATGTGTTCATGATGATAATGATGACCAGATGATGTTTGGGGATCATTTAGGCCTTAAAGTTTCCTGATATTTGTCAGAAGTAAGGAAGAACTCCCCCCCCCCAAAAAAAATAACCCAGAAAACTTGTCCTGATTGGGGATTGAACTCATGCCCACTGCCTGACAAGGAAGTACACTACCTTGAGACCACAGTGGTGGACTCATCATCATTATCATCCCTATCATTTCACCGGTGTGGAAAGCAACAGGAAGCTACCACTACCTACATAACTTAGGAAGCTACCACACCTATAATTCCCTAGTAAAGCTGCAAAGCATAGCATGAAAATGCTGTGATTGCAGTGAAAGATCTGCCCTAGTGCAGAACACTCTAGAATAGAATATTCTATGTAATTCAATTATTTTTAGTCTGTTCATCTTACCTCAATGTTAACGTTGATTTGTTCTTGAACATGTTTCGATTATATCATAATCATCTTCAGCACATTGTCCGGACTGGTTAGATTTATGTTATACACCCTGGATGTTGATGTCAGCTCCATCCTGTGGTTGGCCAAAGAACCTCCAAACAAGGTCATGCTCAGTCGGTATTTCAAAATTCATAACTCTGTTTTTGTTCTTCTGAATATAGATTTTTTCCCAAATAGTCAGCTCTTTTGTATTTTATAACTGTTTTAATAATTTAGTGTCTGATTTTATATTATGTTTTTCAGACCAAACATGAGCAGCAACTGTAGATTTTTTTCTATTTCCCCATTTTTAATATTTCTTGTGGGTCCACCGCTGTGGTCTCAAGGTAGCATGCTGCCTTGTTACGCAGCAGGCCCGGGTTCGATCCCCGGTCGGGACAGTTTTTTCTGGGTGAGGTTTTTATTGGGGTTTTTCCTCACCTGTAAGACAAATGTCAGGGAAACTTTAAGGCCCAAACGGTCCCCGAAATCATATGGCCATCGCAATCATCATTCATATTCATCTTAGATTAAGCTTAGGATTAGGGACTTTCCTGGCACACCACTATCATCATCATCACCCATCATATCATCGGGGCAACGTAACCCTGCCTTCCAGGTGTCCCAACCTCAGAAGTGGGTTACAAGTACACCATGCCAGGAGAGAATACCAGGAATGTCGAAAGACAACCTGGGGCATTTGAAAAAAAAAGTATTTCTTGTGTTCTTTGGTTCTAATTTTTAGGTTTATATTTATTATAGAAATATCCCAAAATAAATGTAGTAGTAGTAGTCTAATGCCCATTAGCTTGGATGTATTCCATTTGCTTTCTTGCTTCTCAATAGAGTCCTGCCAGAGTTCTTGTAGGTGACATCTTCAGAGCCTCGCAGCTACCTAGATCCTAAAATAAATGTAGGCCTATGTATTTTATGAGAGCGTCCGTATTACTAAAAATTTGTTCCTCACTTCTTTTAAACTATTGTATTTCATTTAATTAAATAAATATTAAAAAGTTTTATATGGTTTTCATATTTATTACAATGTAAATTTGTAAGAGCTGTTTTGTTACTTTGTACCTTCTTCGGACATGATTACTGATGAACAAATTTTGTTATAATAACATTAAATACATAGGCTTACAAATTCATTCATTGGTAATCATGTCTGAAGAAGGTACGAAGTACCGAAACAGCTCTTACAAATTTATATCGTAATAAATATGAAAACCATATAAAACTAAGTTTTATTTTAATTAAATTAAATGAATATGGATTTTCGTCAAATAAATGCCAAATCAATTGATTATTGTATTTTAATCAATTGAGTTGGTGTTTATTTGATGAAAATCCATATCTATTAATTAAATATAAATAAAACTTAGCAGATTTATTTGATTTCATATTTTTTAAGATATAATTCAGTTACAGCTGTTTTGGTACACTGTACCTTCTTCAGACATGTTAACAAATTGTGTTATAGTACATATAAACTGATCTAAGCAACAATGCAACAATAATACAGGCTGTAGAAATAAATAAATTGAGAAGTAGTAATAAACTGTTAAATTCTCAACTTGATATCAATGAATCCCCTTTGTTAAATTAAAAAAAATTAAATAAATTATTGTTGTATTGTTACTTAGATCAGTTGATATGTACTATAATAATACAATTCATAATTTAACATGTCTGAAGAAGGTACAGTGTACCGAAACTGCTGTTAATGGATTATATCTTAATAAATATGAAAATCAAATAAAACTAAATTTTTAAGTTTGTCATAAATACTCATTATGCATTAATTTTAGATTTATTTTGAAAATACGAAAAATAGGATATATGTGGTATAGCTTGACTAAGCCATATTTAAAATACAATAATGCATCATTTGACATTTATACTATTTTAATTTACATTTGGCCTATTATTATGTGTACTGGAATATATATCCCTTCTTCTTTGTCTCTCACTCAGACCTGTCAATGTTCTATGTCGAGGCATAATGGAAGTAGGTGCAAATATGTAAATATATAAATGTAATGAAATTATTGAAACCAAGATTAGATAGGGTTTAATTTAAATTTAATTAATAAAATGTACTCACTTTTTTAAACCACTAATAATAAATACGTGAGAGTAAGTCAATTCACATTGCTGCTACACAATTTTCTTTTTGCAACAATACACTCATTATGAACGTAAACAAATGAATGAGTAATACACATAAATTCCTTAGAGACAATTAATTTTATTTTGTTTAATTTAATTTATTTGTAACACATATTATAAATAAATTTTATTTTTCTGCACTCCTTCTCTATACAAACTTTAATTATGCCAAATATTACACTCCTCCGTGTGCGTAATGTGCTTAAAAAGGGGTACAAAGTTTTTTCTTTATGTATTAATATATATATTTAAAATGACTTACATACATTTTAATTTGTTAAACAGTAAAATATCCATTAAAGAAATTGTCATTTGGCAGAGTTCTTCTGCTATTAATATGCCCCAGGCACATTGGAAATGTATTAGAACATATCGAAAACAGGTTTTCTGTTGTCAACTTCACAGAAAAACAAATAAAGTCGAGGTTTACACTTCACTGATGAATCTACTCAGCTAATTTGATTTTGAATGTCCGGTGAGCAACTCGCACAAATCTCTACTAACCAGAGTGTGGAAAAATTTGAGTTTGGAGTAATGTTTATACATATGGCCCTTAAGCTGGGTAGTCCAGATTCAAATCTCAAAAATTTTTCTCTTATAAGTTTTGAAATTAGTCGCTAAGTAGTAAGCAAAGTTTTAAAATTACAGGTTGTAGATCCACCCAGTGATGATAGTTTGTCGAATGATGATGATTCAACCAAGAAAAGGCGAGACATCCTGACACGAAGACCTTCATATAGGAAAATTTTAAATGACCTTGGTGGGGGAGAAATAGCAGGTAATGTTATAAAAAATAATAATTTTTCCCTTGTTCTTCTGATATAACACACACTTTTTTTTTGTGTTTCAATTTCTCAAAATTGCAATGTATTTCTGTTTGCATTCTTAACCCATTCACCTCAGAAGACGAGATAGACTCACTGGCAGTTAAATGTCAAACTCTGAGGAAGAGGTACACTCGCTTAACTCTGCTGTTATATATTTTGCAATATTTTGTACATTCCTTGGCAGCGTAATCTTTTGTTAACATTTATGAATAGTATAGGAATATGTTTTGGCCTTTGCCCTTATTGTGATTTCAAGTACCGTTATCTTTTGTTCATTTCGAATGTATGAAAATAGACAATATAATTTACGCTGACTTAAGTCCGGTTTCTGGGGAAATGCATTGAGTATTTAAACCTGAAGCGAATGGGTTAAAATTACCATTTGGATTGGTGTATCATGTATACATAAACTTCATAACTCAAATTTTGTAGGATGTTTGTAACACTATGAGATATTACTAATTTAATATTAACAAGAATAATACCTCACCTCATAAATTGTCTTTTTACTTTTATCTTTACATAAAAAGAAGACAAAATTTGAGGTTATGTTATTTTTTGATAATATTACAGTATAAAACTATTATATTAAAAATATTAATAAAAAATTATTTCATATTTTCAGTAATTAAATTATTGAATTTATGATATACACAAAAATATATAAATTTAATTGTGCTTAGTAAATGATAATTGTCTTTTTGCATCCAGAATAAATTTTCTTTTGAAGTATGTTTCAAATGACATTTTGGTAAATAATATTACTTTAAATACTTTACTTCTCTTTGTAACATTAATGGCTTTTGATGTGTAAAGTAGATATAGACAGTATAAGAATTAAATTAATATTTTGATTACCTCATCTCATATCCTTTTTATTCTAGACTGCAGTTTCGGAGTTATATATCCATCATCAGTAGCCTCTCATCGACTGGTGTTATGTCGTATCTTGGCGGTTTTCTTCTTCCTTCTATCGGTGAACCGATGAACCTCTTGATCAAGTCAAAATTTGCGGGAGTTTCAAAATTCATCAGTTTTTAGAAACTCCTGCAAATTTTGATTTGATCCAGAGGTTCATCGGTACACTGTTAGAAGGAAGAAGAAAACTGCCAAGAAACGACATAACACCGGTCGACGAGAGGTTACTGATGATGGAGATATAGCTCCGAAACTGCAGTCTAGAAGAAAAAGGATATGAGGTGAGATAATAAAAATATTAATTTAATTCTTAAATTAAACCTCATAGTGTTTTTTCCTGTGAAAGTTAAATAAATAGACAGTATAATAAAGATAATCATACACACGAAATACTGAATACTGTTGCTGTTTCTCTTCTTCTTCATCTAGTCTTGTGTCATCATATACTAGTTTTGTCCCACATCCTTTAGCTTTTTAACATCCTGTAACAGCTGTGGTTCAGTCATCAGTTTTGAAAATATTAATTAATATATAGAGTTAGAAATTTTCACAACTCACCTCATATTTATAAATTTCTTGAAGATCAGTTTCGATGCATTACATATCATTATCAATTCTTTCTAACTGTTGAATTGGCGGTTGGCAAAAATATTTTGAAAATATTCTTGTTGGGTTCATGGCTAAGTATATATTCTTCTGTGAAGTGGAAAAGTCAGCAGTAGCTGCTCATGCTTGGTCCGAAAAACATCTAATTGAATCAAAAGCCAGTCTAATTAAACAATTAGAAAAAACAAAAAGAACTCACAGTTTGGGAAAAAAAATCCTCATTAAAAAAACAAGAATGAAAAACTTACGAACTTCAAAATTCCTGCGGATTCAGACTGGATACAGAGGTTTATCGGTATACCAACAGAGGGAAGAGGAAATAGTTCTTCTGATTGACATAACATCAGTCGATGAGAAAGTACTGAAGCCGCCAAGGCTTTGAAACCGCAGTTTACTTAGAAGACTGGATATGAGGTGAGGTATGAAGCATTTTAATTTAATCTTAATTATTGTAAATTTAAAAACATTAATAGTGAGTGAAGAACATATTTTTAACGACTCACCTCATATATTTCAAATTTCTTTGATACCGGCGGTTCAGACAATATCTTGTCCCTCTTTAGTCATGGCTTCCATGACAAAATATTGTCTGAAAGCGCCGGTATCAAAGAAGTTTGAAATTATATGAGGTGAGTCGTTAAAAATATGTTCTCCACTCACTATTAATGATATAACCTCATAATGTTTACTTCCCAATATTAATTTAAATGAAAAAACATTGATGTAAAAGAGGGAGCAGGAGTCGACATCCAGGGTTGACAACCTAAAGATCATCAGTCTGTACAGGCTGAAGATAGAGCAAAGATGCTGCTCTGAAACATGTCCTACAAGAAACAATCAATATGAGGTAAGATGAAAAAAGACTCAATTTATTCAAAAGCAATTTTCATTCCTTCACTAAAATACATTTGTTGAAATCACCTATGTAATCATTTCTAATTTTGTGATTTTTTTTTCTCCCAATACAAGGATATGGCATATTTAAAAAAATATATATATAATTAATTTTGTAAGTTTTAAAAAGCCAAAAAATATTTTCAAAACTTTAATGTTCAAGTATTCCATGTAGAGTTCATTTTTTTCCCTCTCTTTCCAGGAAGAACAGTACTTTTTATCATAAATAGTTTTTACTAAACTTCTCAATAATAATCAAGGGGAAATATTATAGGACAACAGAGCATGGAAAAAGTAGTTTGTTAATGGTAGAAAAACTATCAGAAAATTATTAGGACTCAATTATTTATGTGCTAAAAATGTGGAAAATATTTTGACAAATAGTAGTTTTGTATATGCTAAGATATTAAAAATATGCACCATTCATTAATAAATGTGCACAAAAGCTTTCTTCACTTCTCTTGGAGTTTGTTGATTGATATTTGATACGTACTTGGTGAGAGTGTAAGTTATGGTCCGTGTATTTTTGCAGTGGGTAGAGGTGAATCCTCGTCGGATGTTGACACTAATGAGGATAGTGAGCTGTCTTCTCATTCAATTCCATCACAGTTCCCGACTCACACTGCCACAGGTTGGTTCAAACATTGCTTGTCCGGTTAGCTTGCAGTTGCAAAATGCAAAATGAAAAATATTAAACTGAAAAAAAAAAGTTGGAAGAATCCCTTTGTGGCTTAACGTTGTTTCCCTTCCTGCTACTTCCCCAGCCTCCTCCCTTACACTTTCATGTTGGTTCACCAATTCAGTGTTGCCAACCAATTCCCATGTTCATTAAAGTATTTGGAATTTATATGGTTCATAAGCAGTAAGATAATGGTTTAAAAATTGCTATAACGCATACCAAAGAAGGTACTAAAACAGAATGTTAAAATAAACTTTTAGTATACAAAACAATTAGGTTATGGTGTTTTGTTATCTCAGAATATCTTCCTTATTTATTCTTGATTATTATTTATATCATCAGTTATTTTCTTAAATTTTTTCATTATTAGCTTTCACAGGTGTATCAAGCAGTATAATAGATTTATATAATATTCGTCAAAATGAAATAAATAAATGCTAACATATATATTATAATTCTTATTGTATGTAATTTAATATATTTAAGTTATGTAGTAGGAAATAACACTATGAGGTTTATTTTAATTAATTTTTAGTTGTTATTTGACTCACCTCATATTTCTTGACTTCCATGCAAACCCAGGGTTTCGTCACTGCATTTGTGACATTCTCGATGCAACACCACGATAACAACTGCCGTCCACGGTTTTCTCTTTTGTTGATCAATTTGTATGCTCTCTGATGACTGACCGATGAACTTCCAAATCAATCCCCTCTTATTTTCACCAGGTATTTCAAAATTCATAGTTTTCTTTTTATTCTTGCATATATAAATTTTCTCCCAAATTGTGAGCTCCTTTGGTTTTTCTAACTGTTTAAGAAATTTTGCCTTGGTTTCAATTCTGTGTTTTTCTGACCAAGCATGTGCAGCTATTGCAGATTTTTCTGTTTCTCCATTTTTAACATTAAATGTTAAATTTTCTAAGATGTTCTTTCAATCTTGATTGAAAGATGATTGAAAGAACATCTTAGAAATGTTAAAAATGGAGAAACAGAAAAATCTGCATTAGCTGCACATGCTTGGTCAGAAAAACACAGAATTGAAACCAAGGCAAAATTACTTAAACAGAAAAACCAAAGGAAGTCACAATTTGGGAGAAAATTTACATATGCAAGAATAAAAAGAAACTATGAATTTTGAAGTACCCGGTGAAAATGAGAGGATTGATTTGGAAGTTCATCAGTCAGCCATCAGAGAGTGCAGAAATCAATCTACAGAGAAAACCGCTGGGCGGCAGTTGTTATATCATTGTGTTGCATTGAGAATGTCATAAATGCAGTGACGAAACCGTGGGTTTGCATGGAAGTCAAGAAATATGAGGTGAGTCAAAAAAACAACTCCAAATTAATTAATATATTTGTTTTTGTTTTATGACAAATTTTAACATGGCTTAGCTATTATATCCAGTGGATCTAGTTAGTCGTTACATTCTTATACATATATATTTTTTATTTTTAAACTGAAAATATGAGCATTGGATTTTTTTAGTATTTTTCCAAATATCTCAATTTAATTGTATAGTAAATCAATGTAATAACTCATTCAGTTTTATTTAATATTTGTAGGCAATAACACTGAGGTTTCTTTTAATTTTTGTGAGTTAGTTATTTTGACTCCCTCATATTTTTTTTTTGATATTCTGCAGACTATAGTTTCATCACATCTATGCGACATTGTTGATGCATTCTAACCGCAAACACAACAGTTAGAATGCATCGACAATGTCATATAGATGCGACGAAACTATAGTCTCCAGAATATCAAAAAAATTATGAGGGAGTCAAAATAACTAACTCATAATAATTACATAGTTTTCTTACAATTTTAATTAAACAATGGAATTATATACATATAAATAGATTAAATTCAATCATTTGTCATAAAATTTATGCTTCATTACTCTCTTAAAAACTTGATTTTCAGGCTCCTCTGTTTCTTTTTGTTATTATTGGATGACAATTCAATATGATCATACGAGGGCGGATCGGAAAGTAACAGACAATAATTTTTTTCTGCCTTGGTATTGCAGCTAGAATGTTGAAATTTCACAGAGATATAGTTTGAAGTTTTCACTACAGATGGTATTTTTTTCTCAGGTGCACCTCTTGCGAGAGAAGCTTGAACTATGCAACAAAGATGGCGCGCATGCTACAGTCGTCCACAGGGCGGATCGGAAAGTAACGCACAATAATTTTTTTTTAAAAAGTTTAATAGTAAAAAAAAAGGAAAAAAATCACAAATGAACTTACATCTTTTACCTACTTTTCGACATAGTCACCAACTTTCTCAACACATTTTTCTCATCAATATGCCCTGTTCGTAGAAGTCCGTTTGGTTGGAGTGTAGCCATCTGCGCACTGCTGATTTCACTTCCACATCTGTCTCGAAGCGTTTGCCGGCCAGGAATCACTAAGGCGAATCACGTGGCAAATCACTAAGGTTCACGCGTCCCTCTTGGAAGAATGTGCACCACCTGGAGACATTGCTACGGTCCATACAATCATCCCCATACACGCCACGCATGTCCCTGTGAATTTCACTGGGTTTATGCCCTTTGGCCCACAAAAATCGAACAACACTTCTCTGTTCCTCACAGGTGGACGACTGTAGCATGCGCACCATCTTTGTTGCACAGTTCAAGCTTCTCTCGCAAGAGGTGCACCTGAGAAAAAAATACCATCTGTAGTGAAAACTTCAAACTATATCTCTGTGAAATTTCAACATTCTAGCTGCAATACCAAGGCAGAAAAAAATTATTGTGCGTTACTTTCCGATCCGCCCTCGTAGATATAAATTTCAGTCAAAATATTTATGCACAATTTTTTAGTTGGAACTTCTCCTTCATCTTCGAACCATTTTTTAACTAATTCTGACAGTATTCCTGTTGGTCCTCATTGATGTTAGTAAATTTAATCTTTTAGCTAAGATTTTAAAATTCATAATCAGCTGCAGGAAAATCAGATTACTTTTTGTTCATGTTATAGTAAAGGCATGAACGTTGTATAAACAAAAATATCCTCTTCCCTACTCCATCTTTAAGGGATGGGACAAGGAGTATGACTATCTTATATACTTCAGCATAATTATTCCTGTGATATAGTTGAATGTTATATGAAAAAATATACTTCATTTGAGGGTTGAGGATGCAAGATTTCAGTACTGATGACTAGAGACCGGATGTTAGGGAAAATGTCTACAGTTATGTATTATAGATATTGTAACAGTGACTTCATATAAGTTCATACCGATAACCCTAGAGTTGTTTTCCATGAAGTTAATTTTGGCTATAAATGCCTATTTCAGCTTACAATGCCTATTAATGCCTATTTACCATTTTTTCTCGAAATTAACTTAGTATTTCAATGAAATTAATTGAAATGGGCAACCTTCATGACACATATCATTGCATAGAAACCTTTAATTGACTGGCAATATTATTTTTGATGTTGATAACACTGAATTCAGTCTGTAGTCCTCGTTTACAGACAGGTGCTTCAAAGACAAAGTTGTGGGACCGCCTTTAGAATAGTTGTTTCACGATGCTTAAAGAACGGACAAGAGTAAAACAGTAAAAGACAAACTGACCGATTTCGTGAAAGAATTTGGTGCGGAAATATTCTCAAGTGACATTATTTTGCAAAGTGTGTAAAATTTCAGTGAATTGCGCGAAGAAGTGCCATGTTTCGCAGCTCGTACACACTGCAAAACATAATTATGCTCTTTCTAAAAAGGCAAAACAAGTTCCAAAATCATCTCTGATACATTTGTATGCTATTGATAGCATATGTTTATAATCTTTACGAAATACTGTAAAATTTTATGTTGTCCATTTTTTTGTAAGAGCCTATTTTGATTTTTAGTGCCTATATTAATGATTTTTCGTGCCTTTTTGCCTGCCTATTTTGTTTTTAAGTGCCTAACATCCGGACTCTACTGATGACATTAAGTAGTTTTAAGGTTCTGGCCATAAGGTGCCAGTATTTTAAAGAGGTGAATGAACTGCATGGTCAAACAACACACAAGAATGAAGACAAATTTTTATTTTTTCCTCCCTGGGGTCTATGATTCAGGTATTCAACCCTTCTCCAGAAAACTTGCTGGTTTTACTAAATAAAAGGTCAAAATTATAAAATAGTTCCTGATATCTCATTTATATTTAACTAAAACTTCATTGTAGACCTTTCTGAAACATGTTTTTTCAGCTGCTGATAATGCACTATCAATTAAGACATTTAGTCTGTACATTCTTAATTAAGTTATGAAGGTAGGAAATAACATTATGAGGTTTATTTTAATTTATGTTGTTGTTTTTGACTCACCTCATACTTCTTAACTCCCTCGCAGACTCGAGTTTCTTCACTGCATTTGTGATATTCTTACCTCTTATGGTTGTTTTTGTCAAACATATGTTTCAAGGCTTCTGAACCCCATCGTCAGCGATTACAGACTGAATTTTTTCAAGTTGTCGGCCCTGATTCTTGATTCCTGCTCTCTCTGCCTCTGGTCCTATGAATTTACTAATGAGGTTCCTTTCTCCGGGAATTTCAAAATTCATAACTCTTTCCTTGTTCTTCTGTATGTAGATTTTTTCCCATATGGTGAGTTCATTTTTGTTTTCTAACTGTTTTAATAATTTTGCATTTACATCTATTTGGGTCTGACCAAACGTGAGCAGCCATTGCAGATTTTTCTGCTTCCCTTTTTTTTTTTACATTTCTTATGTATTCTTTAATGTTTCTAATGGTTAAATTTCTTTTTGTTTTTCCTATGTATGTCTTATCACAGTCTGCACATTTTATTTGATATATTCTTGAATTTTTTACCATAATCAATCTTTACATCTTTACATAAACTAATAAAAACCAACAAAAATGTAAAGATTGACGATGGTAAAAAAATCAGGAATAAATCAAATAAAATGTGCAGACTGTGATAAGCTATACATAGGGAAAACAAAACTAAATTTAACTATTAGAGACATTAAAGAACACATAAGAAATGTAAAAAAAGGGGAAAGCAGAAAATTCTGCAGTGGCTGCTCACGTTTGGTCAGAAAACACAAAATAGATTTAAACACAAAATTAATAAAACAGTTAAAAAAACAAAAATGAACTCACCATATGAGAAACAATTTACATACAGAAGAACAAGGAAAGAATTATGAATTTTGAAATTCCCGGAGAGGAATCTCATTAGCAAGTTCATTGGACCAGAGGCAGAGAGAGCAGGAATAAGAATCAGGGCCAACAACTTGAGAAAATTTAGTCTGTAATAGTTGAAGATGGGGCTGAAGCCTTGAAACATAAGTTTGACAAAAACAACTATAAGAGGTAAGAATGAACAGACAAAATGTTTTAATTATTAAACAAACCTCTTAATTCGTAAATTAATAAGTCGTTTTTTACATTTTACCTCATATTTTATTTTTGTTAAACATGAGAACTAGTTTTCAAGAGAACCATCTCTCATTTTCAACAGACATTATGACTACCGGATTTTTGTTGGAATCTCCATCAATAACGTTGCCATCTTGTGTTGATTTGATGAACTTCGAGATGAGGTCAAATCAACACCAGTAGCAACGTTATTGATGGAGATTCCTACAAAATCCGGTAGTCATAATGTTGGTTGAAAATGAGAAGAGATGGTTCTCTTGAAAACTAGTTCCCATGTTTAAAGATACATAAAATATGAGGTAAGATGTAAAAAATGACTTATTCATTTACAGATGAAGAATCTCATAATGTTATTTCCCATATTTAACTATGAAACATCTTAATGTTACTTCCTATTGTATTAAAAAAAAGTGCTCTTAGTTCATGTATAGAATCATTTTATAATTTGAACCTTTTATATAGTCTCAACAGTGGTTCAAAATGATTTTTAAAGGCATTGGTTATATTATTTAACTTTCACGAGGAAGTCGGTTATAATTAACACACAAAAGTGTTAATAATTGTTAATATAGAAATGACGACAAAGCAATTAACTTTGTACATGTTGATATTACCTATGTGATTTTCATATTCACAGTAGGAAAAATTGTTGCCAATATTGCTAAAATGCTTTGAAAACAAAGAAACTTTTAAATAAGTCAAAGATATGGTTGTAGTTGTTGTCTGATCATCTTACGTTCAGTGTTTAATGAAAGATATTACATTTTTTCACTATGATTTTATTTAGTAATTTTTTAACCATTAGGTTAAATTTGTTTTATATTAGAATTCCACAGTATCACTTTAACCCCGGCTGTAGCACTTGTACTAGGGCATTTAAATGACTATGGCGGCTGTAGTAATAGTACTATCAACACAGGGCAAACCTTCTAGACTTAGTATAATTCACCACATGTCACTAAGATTTGTCTCTGCAGTTAAGTGCCACCTATAGTTAAGGTAGAATATACCTCATAGTGAGAATTCCTAAAATAAGTAATTCCCACCTATAGTTTCATGTGAGAATATTTTCATCTTGTAGCCTAGACCACATACACATGCTAGCAATGTACGTGCAAGCTAGAGAATTTCTTACAAAACGAAGGCTGGAGCAGTGATAAATTTGATCTCATTTTAAAATACAATAGGAAGTAACATTAAGAGGTTATGGCTGAAGATGAACATGACTATGTTTGAAATCGCGATATCATGGAAGCATGAATCCTATGAGGTGAGTTGTTTAAACAATATGTTCTCCGATGAATTTTAATGATTATACCTCATAATGTTTACTTCCCAACATTAATTTAATATAATTAAGAGGTTTGTTTAATAATTAAAACATTTTGTCTGTTCATTCTTACCTCTTAGAGTTGTTTTTGTCGAACATATGTTTCAGACTATTCATCTTATCTCAATATTAATGTTGATTTGTTCTTGGACATGTTTCAAAACAATTCTGTTTTATCGTCAGCTTGTCCAGAATTGTTTTGAAACATGTCAAAGAACAAATCAACATTAATATTGAGGTAAGATGAATAGACTAAACATAATATAATTAAAATAATCTCAAAATATCACTTCCTAAAATTAAATATTACATGTTTCAGAGCTTCTTAGTCCCATCGTCAGTGATTACAGATTCTGTAATCGCTGACGATGGGGCTAAGAAACTCTGAAACATATGTTCAACAAAAACAACTCTAAGAGGTAAGAATGAACAGACAAAATGTTTTAATTATTGATAACTCATTATAAAAACATACTAGACGTGCCACAAAATATCTATCTCTTTTTCTGTCTCAGTTCGATTCTTAGCTAGAAATGTTCAACATGGGTAAGCAGGTGCCTAGTATAATTTTGTATTCTAAACAACTTACCGAGGCAGAGCTAATTGAACTTGTAAACAATTTGAATTCAGATGGGTTTGAACTAGATGATACATACACTTTTGATAATCAATCAGGGGTGGAAATGGTTGCAGAGGAGGAAGTAGGGATGGAGAAAATTGCATCAGAGGAAGAAAACGTAACTGAGACACAACTTGTTCAATTTGATCCAAGGAGGTAGAAAAAGGAGGCAACAACATAGGGGTCCGCTAACGATTATGAATTAGGATGGAAAATAAATATTGAAAATCAAATGAAACCTTAATTTTCTGAGCAGCCTAAAAACAATCCAAATTTTCCATTACTGAAGAGAGTACTCCTTTAGATGTATTTAATTTTTTTTCAATGAAGGCAAATTTTAGAAAAATTCAGGAAGAGAGAAAGAGATATGCAGATCAATAAATTATGCTGAATATGTGAGATGGACCACTGAAACCAAAATCTGCCTGTGCACTTTGGAAAAAAAGTATCTATAAATGAAATCAAATTTTTTTTCACAATTATTATCCATGTGTGCCTTATCAGAAAGCCTTCAGTTCAAGATTACTGGTCCATTTGGCCTTTTCTGTACATAAAATTCCCAAAATCTGTCGGAATGTCATGTGATTGATTTCCTGGCATTCCAACAATGATGAGAATCAAATGAATCGCAAATTCTTCTTATCTCATACTTCTATGTTTTTTTAAACACAGCACCACAGTATCGGCGACCATTGTCACCGTTATCAGCTGTTTTCACGATGGTGACGATGGTTGCCGATACTGCGGTGCTGTGTTTAAAAAAACATACAAGTATGAGGTAACAAGATTCACGATTCATTTGATTCTTATCAATAAAACCTCATAATGTTAAAAATTCCCAAATTTATTATATTAAATTCCAACAACAGTGATACCCATATTCCTAGAGATCAACCAGGTCTCAATAAGGCTGCAGTAAAACAGTGATTTATTGTCGCATGTATGATGTAGGACTCTGTCTTGGCGAGTGTTTTGAAAAATGTCACAAGAAAGAAAATTATGGGAGTAATCATATATTCCTAGAGATCAACCAGATCTCAATAAGGCTGCAGTAAAACAATGATTTATTGTCGCATGTGTGATGTAGGACTCTGCCTTGGCGAGTGTTTTGAAATGTTTCACAAGAAAGAAAATTATGGGAGTATATTCCTAGAGATCAACCAGGTCTCAATAAGGCTGCAGAAAACAATGATTTATTACCACATGTGTGATGTAGGACTCTGCCTTGGCAAGTGTTTTGAAATGTTTAACAAGAAAGAAAATTATGGGAGTAATCGTGTATTATTTTATTTAAAAATAATATAGTGTATTGTGTATAGTATATTTTAGTGTAATCTAAGATTCATGTGAAACTACACAATAAGAAATATGCACATGGATAAGCGCAAATGCAGGGAATGCATGAAACACGAATAACATTTATTTCAATGAATGAATGAGTCACATCTTATCTTACCTCATATAATATTTTTTTTAAACATGGGAACTGCAGTTTTCAAGAGGGACTTCTCTTGATAACTGCAGTTCCCATGTTTAAAAAAAAACATAAAATATGAGGTAAGATAAGAAGTGACTCATTCATTCATTGAATTAAGAATCTCATAATGTTGATTTCCCATTTTATTATTTTTAGTCGGATCGTCTTACCTCAATATTAATGTTGATTTGTTCTTGGACATGTTTCAAAACAATTCTATTTTATTGTCAGCTTGTCCAGACTGGTTTGATTTATGTTGCATTATGTTGCACACTCTGGATGTCGATGTCAGCTCCATCCTGTGGTTGGCCTAAGAACCTCCAAACAAGGTCACGCTCCATCAGTATTTAAAAATTAGAACGAAAGAACACATAAGAAATATTAAAAATGGGGAAATAGAAAAATCTGCAGTTGCTGCTCATGTTTGGTTTGAAAAACATAATATAAATTCAGACACTAAATTATTAAAACAGTTAGAAAATACAAAAGAGCTGACTATTTAAGAAAAATCTATATTCAGATGAACCAAAACAGAGTTATGAATTTTGAAATACCGATGGAGCGTGACCTTGTTTGGAGGTTCTTTGGCCAACCACAGGATGGAGCTGACATCGACATCCAGGGTGTGCAACATAATGCAACATAAATCAAACCAGTCTGGACAAGCTGACAATAAAACAGAATTGTTTTGAAACATGTCCAAGAACAAATCAACATTAATATTGAGGTAAGATGATCAGACTAAAAAATTATATAATTAAAATAACCTCAAAATATCACATCCTAAAATTAAATATTGATTTCCCATATTTAAATATGAATACATTTATACTTGAAAAGAAAAATATATGCCTAGACTGGGGTTTGAATCCAGGACCTTTGACTCTCTAAGTCAATGTCCTGGGTTCATATTCTAGTCTAGGCATATATTTTTTTTTTCAAATATAATTTGTCCATCATTAAGATGTTCAAAAACAAAATAAAATTTATTGTATTCCTAATTTATTTTATTGTTGCATTTATAACTTCAATTATAATTTTTAAAGCATACTATGTTCGTAGAACTGTTTTATTAAACAATATAAAATTACTATATTGTGATAGCTGATGAATTTTGATTTTTTCTGCTTGTCCCTTTAAAGACGTCGGCTCAGGGCTACATGGTATTTATATGTATCCGGGTTTAAAGTGTTAAAATAATTCTGGATCAGAATTTAATCAATTTAGTTGGTGTTTACTTGATGAAAATCCATATTTATTAATTAAATAAAAATAAAACATAGTTTTATTTTTATTTAATTAATAAACAGAATTTACTTGTTTTAAGAGATGTCTTGTATGTAATGCTGACCATGCAGTGCAAATATCTCTTTGTAATTTTGTATAAATACTTATGCCCTAGAAGTGTATGATGCACAAGAATTTTTGTTATTAGAAATAGGTCAATTCTATTGAAAGTAAATTGAAATTTATTAGGGACTAGTAATTTCTTCTTCCTCGGGCATTGACATGTAAATTCCATAAAAGAGGGAAAATATAGGGAATCAAAATGCATCTACAAAAAAGATTGAGATTGTAGCTTTTAGTTAATTGATTTTAAGTAATTTTTCCTAATCTTACGTCATTTTATAAAACATAATCCAATTAATAATTCTCTTCAGCTGAATGTTGGTCTTGGTTGTCTCAAGATAGCATGTACTCAAACTGATTCTTATTTTGGAATATAGAGTTTTTTTATGTGAAGAAAATTCAGATGTCATTTCCTTAGGAGTAGTGGTCAAAAATCATTTATTTCGTGTCAAAAGGAGTATTGCATATAATCCGTGGATATGAAAAGCATATCCATTGAAAAACTTGTCGGGAATCATTTATAAAAAAATCAAAACCACATAAAACTGTTAAGTTTTATTTTCATTTAATTAAATAAAAAATATAATTTAATGATATTTACATTTATTATTATAGAAATGCCTTCTTTTCTTCCAGTGATTTTTTAATACGTAAAAATAACATAAATAAAAAATTACATCAAATTTAGTAGATCAAAATTTGTGCTGAAAATTTTAAATCTAGTTAATGTTAATTTATTTAACAATTTATTATCCTAAAAATTATATTTTCTGTTCTGAAAATGAAGTATCATTATATCAGTCTGAGCGTATATTTTCTGACCAGCCTCATGAACTAGTGGTCAGTGTTTCTGACTACTGTTCACGAGGTCCCGGGTTCGATTCCCGGTCAAACCATAGGAATTTTTCCTTAGAGAGAATTATTCCTTTGGTTGTCCATGGTCTGGAATTTAGGTTAAGAACTCTCCAGGCACTTCATTATCATTTATCACCCATCATATCGGGGTAATGTACTCTGCTTTCTAAGCGCCTTAACTTCAGAAGTGGGTTATAATTAAGCCAATGCCAGGAGAGAACACCAGAAATGTCGAAATGATAACCTGAAATATTGAAGAAAAAATCAATTAAAAAAATTATTTAGGTTTTCTTTTATGAAAGTAGATGCTTATTTATTTAATAAAACTTATTTTGGGAATTAACATTATGAGACTTTCAAATTAATAAAATACAAATAAGTCATTATTCATCTCACCTCACCTCAATACACTCCATGTTTTTCACAACACAAGACCACAGTTTCAGGAAGAGTTATTCCTATCTTCAGCCATCCGACTCTTAAAGATGGCTGAAGATAGGAATAACTGTTCCTGAAACTATGGTTCTATGCAGTGAAAAACACTAGCTAGAATGTATAAGGTGAGATGGAGAATAACTCATTTTAATTTTATTAATGCATATTTATGTCTAGATGGCATGGAACTGGATCAATTTCTTATAAAAATTAGTATTAGGAAATTCCATGGGTTGATCAGAGCATAGAGCTAGATACCTTAACTCCTCTTGTTGTTGACTTTGAATATATAACATTAAGTATGTGTGTTCTTGCCTCTTGCATCATTAGTCTCCATGGCTTGTTGAGAGAGCCCTTAACCCTGATTGGTTTCATATTAATCATAACCACTTAATGTGTTTTAAGATAATGAAAATAAGAGTTATAATGGCTATATATTTTATTTTAAATATATATATATATATTTAAATATATAAAAATATATTGCATTTAATGAATTTGGGGTTTTAGAAGAATTCATTGAAATTTATGAATATGATGTTATATTTTAAATTAACTTGTTCCAGAATTGGATATAGTTTTATTTTAGAAAGAAAAATTACGTTCGAACCGGGATTTGAGTTAAAAATTTACAAATACATCACTAACCTTCATTTACTTGAGACATCTTTTGGAGGAGGTTTGCTTCATTTTCAAATATTTTTTTCTACTTGCAGAATCAGCTGTTATATCTGTTATAAACATATCATAAGAGGGATTTGATATTAATTACTTTTTTTTTGAGGATTTTGTATATTTTTGGAAATGTGAATATAATTTCTGAAACCTGTTCCAAATAAAAATTACCAGTGATGTATGTGTAACCATCTGACTCAAATGTGTAGTGATACATTCATATTTTGAGTTAAGAATATTTAAGGAAGAATATAAAAAATAAGACAACGAAAATTTTGAAAAAGGCAACGAAAATTTTGAAATTTCATGTTATTTTAATGCGCCAGAGAAACAAGCCTTATTATCAACACCATTTAAATATTTATATTGATCAGCACTACTGTTTTTTAAGTAAAGCAGTATTGAAAATAAAGCAATGCATCCCAATTAAATTGAACAGAATTTTTGTTATATTATTTTTAGTCTGACATCTTACCTCAATATTAATGTTGATCAACATTAATATTGAGGTAAGATGATCTGACTAAAAATATTATTAATATTTAATTTTAGGAAGTGATATTTTGAGGTTATTTTAATTATATTATTTTTGGTCTGATCATCTTACCTCAATATTAATGTTGATTTGTTCTTGAACATGTTTCAAAACAACATTAATATTGAGGTAAGATGATCAGACTAAAAATAATATAAATAAATAAAATAATATAATTAAAATAACCTCAAAATATCACTTCCTAAAATTAAATATTAATTAGAATTTTTGTTATTATTAATCCAATTTGGAAACTATGAATTTGTGTCAATATTTTGCATACATCATTAACTATTATTTAATTAATTGAGTCTTTCAAAAGAAATCTTCTCTATCTTTAATCCTTTTCATCACTGCCAGAATAATTTCTTGTTCTGCCTGTCATTCCTTTTGATGACTGTAAATTGAATATTTTAGTTAAAATGTTACAAGGCAGTATTAGAATATAAATTAACAAATTTTGAAATCCTGTCTTGTGACTTCTTAATAAGATATTCATCTTGCAACTATGAGAGGCAAAAACACTGATTCTGAAAATCATGAAAAATATTTATAAATAGAGGAGACTTTCTTTGAAATATTTTCATTTTAGTTTAGTGCTGTATTTGTAAATATTTTGACTTAAAATTGTAGTTTTAGGTCATATCACATAACAAATTCCATTCAACCAATATAATATGATAGTGGTTGTAATATTTACGTTCTTGTAGTAAGTTTATTTTTTGAACAGAATGTATTAAAACAAAAATGCATATCTGTCCATCTTCACACTGCTATTATACTAGATAATTTTACATTCCTCTTAACTCCTCATATATGTCTAATATGCGTTTGATGGTTGGCAACATATTAATCATGCACCTGTCATTATGGGGAGGGAATGTTGTATTATAATATGGTGACAGTAATCTAGGGAAGGGAATTATGTTTTGTTGCTTTATCCTCTCACCTTGGCTTTTAATGCTCCGAAGAATTTCTTCATATAACTGTTCCTTATAAAAACTAGCAAACGGTTCAGAGTTCCATTCATATTATCTCTTTTGTAGATAATTCTTTTGACAGTATGCATGTACTTGTATCTAGCTTAGTGCAATGCTCGATTAAACTTATTTATTCATTATAAAAATGTATGAATTAAAATATTGTTTATTTCATGTTAATAATGCTTATATTTTTTATAATCTTGCTTTTTTTGCTTAGAGTAAAAGTTTAATAAATCAAAATTAAAAAAAAGAGAGTATTTTGTTGAAATGCAATATATAAACCACTGCTTTATCTTAAACAATTTAGATCATGGGTTAAGCAGTACATCTTGGGATTTTTATGTTACTTGAAATGTGTATGATATTAATAAATTTTTCCTGTTTTGCAACAGTTTTTATTTTTGAATTACAAAACAAATAATTTTGTTAAACATTGCAAGACAAATGGTTTATTTAGGAAGTCACATTTTAAGATTTTTTTAATCAAATTTTTTTGAGACTGGAAAAATCTTACCTCAAATTAATGTTGGTTCAGTTTGAATATAATCGTCTATATCATCTTCAGCTTGGCGAACATGTTTCGTTATAATCTTCTATATCATCTTCAGCTTGGCTGGAGAAAGCTGAAGATGATATAGAAGATTATATCCAAACATGTTCAAACTGAACCAACATTAATTTGAGGTAAGATGTCTTCCAGTCACAAAAAACTTGATTGCAAGACTGCTTTAACATAGAGGTAATTAAGTCTACCCTTATATTTCAAATGTAACTTGAGGATAGTAATAAATAGTCAGAAATTCAAGATCAGATTAAAATACTTGATACCTCTCCTAGACTGCAGTTTCAAAGCCGTGGCGGCTTCATCTTCAGTACTTTCTTGTCGACTGATGTTATGTCAATCATAAGAACTATTTCCAACTACTAGTAGTTCTTCTGATTGACATAACATCAGTCAACAAGAAAGTACCGAAGATGAAGCTGCCAAGGCTTTGAAACCGCGGTCTACTTTAGAATACTGGATGTGAGGAGAGGTATGAACCATTTTAATTTATTCTTAAATTAAACCTCATAGTGATTTTTTCGTATAAAAGTTCAATAGTCAGAAATTAATTTATGCAGAGATGATTTATTTTACATTTCTGTATGAGTTGAATATGTAGATATGAAGTGGTATGCAAACATAACAAAAAATAAATCCTGTAAATATGGTTCCTGAAATTAATATCTTCAGAGTATCATGTGAGTCCAATACTCACCTGGTCTTAAGTGACTTGAAGAGAAACACACTAGATTCTCTAATCTCCCTTTGATGTCAAAGTTTGAAGATTCAAACTTGACTACAATTAATAGATTTTTTCATAGCATATAAATCCTAAGCACGGCTTATTTCAGAAGGGAAATAAACCCATTATTAAGAAAATCTCATAATGTAAAAAATTCCCAAATTTATTATGTTAATTTAATAAACCTATGTTGCAGATTTTTGGGACATAAGAGAACCTCAAACCTAAAATCAGAAGTCTTTGAGCAAAATTTGTTAATCTTTTTTATGCCCAGTTTTAAAACTGACACTAAAAACCTGAGCATCATTAAAAACACCACATTATCTAATCTTCACTAAATCAGGTGCTCAATGTTATGAATTCTTGTGTCAGAGGATGTGTTGATCTTAAAATCTCAATTCATAGTTGATCATACCTCATAGATTAAGTTTTATTGAGTCTGTACTTATCTTACCTCAATTTAATGTTGATTTGTTATCGAACATGTTTCGATAACAAATCAACATTTAATTGAGGTAAGAGAAAAGTACAGGCTCAATAAAACTTAATTAAAAGAACCTCAAAATATTACTTCCTAAAATAAAACATTAAATACCTCATAGATATTTATTTTACGACTCATTTTTTTCTTCCATATCAGCTTCTCTCAAAATATTGGAATCTTTTTTCATAACATTCTGCGGAATTTATTTATCCAATTCATAGTTGCTCATACCCCATCGATAGGATTCATTTTTTGTTACATATCAGCTTCTTTCAAAATATTGGAATCTTTTTTATAATACTCTGCGGAATTTATTTATTCAGTTCATAGTTGCTCATATCTCTTAGATTGGACTCATTTTTTGTTACATATCGGCTTTTTTCAAAATATTGGAATCTTTTTTCATAACACTCTGCAGAATTTATTTTGGTCAGATTTAATTTTTCATATCTTTTTTATAATGAAAATTATGTTGTTTCTCGAGATTTTTATTTCCTTGATATGTTTTTCTCCTCTTTTGTTGTAGAAACTTTGTTTTTCATATTTGGCCATACATCATACTTTTAATTTGATTTCAGTATTTTGTAGTGAGAAAAAACGGTACTTTTTTTTTAGTTTTTAATGTATACAATGAAAGGAACACTGAACTGTTTATGGTTAACATGAGTTGGGTTGAGGAAAATGCAAATGAAATATAATAAAAAGTCAGCTTACCGGGTATGTAATGTTTGTCCATCCTGTACTTTCCTTTTGGCTGTTTTCTGTGTCCTTTATTGGCATGAGTGGCTGATTGGTTCTGTTTATCCAAACCTTCTGAATAAAAATTTTTATTTTGTTTAGATTAAGTTGGTATTATTTAGTTTATCAGTACAGGGATGTAAATTGTCTTCTAATACTGGAAGATGTGGTAACATGTGCTTAATATATATTAATTAATATAATATTTAATAAAATTATTTATTGTAGAACTCTTTTATACCGTGGGCATTGGGGAATATTTGGTACCTTTGTTATAATTTATGTACAGTGTAAATAATTTTTTAATTAATGTAAAGCTACAATATTGTAGTAAAGAGTGATATTCAAGTCACTCTGTAGAGGTAATTAGTTCCAAAACCTGCCACATGGTGATGTTAGAAAAACTTTTCTGGTTTTTCCTTAGAGTTGAGTCAGTGCAGGACTGATTGGAATTATATTAAGAAAATTTAAATAATTAAAATAAAATAGGGGAAAAACTTACATTCCCATATCTTGGACGGGATCTCCATAAAAAATCAGTTCGAAAACATTTGATACATTTCTATCAAGAATGGATAGTTATGCACACTGATAAAAAAAATAAAAGGTTGGAAATGTGGAACTGGATAATCTGAATAAAAGAAGTAAGAATTAGGACAAGATTCTGCAAATTCTATGGAAGTAGATTTTCAGTAAAAGTCTTAAAATAATTGGGGGCATGTTGTGTTCACAACATTTATTTCCATAATTACTGAGATTATGCTGTGGTGCAAAATGGAGGACAAACACTCTATTTGATAGAGTTAATGAGATATGTGAAATGCAACCTCCAATTTATAAAAAATAATACTTTTATTTATTACGGTTAAGATCTAGTCCAACCTGAATGTGTTCTTATTCAATACAGTCTATTGTTAACATAAACAGTGTTGCATGTAGTTTTTTTAAATGTTAGCTATTGCATAATTGTTTGAACATACATAATTTTTAGAGAAAAATTAAAGTTAGAGTGGTCAATGGATAATTATAACATTAAATAAATAAGAAGTAATGTCAAATCAAGTTGATAAATTCAAGAATCAAGATAAAAAAAAACCAGTTGGTATCAGTATGAAAAAATTTAATTTGTTTTATGGAGAATGTAGATTGATACCAGTTATGTCAAATTGACCTAAAAAATTTGGCCGATATTGAATCCCTGTTTAAACTGTTTTCATTGCACGAAGAAAGTATTCATATAGGTTTGAATTATTAGTATAAATTTAGTAAATTATCTTTTATGTTTTAAGGTGTCAGCAATCCACAAGTGATTTGATATTTGGCGAGAACATTTTTGACATATGCAGTAAGATGAAAATCTTAAATATATTCACTAAAATTAGAATAATCTCAATACTTAGATAAGATTCTTGCAAAACAACTTTATTACTCTAAAAAACTCACAAGCCTCTCCCTTACAGACAAGCCTTCGTTTTTTTCTTTCAAGAGTTTTTACTGCTCCATTATTCTGTATTTTGTTGTTAAATAGGATCTCCTATTTGTACCTTTTATTTCATTATTAGCTTTAATTAAGTGTTTTGTTAGCTTCTTTATTTATTTATTATTTAGTGTAAATATAATTTTTAGATTGATTGGCCATGGTAATAAATTAGGAGATTATAACTAACTTACAAGTTTTATTTTATAAAGGAGTTGTCATGGAATAAATATTTTCTAATCGTTTATTTTAGGAAGTAATATTTTGAGGTTCTTTTAATCAAGTTTTTTGGCTGTAATCACCTTACCTCAATTTAATGTTGATTTATTCTCGAACATGTTTTGATATAATCTTCTATACCATCTTTAGTCTGACCAAGCTGAAGATGATATAGAAGATTATATCGAAACATGTTCGAGAACAAATCAACATTAAAAGTTTTCTAATACAAGGTTTATCTGCGAGGATGGGACTGGCCTCTGACCCTAGTGTGAACTCTCTTTTGAACTGCTATCTGGGAGGCCAGCAAAATATTGTGACTATGAGGGGCAAAAAAAATATATATTGCCGAGACTTAACATATATTTATAACAGATAAATGAGTTCAAATTCCAGTCTAGCTGTATATTTTCCTCTTCAAATATAATTTATAGCAGATGCTTGAAATGCTTTTCACCTACTTCAGTGCATGTCTTTTGAAGTTGTGTTTATTTTTGTGCCCCTCGTTGTGGAGACATTTAAAGTTGGGTTTCTCGGTGAGATATCCGAAGTTGAAAATTTGTGATATAACTTAAATCACTTTAAATCTGCCACGGCATAAATAACTCTCTTCAGGGGAATGAGGAAATGTTTCTTACACAAATGACAACACTTTATTAACGGTTGAACGATAAGTTAGTTTATTTAAAACTTTCACTTTGGTCAAGATGAATCTTGTAATTTAAAAGTTCCAAAAGATTCCGGCTTAGGTTGATATTTTTCACTTCTAGAAGATTACCATTTTATGTATTTAATGGATGACGAATGCTAACGGTCAATCCAGTCATTATTATTCATTATTTTCACTTAGAAACTGTTTTTCACCAAGATGGATGACTATTATATCACTATATAATCTTTCATACTTTTAACACTATTTCTTTCAACCAACATCAATAAAATAAACAATTATTTCCTTATTCTTTAAGGAGCAGTCGCTGAACATGACCGACCATCTTCAAGTATTGTAGCCATCTTGTTATTTTAGTTATAACCTCTATGGTCTGATTGGTCCAACAGAAAAGGAAGGAGTATTTTCAAGTTAACTTCTATCCCATTCCACCAATCCCATTTATTTCTTTATAAAAATTATCAATTTGAATATTTGAAGTATTTTACATACTGCATCAGTTATAAAAACATCTAACTGTATTAACAGTTTATATTGACCAGTTATTTTTTTTTTATATACTTATAAAAAAATTTGAATTCTATAAATCAATCTGATGTCCATTCTTCATATAAATAAATATTATTATAAACAAAACAAAAACCCTTATTATTTTTATATGGGGATAAATATCCGGTTTTAAATTGCCCCTGATTTATTTTAATCTTAGCTACAACTAAGTGTGAGGCTAAATTAAAATAAATCACTTTCCCCAAATATCAAGTTTCTTTCTATACAAGATTCATCTGTATTAGAATCAATACAATGTAATACATCACAATTATAATAAATACATGTTACATAATGAAATAGAAGTATTAATTTTACAAAATTTACATACAATATTTTAAATACACTTTGAACTATTTGAAGTCACCAGCTACAACTAATTAATAGGAGTCTGAAATGGTTTCAACAGTTCTTTGGAATATTTTCCAATTTCTTTTCTAGTGTCTATTTCTCTTAGCTCATATGTAGTATCATTAAAATTTTTAAATATTTCATAGGGACCTTTATACAATAGGTTCATCCTATGATATTGTTTCTTTAAAGCATTGGATAATGAAATATCCCTTATGAGAACTTTGTCTCCAACTTTGGGATTCCACTTCCTTTTATGTCTTTTAACCTTATTGTTGCGCTTTTCTGCGCGACATTCTAACCTTTCAATAACTCTTTTACATATTTCCTCGGATGTCTCCGGGATTTGACTTTTATCAATGATAGGTAATGGTAAATTAGCAATTAACCTGTCAGGTTGTTTACCTGTCATTAGGAATATGGGTGCTTCCCCAGTATTGACATTAATTGAATGATTCATAACATTCTCTATAACACTGATATGTTTAAACCAGTCAGAATGTTTATGATGGGTCAAAATTCTTAAACTTGTAGTAATTTCCCTATTAACTCTCTCACAGGGATTACTTTTTGGGTGATATTTACTACAATGGTACAATTTAATTCCTATCGCAGTAAGTTTATCTTTAAACTTAGGACTTGAGAACACTGAAGCATTATCACTAAGTAGTGCATCAATAGGTCCATAATTAGGTAAATAATCTCTCACAATTTTACCTAGGCAAGCTCTGCTATTTACACTTCTTAATGGATATATTTTTACAAATTTTGAGAATACATCAGATAATACAAGAATATGCTTGTAACCAAATTGTGTAGTAGGCATTTCTCCATGAGTATCCATTACTACTAAGCTATTTACTTTGTTCCTTAATATGTTTTGTGGAACTATATCATATTTTACGTTCATACATTTGGCTTTTTGACAAGTTATGCATGAAGAAGTAAACTTTCTCAACTTTTTATCTAAATGTTTAACATAAAAAAATTCACTTATGTTGAGAGCTAATTTTTCACAACCTGCATGATTTAAGCCGACATGAAAAGTTCTAAATAGTGGAACTTCCATATTATTAGGAATTATAACTTTCCATTTTTTCACATTTCTCCCATGTAATTTGTAAAGAATGTCATCCTTTATACCGATTTTCTTATTACAATCAATTCCATTTTTGTCATCATTATTTATATCTCTCGCACTATACTTCAATCGTTGTAACTCTATATCAGATTTTTGATGCTCAACAATGTTTTTCATCAACAATGAAATCCTTTGTCTCTATACAGTTTTACATTAAACATTACTACTTCGTGTTTAGGAGTATGTACAGTTTCAGGTATTTTCCCAACACTTTTCAATCTAGACAGGAGGTCAGCAAACACATTCTGTTCTCCTTCTATGTGTTTTATTTCAATATCATAGGAAATTATTTCCATGATCATCCTACTCAGTTTATTATTGGATAATCTACATTTACTTATAAAACTTAGTGAAATGTGGTCACTATGAACAATAACTTTGTTTTTATAAACATAAATTCTAAATTTATTATGTAAAAATGCTGTATAGGGCCGAACTTTGGGGTCTAGTTCTATCTGCCAAAATGAAGAAGTTAAATCAATAGAACTAATAAATCTACCAGTTTTCATATTTGCTATAGATGCTTCAATTGTCTCGGGCCTATAATTATCCCGGACAGTGAAAGAATTAGTCCTACGACTGTCTAAACACAGGCGAATTTTGCCATTAGGTTTTAACACCCAGCAAATATGGTTGGCGTAAGGAGAATCAGATTTCTGTATTATTCCTTGCATTAACATGTCATCTATCATTTGATCTGCCTGCTCTCTGATGGCAATAGGGATGGGTCTACTTTTAATATTTATAGGTGGATGTTCCATCACTTTAAAGGAATATTTAAAACAGTTGCACAATCCTGGCTTCGAAGAAAAAGAACTCTTATTTTTCATTAAGATGTCATACAACATGCCTTTCTGTTCATTGTTTATGCCATGAGTGTCTTTAACTTTTTCCTTTATCATTTCACAGATGTCTTTTTCAAGTTCGTCACTCACACAATATAATAGAGGAATTTCATCATACTCAGTATTGCAAGAGACACATTCTAAATCACAACATTTACATGCGACATAATCGTCAGCACAACCATTTTCATTATTAAGGCTTTCTTCGCCCTCGACACTTTTGTCGGAAGTACAATTAACTGCAATATTATCTTGCATTTGGCATCCACGGCCATTCACCAATTCCCTCTCCTCATGAACAACAATATTCTCTATAAAAATGTGTTCTTCAGCAATGTCACTCTCCTTCTTACTTAGATTCTTATTCTCCTCATATTCATTATCAAATGGGATGACGACTCTCACATTATCTTCATTATACAAGGAAATATTCTTACACTCAAAATTTATTATGGCATTATATTGCTCCAACAGGTCGCAGCCTATTAACATATCACAAGACAAGTATGGAGAAATTAAACATATTGCACTGAAGTAATATCCTCCGATACGTAAATCTAGAAGGCACTGTAGCTTAATTGGCAGTTTCTTCTTGCCTATCGCAAGAGTACAATACACTCCACATATTCTTACAGTCATTATCTTATTCCCTTTGTTGACTAAGAAATTATAAAATTTCTGATCTATTGTTGTGTTTGAGCAGCCGCTATCCGCTATGCAAGTAACATCATTGTTAAAAATATTTACTTTAATTTTGGGTGGTCGTCCTATGACATTTAATTCTTTATTAGTAACAGGCATAGTATCCTGATTCTTAGAAATATTCAAATGATTATTCAATATTATGCTATCTCGCTGTCTTGAGGTACATAACTTACTATCTCCTCTCATATTTGCTGGTACAATTTCTAAATTTTGAAACCTATCAAAGCATCTATTTTGGACCCCTAAGTTCATAACGATTGAGGTACATTGCGGAGTCTTTAATGTACCTTCTATGCGTTTAAAGCATGAGGTATCCTGTGATTTACTTCGTGGTCATTTTCATTACTAGGTATATCTTGACTTTGGTTGTGAATAGTTACAGAGTCTATTCTATTTTGCTCTGTCCTATCACTAGTTTCATTAATTTGACAATTTTGTTGTCGTTGGAAATACCCTTTATTTTCATTACCATAGGCATTCCTTCTTCTTTTACCTCTACAGGGAGAAGTCCAATACCTATTTCTATTTTCTCCTACTCTGTTAACATCCATATAATTAATTTGTCTGTCATTCCTATTTTCATTACGTTTGAACCATCCATTCTGGTTATTGTTACTATAATTATTAGTCATCCTATTTTTATTTGGGCTGTTTCTATTTTGAACAAACCTATTATTATTGTTGCCCTGTTTGAAATTTCTTTCTCTATTCTCATTATGATATTCATCACTTCTTTTAGTTACAAAATTACCTTTCTTATTATAGGGCTCTGCCCCTTCCCCAAATAAATTTCTTTTACTACATTTATCTACTTCTCTTTTATTCTCTAGTAGAGCTAACAACTCTAACATTTCAGAAACATTTTGTGGTCTGGCTACTATCAAATGATATCTAATCTCATCTGGGAAGTGATGCGATAACATAGAAATTAAAGTTCTCTCATCTATTGGAGGCTTGTAACAATGATGCCATTTTTGCCTTCTCCAAGAAATAATTAAGATAACCTTGTTTACCATTGTTGGAGAATTTTCCACTAGTTAGGTCTAACCTTAGTTTGTTTTGTCTTTCTGGTCCCCAGTAATAACCTAAGAAAGCATTTTTAAATGTTTGATAAGTCATTGAATCATGGCAAGCTATCTTAAACCAAGACTCTGCATTGTCTTTTAAACTTTTTCTTATGAAGAACATTCTGAACTTGTCTTCTATTCCTTTGATTTCGAAGTATTCTTCAATTTCCCTAATGAAATCAGTAGGGCTTTGGCCTACAGTATCACCAAAATTAGGTAAGTTAATTTCCCCTAAAAGATTAGCAGGAATTTTACATACATTTTTACTACTACTACTAGAAGGAGGATCATTATTAACATTACTAGAATGTCCTGACATAACCTCAATCTCCTTTTCACTAGTTTTTGACACATATTTGTTTTCAAGTTCAACAATCTTAGTTATCCATCCTTCAACTTGTTCTTTTATAATAATTACTTCATTTGATATCTTTGATTGAAGTTCTTCATTACCTAAGATAACACTTTCTTCGGAAATTTTTAGTCTATCTTCGACTTTAGTTCCTAATTCTTCGATTTTATCTTGGCAACTTTGCCTTACCTCAATCAAAGATGTTTCTATTTGATTATGAGTTTCATCAATCTTTTCATTACATTTTTCTATCTCATTTTTACAATCTTTGGCTATATTTACTATTCTCTTTTCCAGTTTAGAATTGTTTTGTTTGCATTCTAACCTAATGCTTTCTAATTTTTCATCTAGTTTCAAGTTATTTTCTTTAATTTCTTTCTTTATATCTTTACTAAGATTGGAAATATTTGCATCAATTTTATTGCTGAGATTCGAATTGTCATTCCTAATTTCTTTTAATTCATCACTGTTCTTTTCTAATTTATTGCTAAGATTAGTTACATTAGCTTCTAATTTACTACTGAGAATTGAATTGTCATTCCTAATTTCTTTTAATTCATCACTATTCTTTTCTAATTTATTACTGAGATTTGAATTGTCATTCCTAATTTCCTTTAATTCTGCACTATTCTTTTCCAGTTTATTATTAATATCAGAAATGTTATTTATTAACAATGCTACCCAAGAAGGTGTATCATTAGTTTGATTATTTTCATTGTTACACAAAATTAAATTTTCTTGGCCTTCACTAATTTGTTCGTTTTCAATATTAACAGTTTTACAAGTTATATTTTCGTTATTGGCCATTGTTGGGTATTTTAATATTTTCTTATTTCTTAAAAGCATTAATTGTTATTATCACTAATTCACTTTTCACATATAAATTTTAACTGTACTCACTTTTGAAGATTTTTTTTTTACTTTCCTCATTCTCGTGGTCCTTGGTTCGATTCAGGTTTACAGGTCCCTGGTTCGATTCCCATTCGAGCCCTCGTTGATGCGCCATTTGAAGCTGTATTTAATTTTTGTGCCCCTCGTTGTGGAGACATTTAAAGTTGGGTTTCTCGGTGAGATATCCGAAGTTGAAAATTTGTGATATAACTTAAATCACTTTAAATCTGCCACGGCATAAATAACTCTCTTCAGGGGAATGAGGAAATGTTTCTTACACAAATGACAACACTTTATTAACGGTTGAACGATAAGTTAGTTTATTTAAAACTCTCACTTTGGTTAAGATGAATCTTGTAATTTAAAAGTTCCAAAAGATTCCGGCTTAGGTTGATATTTTTCACTTCTAGAAGATTACCATTTTATGTATTTAATGGATGACGAATGCTAACGGTCAATCCAGTCATTATTATTCATTATTTTCACTTAGAAACTGTTTTTCACCAAGATGGATGACTATTATATCACTATATAATCTTTCATACTTTTAACACTATTTCTTTCAACCAACATCAATAAATAAACCATTATTTCCTTATTCTTTAAGGAGCAGTCGCCGAACATGACCGACCATCTTCAAGTATTGTAGCCATCTTGTTATTTTCGTTATAATCTCTATGGTCTGATTGGTCCAACAGAAAAGGAAGGAGTATTTTCAAGCTAACTTCTATCCTCTTCGTCCAATCCCATTTATTTCTTTATAAAAATTATCAATTTGAATATTTGAAGTATATTACATACTGCATCAGTTATAAAAACACCTAACTGTATTAACAGTTTATATTGACCAGTTATTTTTTTTTTTTATATACTTATAAAAAAATTTGAATTCTATAAATCAATCTGATGTCCATTCTTCATATAAATAAATATTATTATAAACAAAACAAAAACCCTTATTATTTTTATATGGGGATAAATATCCGGTTTTACTTTTGAAAACATTCTATGACATTCTTATCTCAAAATGACCCGTTATTTTGGATTTTGTTCTTAAGCTGATTCAACTTTTGAGAGTTGTTTTTGTACACTGCTTTTAAAATTCTCCCATAAGTTAAAGTCACAAAGAATTGATTCTTTCGATCTAAAGAGGCCAGAAATTACGATTTACCACACAATCACCAAAAATCTGTACGAATCTTTCTCATTGAATCCTTAACTGTGTGTGAAGTGTCATTATTTTGTTTTGAGAGCTTCCAGTCTTTTCTCTGTTAAAACATTATTTTTCCTTCTCAATTTGGCATCTAAAATTTAACGAATGCACAAAAATTTGGCGCTATTATAAGTTTGAGAAAATGAAGTAATTTAAATACCTGGGTTCTATGATAACGAATGAAAATATGATTGATAAAGAAATCAATCATAGACTAGTGCTAGCCAGCAAGGGATCTTTTGGACTTATAAAACAACTCAGTTCCCAATATACAAGTCTTCAAACAAAAAATAAAAATATATAAAACTTTATTGAGACCTGTTGCCATCTACGGCTGTGAAAGATCGGCCCTAACAAAAACTGAAGAAAGCAAAATTAGAATATTTGAAAGAAAAATATTAAGGAAAATATTGTTTATTTTTTATTATTTCATAATGAAGTATGAGGTGAGTGAAATAATAAAAAATAAACAATATTAAAGAACCTCATAGTGTTATTTCCTATCTACATAACTTAATTAAGGAAAATATTTGGCCCAATATGTGAGAGTTGAAACTGGCGAATTAGATATAATGATGAATTATAGGAACTATATGGTGATGTAGACATCATTAAAACAATAAAGATGGCAAGAATTAGATAGCTGAGACATCTCTACAGGAAAGAGGAATCAAACATATGTCGTAGAGTCACATTGACAATTATAATTGGAAACCGAAGAGTTGGACGTCCTAATATTAGATGGCTGGACAGCGTTAAACAGGACCTGAGAACACTGGGTGTACGAGGATGGAGAGGGAAGGCGGAGAAGAGTGACGAATGGAGGTGCATTGTAGGGGCAGTCAAGCCTGCAACGGGCTGTAAATCAATATTAATGATGATATTAATTGTACTATTGCCAGGAGGTGACAGACAAATCTGGAAATTCTCTATGGAATTGCCTTTGACAATTAGACCATGAAGATCACTTAAAATATGTTTCATAGATGAATAAGCATTAGTGGGTACTGTATTTCTTAATAACACTGCACGTCTCTTACGATTCGAAAGCAAACTTGGAACTGAAGTAACATGTTAAGTTTCAAGGTTGAGTGAGAGAGCATTTGCTTTGGGAAAATTTATTACTGAATCATTAGACAGGGATAGGTTCTTTTTTGCACAGATCCAATTTTTATGGCTGTCATCCCAATCTTGATGAAACACCTTGTAAATTACAAGAAAAGTACAAAACTTATTATCAATCTTACTGTAACATAATGTGAATAGACTTCGGACATGTCCAGACTGAAGTTATAAAATTTTGAGAGAAATAATAAGACAGGCAGTAATAATAATAAATGAGTAATAATGATATTAGAAAGAAAGCAGATGTCAAAGGATAACATTTGAACAAATATTGTGATGGTTTGGACATGTAGAAATGGTGATAACAAGTTTTCTGAAGAAGACATCAAATTTAAAGTTAAGAGGAAAAAGACGTTGAGGCAGATGAATAGAACAACATTGAAAGATGAAATAATAGAGAGACAAATGTAGGATTGTTAATGCAGAGATTTATCTAAATCTTAACACTTGAACGAGAACACTTAGTTACAAAAAGAATATTGAATATATTGACTTAGGCTTTCATGGCCGGAGTTACTATGATGATCTTGAAGATTTCCGGGTTGTAAGCCATGGTCTTGAGGCTTGTAGTTCCATGACTTTTCGCCAGAGACTGCATCTGGCATCCTCAAGGGTTGTTTTGAGACTGGCAATTTTGTCCACTGTCTGTCCTATTTATACCGTTCACTGCAATGTGGGTCCATTTCTTCGTTCCAATCAGAAGGCAGATATAACTTATGAAGGAACAGACTGCGCAGAAAACACATTGTGGTGAACGGTATAAATAGGACAGACAGTGGACAAAATTGCCAAACTCAAGACAACCCTTGAGGATGCCAGACATAGTCTCTGGCGAAATGTCGGGGAACTTCAAGACCACGGCCTACAGCCCAGAAATCTTCTTCAAGATCATCATAGAATACTGAATATTTAATAGTGCAGGATAATATTTATAATCTTCCCACTACAGGCCTCAGGAGGCCCTTGGGGTAGTAGGAGGTTAAGGCTCCCACTTTTCTGGACAATCGACACTTAAATGTCAGCCATCTTTACCCCCAGAGCAAGCATCTGGTATTCATTTCAGTTAGAGGTTGAGTCGACCCTAGGGCCATAGTGCTGCCAGGTTTGGGTCAGTTTAAAAATCATTCCTATTTGTGATTATTGTTCCTAGGTATATGAATTCAACCACTTCCTCAAAATTTCCCTCATTTGTCATTAGTTGTTCATTTCCATTATATAATGTGTTTCTATGTGTGACCATGCATTTAGTTATTTACTTCCAGTCCCAATTTCTTAGTGTTATTCAATAGTGTATGCATGTTGGCATTTTGTATCTCTTTGCTATTGCCCAATAGTACAATATCATCAGCATAAACTAACAGTTTATTAATACCATTGAGTTGTAGGCCTTCTACATCCTCCAAAGATTTAATGGAATGCTCTAGTACAAAATTAAATAGTAGAGGAGATAGTGCATCTCCTTGCTTCAACACATTGTGGATTTCAAAAGTATCCGAAAACTGTTTGCCTACACGTACCCTACTCTTTGTGCCATTTAGACACATTCGTATAAGTCTAACTAACTTTTTAGGAATTCTGAACTCCATCAGGATAATATAACTTTTCCCTCTTAATTGAATCATATGCCTTTTGAAGTCTACGTATAGTTGATGTACAGTGCCATTATATTCCCATTTCTTTTCTAAAATCTGTCTTATACTAAAAATCTGATCTGTTGTAGACCTGTTTTTTCTAAATCCACATTGATGATTTCCTAGAATGTCATCAATATAGGGAGTAAGTCTGCTTACTGATATATTTGTTAGAATTTTGTACGAAGTTGAAAGTAATGAGATGCCCCTGTAGTTGTTGGAATAAGTTTTATCTCCTTTCTTATAAATTGGTATGATAATCGATTTTGATAATTTGGAATATAGACTCTCTTTTGTTGAAAATTTGGATTTATCAGAGAAAATTGTGAAATTCAACAAATCAATGGGAATCATTAATAGAGTTTTAAAACCTTCATTAGTGCAAACATCAACTCGTACTCGTCTTTATCAAATAATGGCTTGACCAGTCCTATGTTATGGGAGTGAAGCATGGACTATAAGGATGAGAGATGAAAGCAGACTAGCAGCTTGTGAGATGAGATTTATGCACCAAATGGGATCGAAAGAAAAATGTAGAAATCCTTCAAGAACTTAATGTGTCACCAATACTGGACTACATCTCCAGATATCAGATAAAATGGAAGGAACATATCTCAAGAATGGCTAGATCCAGGATCCCCAAGGCAATAATGAACTACTGTCCAAATGGGAAACGGTCACTTGGTCGACCTATGAAAAGATGGCACAAAAACCGCTTTCTCAGGCTGTAACAGTTCTTCTAGATACCTGGCATGATGATGATGATGGATTCTTTCCATTCGTCTGGAAGAACTTCTTTTTTCCCAAATCATACTAAGCAACTGGCATATCTTGTCCATCAGTTTTTCTCTCCCTGATTTTATGAGTTCTGATTGGATCTCATCTGAACCTGATGCTTTATACATCTTCAATTTTTCTATCGCCATTTGAACCTCTAATGCACTTGGTTTTGCGACGAACATTTCTGCTGTCTGTAAATTATCCTCCTCAATATCCTTTCTGTATGTACATTTAATAGCTGATTAAAGTAACTTTTCCATTTATTTAATATACCCTTAGAATCTCAATCATATCCCCATTTTCATTCCGAATAATGTTTGTTCTAGCCTGAAACCCTTCCTTTTCTATCCTAATTCCCTGATATAATTCTCTAATGTTCCTATTTTTTTGCATTCATTTCAAGATCATTAATCTTCTCTCTCAAATATTCCCTCTTTCTACTCTTTAGTAACTTGGTGGTTTCGTCTAATACTACCCAATTGCTTTAAATTTACCTCATTTGACTCATGTAACCATTTTATTTTTGCTACCTTTCTTTTCTTTACAGTGTCGGCACATTCCTAATCAAACCATTTCTTGTTTTTCCTCTTTTTAATAACCAATGCTTTCTAATGCTGGCAATTGGATAGTATCTATTATAGCCTCCCTTTCTTTCTTTATATCAGTTTCTTCTTTGTTTGCCATATTGTCATCTGAAGATTCCAGTACTTCAAATCTATTAGCAATTTTGATTTGGTAATCTTGCAATATCTTCTTTGAGAAAAGGCCACATTCCATGAACACCCGAGATGATGCCCAAAGAATTACCATCTACATGGAAAACTGCTCTTGCTGCCCACCATGTCATCCCCAGAACAGCAAAGAAGATATGAAGAAAACCACGGTTGGGCAACATGGAGTGTGGTTAATGCTTGGATGGGTGTACGGCTTCTGAAACGGACCACACTGAAAACTAAAGATGTTTAACTATATAAGAACTAAACCTTGGATGGGTGTATGGCTTCGGAAACAGACCACACTGAAAACTAAAGGTATTTATCTACATATGAACTAAATCTTGGATGGGTGTACGTCTTCGGAAACGGACCACAGCGAAAACTCTATGTATTTTATTATATAAGACCTAAACCTGTGACTCGAACTTATCATTCCTTGATAATAGCATGTGGGATCATGCTGAAACGTTGGAATCAGTGGCCAAGAGGCCAAACTTGGATCCAAGACGTGGAAAACCCAAGAAAACTTTCATATTCATATATATATACAATCTGGGAGCCACTTGCATTGTAGGATTCTTACATCTTAATATATAAATTGTTATATTCAACATATTTCTTAGAGAGTCAGTTACTGTAAAATGATGCTCTGACCTATTCAGAATGTTAAAAAGGAGGAGCTGATTTTAATGTGATAAAATTGAGATGAAAAATGACTGTGATTGGTTGTAAATCAAAATTCATTGAAATGTGATTGGTCATTGACTCCCATTTGGGGCATGAGTCTATGTAAGCACTTTGTACTTTTCTTGGAACATTTAATATGCAAGTTAATGAGTCATTAAGTTATGTAGATAGGAAATAACACTATGAGGTTTTTTAATATTGTTTATTTTATATTATTTCACTCACCTCATACTTCATAACTCCTCGCAAACCCAGGGTTTCTTCACGTCATTTGTGACATTCTCAATGCTGTGTCACGTTCACAACTGACGTCCAACAGCCTTCTATCCAGCAGACTGACCTCCACGCCATCTGATGGCTGACCGATGAATTTCCAAATCAGTCCTCTCTCCTTATCACCGGGTATTTCAAAATTCATAGTTGTATTTTCATTCTTGCATATGTACATTTTTTCCCAAATTGTGAGTTCCTTCGGTTTTTCCAATTGTTTAAGTAATTTTGTTTTGGTTTCTATTCTATGTTTTTCTAACCAGGCATGTGCAGCTATTGCAGATTTTCGGTTTCTCCATTTTTAACATTTCTGAGGTGTTCTTTTAATCTTGTATTTAGATTCCTTTTTGTTTTTCCTATGTATATCTTTTCACAATCTTTACAATTAATTTGATAAATTCCCGATTTTTTGCAGTCTTCAATCTTTTCATTTTTGTTGGTTTTTATTAAATTACCTAAGCTGTAATCATTTTTCGGTGCTACTTTAATGTTGAATTTGTTGAAGATTTTTTGAAACTTGTCAAATACTAAAGGATGGTGTGTGAACTTCTTGAATGTTTTGCCAATATTTTTATCTGTCTGTTTTTTTTCTTTTTTGTCTAATGCCACCAGGTTGTCTTTTATGACATTTCTGGCTTTCTCCCCTAACATTGGCAGAATTGTAATCCATTTCTTAGGTTGGGGCATCTGGAAGGCGGAGTTACATTACCCCGATGGTATGGTGGGTGATAAATGATAATGAAACACCAGGAGAGTTCTTAACCTAAATTCCAGACCATGGGCAACCACAGGAATAATTTCCTTTAAGGAAAAAATCCTATGGTTTGACCGGGAATCAAACTCAGAACCTCATGAACTGTAGTCAGGAACGCTAACCACTAGCTTGGTTGTTCAGTTATTAAGTTTTTATTTTGCAAAATAGTTGTCCATGATTTCTCATTACTTTATATTTTGAAGTGCTCCCATCAATTGGTTTAGAAAAATATTTCTGTAAGTTTCTATACGCAGATCTAAAGCCTTAATAAGAGTGAAAGATGTAAATATTGACATACAATAAATATGGCATTAAAATAAGAAATGAAATGAGAAATTTTTCTGCAAATAATTAGAATCTTTGCTAAAACCCATTTTAGAAGTGACTTTTCTTGCAAGCCATCCATTCAAATACCAATCTGCTGTCAGTCCCCTTAAATCCACCTATTGTGGCAACTGAAAACAACCTCATTGAGTTTCAAGCTTCAACACAGCAATTTACATTCATGTCTCTCTGTACTACTATTAACAATATTACTGTAATCATGTTTTTATTATTAATTTAACATTTCTCAATGAAAGATAAATTATATTTGAAGAGAGAAATTTTCGCCTAGACCGAGACTCGAACCCGGGACCTTTGGCTTGCCGGGCCAAATGCTCTACCAACTGAGCTACCGAGGCGAGTTACGATTTAGACGCAAATTTTTCTCTTATATACTTTGTCTCGGTCTAGGCGAAAATTTTTCTCTTCAAATATAATTTATCTTTCATTGAGAAATGTTAAATTAATAATAAAAACATCATTAGAAGCCTTACTAGCTTTATAAAGTAATGTTAAATTCCCAATAAATGTCTTCTTAACAAAGAAGCCGCCATTTGCAAAGATAGAAACAATGGTTTCAAAAGCATTTGGTGATAGGGAATTACAAAGTATATAAGAGAAAAATTTGCATCTAAATCGTAACTCGCCTCGGTAGCTCAGTTGGTAGAGCATTTGGCCCGGCAAGCCAAAGGTCCCGGGTTCGAGTCTCGGTCTAGGCGAAAATTTTTCTCTTCAAATATAAAAAAAAAATATTACTGTAATCAATTGAATTGGCATTTACTTGATGAAAACCCATAACCTATTTAATTAAATAAAAATTAAACAAAGTTTTATGTGTTTTTCATATTTATTAAAATATAAATTAGTTACAGCTGTTCATTAATTTGTTATCATGTCTGAAGAAGATACAAAGTACCAAAACAGCTGTAACTAATTTATATTTTAATAAATATGAAAATCGCCTAAAACTTTTAAGTTTTATTTTTATTTAATTAAATAATATTACTGTATTTCCTTTTTTTATTAATAATTAAAAATCTCAATATAACTTTATGCTTTAAATGTTTATTATCATTATTATTTAATTAATTTAGTACTGAACTGCGTAGAATGGTACAGTAAACAAAGAGAGGTAGATTAAGGAATGACAAAATCAGGGAGACATTAAGTGTAAAAAAATTAACAACAGACAGAAAAAAAAAACAGACTAAAATGGTTTGGACATTTAAAAAGAATGGAAAAGGAAAGACTACCACAGAGACAGTTAAATCTCAAGATACAAGGAAAACGACCACGAGGTAGACCACGAAAAAGATGGATTAACCAAGTAAAGAAAGGTATAGAAAAGAGAGGATACGACTGGGAAGAACTAAAAAAAAAGGAAAGCATGGGAAGATAGAGATGGTTGGAAGCGTATTTGGAATCGACCTTCCGAAAGGACAAGATAGGATGATGATGATGACTGAACTGCACCCTCGCATGAGCATCTGCTCATTCGCAAATTAATAGTATCATTCCATTCCATTCCATAGTAATTCTGCCCAAGGACAGGTCTTTCACTGCAATCATACCATTTTCATGCTATGCTTTGCAGCTTTACTAGGGAACTGTAGGTGTGGTAGCTTCCTGTTTCTTTCCACAATTAATTAATTTTAGTTTGTCTAGTTATTAGATATATTTTTGTGTATTGTAATGATTTTTAATAAATGATAATTTTAAAAAAATGTGAATACAAAAATACTAAATGTTTTTGTAATTGTATGTAATATTACTAAATAATATGTGAAATGGTTAAAAGATTCATTTATAGTGATCTTAGCTAAGTGATTTGAGAACATATACATTTTCCCAGCATCTAAATAGAATGAACCACTCTTGTAAATCACCAAGATCTAATTTTTTGGGTCAGGAAGTTGAAAATTTCTCATGCGTAATGATATGAAAGGAGTTAGAAGAGAAAAATGAAGACAGCTATAGGATGATTAAAGAAGAATGAAGAGGACTAACACAGCAAATAGATGATTGGAAGAGAACTTTATAGCAAGCCAATGACTATTGAAGGAAAGATCTGTATTGTCTTACAGTTTTTATTGTGTGTGAAATTGAATACATTCTTTATTTATTAATATTGTCTCCTGTCTAGTGAATGCTAGCGTTTATGCCTTCTAACTAGAAAGACAGTTTGGCATTATTTGAAATTTTTAGAAAAATTTGAACCTCAGGATTGGAAGGGGTGGCTGCATACAATTTCATGTATAAGCCGCATCCTAATTTTGAAACTTATATTTTAGATATTAATTATATAATTTTTACCTGGTAAGTCCTCAACTAAATTATTAAACTTCTTCAAGACATTCTAATATGGAGGCCTTTTGAAAACAATGTTTCATTATATTATTTTTAGTCTGATCATCTTACCTCAATAACAAATCAACATTAATATTGAGGTAAGATGATTAGACTAAAAATAATATAATTAAAATAACCTCAAAATATAACTTCCTAAAATTAAATATTAACGATGTTTCATCTTCTGCGTTTTAACTGGAACTGATGTTGTTATATAGGTTATATAATGAATTTATGTCTGCGGTTATGTTCTCGTTGAGTGGGTCATAGAGATTCTAAAATTAGCAAGGAATAAAGACCTACTCAACGAGAACGTAACCGCAGACATAAATCTGTTATACAATCTGTATAACACCATCAGTTCCAGTTAAAATCCAGAAGATGAAACATTGTTTTCGAAAGGTCTCCATATTAGAATAACTTGAAATTTAGTAATTTAGTTGAGGACGACTGACTTACCAGGTAAAAATTATATAATTAACATCTTATTACATAACCTCAACGGTGCTGTAATATGAATTTCAAAAGTTTTGATTTTATTTTAGGTAAAAAAGTGCGGCCTATACAAGCATAAATATGGTATCATACTTTACATGCATTGATTGAAATCATAACTTGCGATATTAAGGACTGTGGGAACCTTGTATATAGAGTAATAACAGTTAGATCTGAAGAGTTAAGGTCAATTCAGGTGGTTAGCAGATGACAGTGCAGTGAAGTAAATCCATGACATTAGATACACTTTTCTTAACTGGAATTTTTTCATTTCTTTATTGATATAGCTACTCGGTTGTCCTCTTGAGACTTAGTACTCTATTCCATGCTAAGCTCTGAAATTATCCTACTGTTTCTTTCTTATGTGTTCCTCTTTTTTTTCTTCACTTCACAGGCTAGACAAATTGCCTGTTCTGTCAATCTTTTTACTGGCCATCCTACATTCTTTGGACCTCTTGGCTTGTAGTTAAATGCTGCTTTTGGTAATCTTGTTATATTCATTCTTTCTATATGTTTGAACCATTTATCTCTATATTCATTGATTTTATCATTCAGTGGAGATATATATATATATATATATATATATATATATATATATATATATATTTAACTCTGTTCTTATATCTTCATTCTTTATCCAATCCAATTTTGCGCAGGCTTTTGTTCTTTTAAGGAAGTTCATTTCTATGCTTTGTAATTTTTTAGTCAGTACCCAAGTTTCGCTCCCATAAAGTAATGTAGGTAAAGAAGACGGAAGAGGAAACCTGCAAGACAAGGGGTATGTGAGACTCCAAAACTTTGGTTAGCAACCCGTCTAATAGAAGGAAACTTCAAAATAAATCCCCGATTCTCTAGGGAATATGATTGTATGTCTGGGCTGGTAACCCGACCACATAAAATTATTCAAACTCATCTCTCTCACAGTGTTCAGCTGGACGGTTCTAATGGACGACAACATAAGCAGAAAAGGATAAATGATTAGGGATTTGCGATAGAATATATATTGTTACTTGGAACGTTAGAGGTCTAAGAAGTAAAGAAATGGAATTAGAATACTTTATTACATAATTATTAATCAAGTTATGGAACCATCCCTTGTACAAAAAAAACACCAGATTATGTTTATGTAACACTTTGGCTAGACCAGTGTTGACCTATGGAAGTGAAGCATGGACACTAAAAAGAAAACATGAAAGCAGAATAACGGCTTGTGAAATGAGATTCATGCGCAGAACAGCGGGTTACACCAGATGGGATCGAAAAAGGAACACCGATATCTTAAAAGAATTGAAGACTACGCCAATTTTGGAATATATTAAACAGTACCAACTAAATTGGAAACACCATCTTTTCACACCGGTGAAGGATGATAAGGATGATGATGATGGCCGGATGATTTTTGAGGACTGTTGGGCCCTAAGCTTCCTGACATTTGTCTTACAGGTGAGAAAAAACCTCACCCATGATCCTGTTCCAACCAGGAATCAAACCCGGACCCGCTGTGTGACAAGGCAGCATGCTACCTTGAGACCACAGCAGTGGACCTCTTTTTTGTATATATATATATCAGTATTATTAATATATAAAATAAATTTGATTTGGTTTTCATGATTCCTTCATGGTGTTGCAGTTTTCACAGACGGTGTAGTTCCTTAATGCATGTATTATTATTTTAATTTTGTTTATTATATTTTCACTATTTTGACTTTTAAGATGGCAATATTGGTTGCATTGCTAATTTCAGTATTTTTAACTACATCTGAAACATACCATTTCAAGATTAATAGTATGGTAAAAGAAGATTTGCATTTTAATTAATAACAATCTCATTGAATTTTAAGAAATATAAAGCAGAATACACAAACCTAAAATGTGCTCTGCTTCACTCTTATTGTTTTAATCCAAAGATCCCTATAGTAAATACAGAAATTAGACTGTACACAGATAAGGAATAAAAAATGAGACTATATAAACAACACTAAGAGCAAAATAAATATATAGATGGTAAACATAATTGTTAACATAAAAAGAGAACAATTCATAGTTAAATATGGGAAATAACATTATGAGGTTCTTAATTCAATGAATAAATGAGTCACTTCTTATCTTACCTCATAATTTATGTTTTCTTATACATGGGAACTGCAGTTTTGAAGAGGACATCCTCTCATTTTCAACTGATATTATCAGTCCTCTAGAAAACTGCAATTCCCATGTATAAGAAAATAAGTCATTCATTCATTGAAAAATGAACAAGTTTAAAAGATTGATCTTGAGAAGAATCCTAGGCGCAGTAAATTGAATATAGGCAAATAGATGTGATGTAAAATTTCTTAGAATTTACCAAGAATCTGAGAAAGTAGTTATATTAGTAAAATCTCTAGAATATACCAAGAACTTGAGATATTATATAGATAAAACTGAGAAGATTGTAATGGGCTTGACATATGAAGAAAATGGAATATAATAATCCCAAGAAAGTAATAAAACATTAAAGGGGAAAAAAATAAGGGGTAGCAAAAAAGTGATAATTGTAATTTAAGATGTATTAAGAGAAGACAATCAGTTCTTATTAAATGTTAGAAACTTCAATGGGCTGAACATGTGCAGAGAATGGAAGGTAACGCCTCAAAAAGTCATAAAGTAGTAATGGTGAAAAGTTAAGGGACAAGAAAAAAAGAGATAATTATAGTCCGTGAGGCCTAAATTGTCTAGAATATTTTAGAAAGAGAAAGAGAGTACTCACCATCTTCTTTCTCACTCATACACATATCTCTTCACGGTGACAGCGGTAGGGCAGACACTCCCTGCAGTGAACATAGATCAGTGGTGGCATTCCCTTGTTCTAAAGATTAATTTTACACTAATATAATATCTCACTCAATCTCACAAACTACAAACGAACTCTGAAACAGTCGCCACTGACAAAAATTACGTGAACAAAAGTGACTGGGCGGAATGGGGGTGGAGTTTTTCTAGCATTCCTAAGTAATTTTACAAGGGTAGCCCATTATAGTACACATGTCACTCAGACGTCTAGTGAAGGGTGGAAGAACAGTTCTCTAGACAAGGATAGCAAAAATCATGCCAACTTACAACTTTTACACTATAGTTGTGTTAAGAGAAGCTAGCCAGTTCTTACTAAATGTAAAAAAAAAAACTTTAATGGCATCGCAAAAAGTCATTAAACAATAATGGAAAAAAGATAAAGGGACAAGCAAGCTAAGAAAAAGATAATGAGATGTAATAAGAGAAGATAGCCAGTTCTTATTTACCTTTTACAAACTGGGAAATGAAGGCATTAGACATGAATGAATGTAGCTGAATAATTCAATAGGCTAGTACTCAGTTTAGGCTGTAGTGTTATAGTACAGAGAGAACCCTTGCATTTTATTACCTTTAATATATTCTGCACATATATTCTTTCCATGCTTTTTATTCATCACAGAATTGCTAAATCAATAGATGCTCCAGCATGTACAGTTCTTGCTAATGGGGAATGAACCGTTCAATCTTACCCATCAGATAAAGTTATTACAGTTAGAATTACCTGTTACAATTCCCAATTTGATAAAATAAATTTGGATTCTCTAACTTCTTAAGTAAACATTTTGATTTTTCCAATACAGTAAAAGGGGATATGTTCCACAAATATGCTATGAATATGGAATGGTAATTTGTATGGGTATATAGGGAACATGTTCCAAGGTTCAAAATAAAATAAAAATTATCAAAATAAATAAATGGTCAAGCATTTCTATTTTTACTTTAAGCAGCAATATTACTTTTTTCACTTCGGAACTAATTTTCTTTTCTTTTATTCGACATTATAAATTGACGACAAAGCAGAAGAGACACGTGTTATTCAATCAAAATTATTACAACGAATCGCAAGTTGAAACAATAAAACACCGATTGTGGCGAGGACAGCATTTATCAATGGACATAGCAGCACGTGAAATACAGCAGCGGTGGCTTTTAACAACAAACTTTAATTTGACGATTTTTATTATTAATTTAACACTTCTCATAGAAGGATAAATTATATTTGAAGAGAAAAATTCAATAGAAGCCCTACTGGCTATAAAGTAGTGTTAAATTCCCAATAAATGTCTTCTTAACTAAGAAGCCGCCATTTGCAAAGATAGAAGCTATGGTTTCAAGCATTTGGCGCGAGGGAATTACAACATACATAAGAGAAAAATTTGCGTCTAGATCGTAACTCGCCTCGGTAGCTCAGTTGGTAGAGCACTTGGCCCGGAAAGCCAAGGGTCCCGGGTTCGAGTCCCGGTCTAGGCGAAAATTTTTCTCTTCAAAAATAAAACTTTAATTTGTCTATTTAGTTTAAATAACTTTTTGTAAAAGTTACCTTGTCACGTGCCTGCAGTAAAAAAATTGCCAATGCATTAATAAAGGATACTAATCCTTCTAGTTTACCAACTGCGTCCGTGAATAAATACATTTTTAGCTGCGAATACAGGAACTGTTCACAATTTTTTAACCCGCAAATAAGGAAACTACAAATAAAAAGCTTTTATGTACCTTTGTTTCAAACTAATAATTTTTCAGTCACAAAATATATTGTACTTTACAACATTTGCTCTTTTCAGTGAAGAAAGTTGTTCTTTATCTCACCCTGTAAATTTATCATTGTAACAAAAGTTGTATTTAAAATTATAATATAAAATTATATACATCTTAAGTCCGTGTCCTTAACCATTAAAACATGAAGTTACTGTAGGCCTTTTGGGACTAGAACCATCATCAACAGAAATGCGTCTGCATCCACTGCTGATTTAGAATACAAGACTGGCTCGTCTGTTATAACTTTAAAGAGTGGGTTTGAAGTACTGGGTGTGTTCTCGTTTAATGACAGGTCATTGTTAGTCTGTTTAAATATTTCAAATTCCTCCAGTACGTTGATTCTATTAGACTTAACACCTCAATGGAGTTTACAATGAATTTTAATAATGTTGAAAAGTTGTATTGTCATTTCATGATCAAATTTCAGTTATATGAAATAAATATTTTTAATAATCTTGGTGAAAAGCTATATTTTAGTAATTGTGTAATCAGATTTAAATTTTATATATATATGTCCACCGCTGTGGTCTCGAGGTAGCGTGCTGCCTTGTCATGCAGCGGGCCCGGGTTCGATCCCTGTTTGGGGCAGTTTTTCTGGGTGAGATTTTTATCGGGGTTTTTCCTCACCTGTAAGACAAATGTCAGGAAAACTTTAAGGCCCAAATGGTCCCTGAAATCTTATGGCCATCATCATCATCCTTCACGGTGTGGAAAGCAACGGGAAGCTACCACACCTACAATTCCCTAGTAAAGCTGCAAGCATAGCATGAAAATGCTATGATTGCAGTGAAGGATCTGCCTTTGGGCAGAATTACTATGGATGTGTGTGTATATATATTTTTATAGTTTTAGTGATATCAGTGCATTTGCCCTTGGATCAAAAGTCAGGGTTATTAAAATTTGTTATGTGAAATTCTTTCCTCCGGAGGGGAAGTTATGAATTATCAGGCCCATATGTGACAAATTAAGGACTCACAGTATGAAAAACAAATCCCTGGAAAAATTTACAAGTGTAAGAGTTCACCTCCTGACATATAAGTGAAGCCTGTAGCAGAAATATGTAATGTACATCCTTGAAACAACAAATTATGAGACCCTTAACATAATCTTGAAAGAATTGTCGCTATGCATTGAAGCAGCATCTCTTTCACAGTCTTTTTGATGTGTTCTATATTTTACGGACGATAAGTCACATTTTTTTCTTCGAAAAATTGCCTCCAAAATTCAGTTACGTCTTAATCTCGAAATTAATATAAAAATGTCCAGCATTTGATTTAAAATTCCCGCCAGTCTCAAAAAAGTCCATATATTCGATGTCATGGGAAATATCTTTATCTGGCAACATTGGATTCAACTGGCAGCAGCAGTGCACCGATGCGACAAACATGAGTTGTGGGGATTCACAAGCTTGCTAACACTGTCTCCCTCCCGCCCCGCCATCACAACCTCAGAACACTGTCTGGCCTATGATGTGTCAATGCAGTCTATGATGCCAGTGAACTTGAACAAATGGATGATGGATGATACCCAACATGAATTCATGCTGAAGGTAGCTTTAAAACGACATACAATCAAACAAGTGTGCCAGTGGATAAAGCAGTTGTGGTCTAGAGTGGGAGAAGACATTATTGTTAAATATTTCAAGAAGTGCGGCGTAAGTAATGCTCTCACTGGCAGTGAAAACCATATTACATATGAATGTAGAGGACAACGATGAAGATGAAGAAGAAGAAGAAAGTTCAGATGATTTTCATTGATTTTAAAGATCAACTTTTATAAGATTCATGATGTGTTCCGTTGAGGTTTATTCAAAATTAATATAAAATTATAGAATATTCACCCTAACAGTAATGCACAGAGAAAATAATCCAGCGAAGATAAACGTACTCGAAGAGATGGAAATCATGAAAGCAGCTCACAACAACAGCCTGATAAACGAAAACGAACCCAATACATGCAACCCCCTCTACCAGATCTTCAGTGAAACACCAGTTTTGAATCCTGCCGATGATGGGACAAGTCCCGAAAGCGCTACAGTTAAATGATAATTAAGTTGAGGAGACGGACCTTTCAGGTGAATATTCTATAATTTTATATTAATTTTAAAGATCAGTTATAAACTAAGAATTTTTTTAGTCTGGCTTTGCAATCTAACAATAAAAATAGTAAAAATGTTATTTTTTTAAAATTGCTTAAAAATTAAGGTGCATCTTATAGTCCGTAGCATCTTATAGTCTGTAAAATATGGTACTTTCGTTTTCACAAATCATGAATATTCATTATATAATAAAAACATGAACATTCATTATATTAGTTGTCTGTTAGTGCCCATCATTAGCTAAAAACTCCCATCACAATGAGTAGTGTTAGTTCCCAATGTCTTGTAGGAATTAAAGAATCTACAGAGAGAGTTCCAATTCCTGCATCTTCTTTTCCACTAAGCAAAGGCCCATCTGAAAACACAATATAGTTTCTCTTTGTTGGAGTATAAGATGTTGATTGTTTCATCCCTAACCAAATAACAAGAGCTATCCAAAATTGCCTTTTTTAGTCTGAACATCTTACCTCAATATTATATTGAGGTAAGATGTTCAGACTAAAAATAATATAATTAAAATAACCTCAAAATATAACTTCCTAAAATTAAATACGAGGGCAGATCGGAAAGTAACGCACAATAATGTTTTTTTGCCTTGGTATTTATTGCAGCTAGAATGTTGAAATTTCACAGAGATATAGTTTGAAGTTTTCACTACAGATGGTATTTTTTTCTCAGAGAAGCTTGAACTATGCAACAAAGATGGCGCGCATGCTACAGTCGTCCACCTGTGAGGAACAGAGAAGTGTTGTTCGATTTTTGTGGGCCAAAGGGCATAAACCCAGTGAAATTCACAGGGACATGTGCGGCGTGTATGGGGATGATTGTATGGACCGTAGCAATGTCTTCCGTAAAGTTAGTGCTCGCTGGGTGCCTAAGAACCTGACAGACGACCACAAGGGCCAGCGAATGATGGCAAGCTTGGACCACTTAACGCGGTACACCGCACAAGGACATGACTTTCTGGAAGGAATCGTCACAGGTGATGAGTCGTGGGCGTACCACTACATGCCCGAAACAAAGCAGGCATCAGCAGTGCGCAGATGGCTACACTCCAACCAAACGGACTTCTACGAACAGGGCATATTGAAACTGGTAACACGATGGGAAAAATGTGTTGAGAAAGTTGGTGACTATGTCGAAAAGTAGGTAAAAGATGTAAGTTCATTTGTGATTTTTTTCCTTTTTTTTACTATTAAACTTTTAAAAAAAAAATTATTGTGCGTTACTTTCCGATCTGATCCGTCCCTCACAGGTGGACGACTGTAGCATGCACGCCATCTTTGTTGCATAGTTCAAGCTTCTCTCGCAAGAGGTGCACCTGAGAAAAAAATACCACCTGTAGTGAAAACTTCAAACTATATCTCTGTGAAATTTCAACATTCTAGCTGCAATACCAAGGCAGAAAAAAATTATTGTGCGTTACTTTCCGATCCGCCCTCGTATTATTGCCTTAGGACGCTTACTGCATTAAATTAAATTATAATTTTAACGGATCTCTGCCCACTGTGGTGTACATAGCAGTAAAATAGAAATATAATTGCGTCATTAGCTATTCCAAGAAACTAAATATAACAGAAACACATGCTGGAAGAACCCATTTGAGAATAGACAAGTTCCAGGGAATCTCATAAATGTAATTGTCACTAAATAACAGTGTCTTTCAATGTAACGGAAAAAAAAATTACCTCGCATGAGTAATTAAGGGTTAATAATTAACTTGAGCTTTAAAAAAATACATAAATGACTACGGACTTACAGACTATCAGTTTGTAACAAACATTCATAAATTTCCCTTAATTAAAGTTCTCCATCGTTCTCTGTCCTCTGTGTCTTCATCCGTTACACCAAATTTCCTCATTGAATTCTGAATGTTATTCTTCCTTTTCTGCTCCATCTTTCAATTTTTCATGCATAGACAAGCTTTTGATATTCTTCCATCCTGCATTCTTCTTATGTGTCCGTACCATTTTAGCCTTATGTGTTCAATCTCATCCATTATTTTTCTTTCTGCATTCATCCATTTTGTAATTTCTGTATTTCTAATTCTTTCCAATCGAGATTTTCTGGCAGCTCTTCTCCAAATATCCATTTCTACTGCAGTTATTTTGTTGGCATGTTATTGTGTCATTGTCCAAACTTCCAACCTGTATAACATTATACTTTCTAGTATGGACTTATAAATTAGTTGTTCTGTTTTTACTCCATGGTATAGAGTTTAACTTTCCTATGGTTTTTCTTCCATTACTGATCCATTTTGCTATTTCTGTATAATTTACCTCCCTTATATTGCGGTTAATATTATATATATTTCTGCTTTTAACAAGATTGAAAAATTTTCCGGCACCAATGATATCTCTTCAATTTCGCTTTATAATATTATTATCCGTTTTAAAATATTAAATGTTTTAATGTATGCTGACGATGTGGTTATTATTCAGGAAAATGAAAATAATTTGCAATACTCTTTACATTAATTAAATCAGTTATGCCAAGAATATAAAATATCAAAAGAAAAAAGAAAAATAATGGCATTTTGGGGAAATTAACATAAGATCAAACATCGTAATACACAACAAACCTCTGGAACAAGTAATATATTTTAATTATTTGGGTTGTAATTTTACTATAAACACAAAAAACTGAAAGAGACATAAATATGAAACTGTAGAAATTTCAAATCATATGCATAAAACATTAAAGAATAAAACAAGAAGAGATACTAGATTCAAGTTTTATAAAACATTGGCACCTCCTGCATTACTTTGTGGGAGCGAAACTTGGGTAATGACCAAAAAATTACAAAGTAGAATACAAAGTGCAGAAATGAACTTCCTTAGAAGAACAAAAGGCTGCACAAGATTGGATCGGATAAAGAATGAAGGTATAAGAACAGAGTTAAATATATATCCATTGAATGAGAAAATCAAAGAATATAGAGAGAAATGGTTTACACATGTAGAAAGAATGAATGTAAAAAGATTACCAATAGCAGCATTCAACTACAAGCCAAGAGGTTCAAGGAATATAGGAAGACCAGTGAAAAGATGGACAGAACAACTGTGAGGCAAAAACAGGTAATTTTTGCCTAGCCTGTGAAGTGAAGAAGAAGATTATTATCCACCTCATTCTTGGCTTGTGTACAGGGTGCTTTCTTACAAGAAGTTTTCATGCTCCCTCATATAAAAACTTTATTTTATATTAAATGCAGAGATCTATCATATTTTGTCATTATTTGCTGTACTCTGAACATCTGCAGTACAATAGACTAGGGGTCGCATGTTTGGACGCATTAGACAGTAAAATGCCTTCTCTGCTGAGCAAGTTGTATGCTAATACGATTTTGCTTACTCAGAAATCTGTTCATGCGATAATAATTGGTTAAATTTGTAAGCTACCTGCGGAGGTACCTTACATGAGCAACTCAAATTAAAATCCCGAAGGGAACCGAACGGGAACCGATGGTAATCGATGTACTTTGCTGCTTTATCCAACATTTATCCAAGATGTCGGACCTTGAAGACTTCGATCATGTTTTCGGTATACACGGAGAAGAGGAATTCGATAGAGTCTACCAAAGAATTCAACTGGAAGAACAGGAGAATCGGCGTAATATTGCGTGTCGCAGACGTGTTTGTATACGGTATTATTTGCGGGATGCAAGCATAAATGCATTCCTCTATAGCAGACGAAAATAACGGAAGTGGTTTTATCGCTGAGAATTCTGGGTAATTCGTTGCCAATATTACGAAAACGTCGACTCTCGTGCATGACCGTTAAGTCGGCCGTTAATTCGTTCTCAGCAATTGCTCACGGTGAATCAGCTCACTAGTGATTGGAAGTAATTTGAGTAGAGAGTAATGTTCTAACATACGACCCTAGATGTCTGATACTAAGATATCTATGAAACTACCATAATTTCAATATGAAGTACAGTAGTTGTTAACAGAATAGCATAAATGTTGGCATATTTAGGCCCAGGAATTTAGACCAAAAAGAACTCCATTGGTTTTGAAAATACACTAATTTTTATGTATCACTATTAGCTTCACATATTGGACCCTGTTGGATACTTTATGTTCTCATGCCAATATTTTCTAGGTCTATCCATCTTTAAAATTCATCGGAGAACATTTTGTTTAAACAACTCACCTCATAGGATTCATGCTTCCATGATACCGTGGTTTCAAACACAGTCGTGTTCATCCTCAGCCATTGTGGGGGTTGAAGACCCAAACCACGCATCTGCTACCATTTGTAGCTTTTTTAGAAACCACGCAGACTGCTACCATTTGTGCGGGCTAGATAACCCAAACCACGGTCTGACTACCATTTGTGCGGGCAAGTTTCCACGCAACTGCTACCTCTAATCCGGGATCGGGTTTTGTAATTGCTGTTTCTATTAATGTGGATCTCATTTCCAAAGAAGTTATCTATCAGGAAGTGGCTTGCCTTGGGCCCATAGAAGGCAGCCGTTGATTCATCTTTCTTTCTCTGATATATATATATATATATATATTAACATAGAAGAATACTGATTTTTAAATACATACAGTGAGTGAACAAGATAATAATTGTGTTTCAGGAACGCTAAACAGCATAATAGTTAAGGAGCTCGGAATAGTTTCCTACTTGAGTGATTTTCCGTACAGGATAGTAAACAACTACGTATACTTAAATGATGAAACAGGGGCGTTGTTTAAAAGATAACATTTAATATAAACAAGTTGGCTGGGTAAAAATAAATTAACAAAAATAATAATAATGATCACACGATCAAAATAGCCATACAAATAAACAACATACCATACATCACGCAACACTCATACTTGCGTCCGAGTTTCAGGGACCACCTCTTCCCTGGACTGCCGGACTAACTCAAACAGGCCCCTTCTTGGCCTCAGATCAGCTTGTCTATTTAGAATTCCAGTCGCATCGCGACCTGGAATCGGGTTCCAATCTTGAATCCGTTTAAACAACAAAATGATGACTGCTAGGATGATCGAATGATACTGTTCTGTTAGTGCACCACGTATATGAAGGTTCCGAGGTAGAGGGGAGATGCGCCGTAGACATTGCGCGGCAGGAAGGGTGAAGAGGGAAGGGGTAGCTACAAGGAGAACAGGATATTGGCATAGTTCATAAATATTCCAGTGTAGGGAGGAGAACAAAGCTACCATACTGAGCCGAAAAATGCACTTTCGGTTCACCATAACCCCGACTGACGTAATTCTTCGGCAGTCAACTGTTCTATTGTTGCCATCTTCAGTATTGCCATCTATGGTTGAACTTCAAAATCAAAGTAATTTCGTTAGGGATATCAAAATTCATTGATCTATCATTATTTTTCATGGAAGCATGAATCCTATGAGGTGAGTTGTTTAAACAAAACGTTCTCCGATGAATTTTAATGATTATACCTCATAATGTTTACTTCCCAACATTAATTTAATACTATCCATCTTTTTTTGCCCTTTTAGTGTAAGCAAGAATTTGTGTAGGCCATCTCATAGTGGGATCCATTCTTTGGACATTATCTTTCCACTGAAATCCATATTGGTGAATATAATGAACTATAGGGTCTCTTTTTAGTTCTTTTAGGATATTTTCTTTTTTACTGTGTTCAACCAATGATCATCCAGTTGTTCTTCTCATTAACCTCATTTTGGCTGCTGGCAGTCTTTATTTCTTGATTTATTTAAATCTTAAAAATACTATTATTTGTAAATTTATAAATTCAATAAATAACTTTTTGAAGAGAAAAACTTTTGCCTGAAGCAGGATTTGAAACAAAAACCTCCAATTTTACTGACTGGTGCACTAACGATTGTGCTATTTAGGCATCCCTATTGAAACACAAATTTTTCTCTATCTTATATAATTTCCACTTCCCCATATCGGCAAACCATCATTCACAATGTAATCGGGTTGCTTCTTCTTCAAGAAGTCTTTATGGTGGAATTATTATTACAGTTTTGAACTTTTACGGGAATAAATCACTATGAGGTTTATTAATTTAATATAAATTATAATGTTTGATACCTCTCCTCATAAACAATCTTCTAAGTAGATCGCGATTTCGGGTTCATGATGAACCTGTCCTGAGTACCATTTTGCCGACTGATGTTATGTCGATTAGAAGAACCATTTCTTCAAAGTGGTACTGAGGATGGGTTCGTCATGAACCCGAAACTGCAATCTACTTAGTACATTGTTTATGAGGAGAGGTATGAAACATTTAAATTTATCTATTATTATTATTACAGTACTATTATTATAGCTGTAAAGCTATTAATTTGATGTTGGGTATAAATTTATACTCTCCAGGTTGATAGATAAATTATTTTTTGAAGATAACATTTTTTACTTGATCTGGGATTTAAACCCAAGACTCCCAGTTTTATGCGCTGGCAATTTGTGCCATTGTGCCATCTCTATTAAACACAAATTTCTCTCTCTCCTATAATTCCTGCTTCCTGTAGCAGTGAATTGTCATTCACAATGAAATTAGATTACTACTTATTAAAGAAGATTTTATGGTGGAACTAGCTAATACCAGGCGTGCGCTGCTACGCCTAAATAAATTAAAATTAATCAATTGAGTTGGTGTTTACTTGATGAAAATCCATATTTACTAATTAAATAAAAATAAAACATATTTTTATTTGATTTTCATATTTATTATATAATTCAGTGACAGCTGTTTCGGTACACTGTATCTTCTTCAGACATGTTAACAAATTATGAATTTGTGTTCCAACTGATCTAAGCAACAATGCAACAATATTTATTTAAATTTTTTAATTTAACAAAGGGGATTCATTCAAATCAAGATGAGAATTTAACAGTTTACTATTTTTCAATTTATTTATTTCTACAGCCTCCAAAAGATCTAACTTCTTACCCTTATCACAAACATGTACAATTTCAAAATTGTTAAATTAAAAAAATTAAATAAATATTGTTGTATTGTTGCTTAGATCAGTTGGAACACAATTCATAATTTAACATGTCTGAAGAAGGTACAGTGTACCGAAACAGCTGTTACTGAATTATATAATAAATATGAAAATCAAATAAAACTACTTTTTATTTTTATTTAATTAGTAAATGAAAATTAATGTGCTTTTATGTTTAGTTGATTACCCGGCGTTGCCCGGGAATTTACTTATCCCGATCTTGACATAAATGAGCTGAATTACGAAAATTAATGTGTTTTATGTTTAGTTAAATAAGTATAGGGAAACATTTATATGGTAATTATTTTTAGATACCCCATCCTATTTATCCGGCGTGGTCCGGGAACCTATTCATCCCGATCTTCTTGGCATAAATAAGCTAAAAGATGAAAATTAATGTACTTCTTATGATTAGTTGAATAACTAAAATGAAAAATAATTATAATTGTATATCGTAATTATTTTAAGATTCCCCGTGCTGATTATCCGGTGTTGCCCAGGAATCTACTTTCTAGATCTTCTTGGCATAAATGAGCTAAAAGACGAAATTCGTTATTGTGAGTTACCTGTAAAAGAATACCCGTCATGTGCTACTATGCTTGCACAGGAATCTACGTACTTGTCTCAATCTTCTTGGCATCAATGAAAGACAGAAATGGTTATTGTGAGTTATCTGTAAGAGATACACATATGCTGTTGTGGACTTTTTAGTAGAGCTTTTTGAGATATTCAATATTGTGTATTTGTTACGGTTTAGGCAGCATAAGCCATTTATGCGTCCAAAGAACTACTTTTTTCATGTTTTCCACTACAAAGGGCGATTTTTAAAGGTGTAGGAGTTGAGTATTACAACTCTCTTATAGCCTATGTTCATCCTGGGAATCTCCTGAACATTTTACAAAAAGCCGCATCACAATCGGATCAACGGTATGGCCACGCATAAAGTACAAACAAACCAACCAACAAAACATTCATTTTTATATATTACATTATTAGTACAATACTATTATTATGGCTGTAAAATTATTATTATAATGTTACATATAAATTTATACACTCAGGTTGATCGATAATTCATTTTTTGATGAGAAAAATTTCAGCTTGAACTGGGATTCGAACTCAAACATAATAATAGTTTTACAGCTATAATAGTAGTATTAATAATCCCATCATAAAGTCTTCTTGAATAAGAAGTAACACTGTTAATGATACTTTGCCGTTACCCAGAATCAGGGATTTATATAATAGAGAGAAAATATTTGTTTGATTAGAGATGCCCAGGAGATCTTTTCCAACTTTCTCTTCTCTATATCTATCTTTTCTCTATATCTATCTTTTCTATAAAAACTACCCGTAGCAACATCGTGGCACTCGTGTTGATGGGATCAGAGGATTTAAGTTGTTACCAAAATTTTAAGAAATGCCCACATAAGCTGCAAATACACCAATGCAGCCCCATTGCAATAAACACATGGTAGTGTAACTATGCAATGGAATCATGTCATCAGCTATGGCTGGAAACATGTAATGAGAAAAAAAAGAAAGAAAGAAAGAAGAGATGGTTGAATAGCACAATGGTAAGTGCACTTTGTGTAAAACAGAGGTCTTGGGTTCAAATCCTGGTTTAGGCAAAAAAAAATTCTCAAGATACTAATTAATTATATTATTTTTAGTCTGAACATCTTACCTTAATATTAATATTGAGGTAAGATGTCCAGACTAAAAATAATATTAATATAAAATTATAGAATATTCACCTGAAAGGTCCGTCTCCTCAACTTAATTAATCATTTAACTGTAGCACTTTTGGGACTTGTCCCATCATCGGCAGGATTCAAAACTGGTGTTTCACTGAAGATCTGGTAGAGGGGGTTGCATGTATTGGGTTCGTTTTTGTTTATCAGGCTGTCGTTGTGAGCTGCTTTCATGATTTCCATCTCTTCGAGTACGTTTATCTTCGCTGGATTAACGTACTCGAAGAGATGGAAATCATGAAAGCAGCTCACAACGACAGCCTGATAAACGAAAACGAACCCAATACATGCAACCCCCTCTACCAGATCTTCAGTGAAACACCAGTTTTGAATCCTGCCGATGATGGGACAAGTCCCGAAAGCGCTACAGTTAAATGATTAATTAAGTTGAGGAGACGGACCTTTCAGGTGAATATTCTATAATTTTATATTAATTTTGAATAACCTCAATGGAACACATCATGAATATTATAAAAGTTAAAAATAATATAATTAAAATAACCTCAAAATATAACTTCCTAAAATTAAATATTACTAATTAATTATTAAAATAATAAATTCATCTCAATTTATATAGGCTTTTATTATTGCGATCATCATTAACAACAGCTTATGCCATAATCCTTGTTTCTGAGAAATGATTGTAAACAATGTTAATTCGTAAATTAATGAGTCATTTTTACATCTTACCTCATATTTTTTGTTTCTTTAAACACGGGAACTTGTTTTCAAGAGAAAGATCTCTCTCATTTTCAACCGACATTATGACTACAATGTCTGTTGAAAATGAGAGAGATATTACTCTTGAAACCTAGTTCCCGTGTTTAAAGAAACATAAAATATGAGGTCATCATCATCATCATCCATGCAAGTATTAGGCCGTGTGGCCTGTTACGCTCTCAAAGAGGAATTTTCCATCCAGCGCTTTTTTTGGACGTCCCAGTGATCTTTTGCCTTGGGGGCAAAATAATAATAAAATAAATAATAATAATAAAAAGTATGAGGTAAGATGTAAAAAAAAATCGTTAATTTACGAATTAAGAACCTCATAATGTTATTTCCCATATTTAACTATGAATAATGATAATTGCTTCATTTGCTTTATACTTGCTGTGAATGATAGCAATAAATAAGGCATAGTTAATAATGTACAAACTGCTATAAAATGTTAATATTATTTGTTTTTAAACATCTTAATGATGGACAAATTATATTTGAAAAGAAAAATATACGCCTAGACTGGGGTTTGAACACAGGACCTTTGACTTTCTATGTCAATGCTCTTCCATCTGAGCCACCTAGGCCTCCAATCTAAACGTGTATTTTTCTCTTACACATAGTTAATTTCCTAACCCCAATTGCTACGAGCCATTGCTACGATTTTTGCAAATGGCGGCTTCTTTATTAAGAAGACTTTTTATTGGGAATTTAAACATTACTTATAAAGCCAGTAGTGCTTCTTTCAATGTTAATATTATTTGTTTTTAAACATCTTAATGATGGACAAATTATATTTGAAAAGAAAAATATACACCTAGGCTGGGGTTTGAACCCAGGACCTTTGACTTTCTATGTCAATGCTCTTCCATCTGAGCCACCTAGGCCTCCAATCTAAATGCGTATTTTTCTCTTACGAAAGAAGCACTACTGGCTTTATAAGTAATGTTTAAATTCCCAATAAAAAGTCTTCTTAATAAAGAAGCCGCCATTTGCAAAAATCGTAGCAACGGCCCGTAGCATTTGGGGTTAGGGAATTAACTATGTGTAAGAGAAAAATACGCGTTTAGATTGGAGGCGTAGGTGGCTCAGATGGAAGAGCATTGACATAGAAAGTCAAAGGTCCTGGGTTCAAACTCCAGTCTAGGCGTATATTTTTCTTTTCAAATATAATTTGCTATATAATGTTTTACTTACAGCCTAATCATAAATTAAAATAGGAACTCTTTTTTCTCCTAGTTTGAACATATAATTTTTCTCCTCAATTATAATTTATCCTTCAGTGAAAACTGTTAAATTAATAATGAAAACATTTAGAATTCAATTTTGTTCTTTTTTATTTTGGATTGAATTTATGAATATCACGTGTCTTTAAAGATGTGTATCTTTCAGTGGACTAAATAAAAAAGGGGTTTGATTGTATGAAATATTTAGTTTCAGTGATTTTTTTTATTTTTTGATCTTCAGCAATTTAGGACATAACTGCAATTCCTGTTTATAAATAAGTTTTATATTAACCAACGAGCTTGCATTATGATGCTTTATTTAGCAACAGAAAAACTATGTGAAAGTAATTTATTCTTTTCTAAATCACTGAAGAAAGCTTTGTGGCACTAAGTAAATATCATACTGCCTTCAGACATTAGAGAATTGTATAAGTGGAAAGAAATTTTAGTGCTTGTGCCATGTTTGGAATGGTATAGTGGGCTGCACACTGGCATACAGAGTCGGAGGTCTGTGGTTTGATTCCTGGTCAAATGTTAATTTTCCTTGTTTTTATTATTCATTTCATGCATCTCAATGATGGATAAATTAAATTTGAAGAGGAAAATTATATGCTCAGACTGGGGTTTGAACCCAGGACCTTTTGCACTCTAGGCGAATGGTCTACCAACTGAGCTATCTGAGAAACTCCAATCTAAATGCAAATTTTTCTCTTATTATTCTCTGTTAATTCCTGTGCACCAAATGCTATGAAGCCATTCTTTCTATCTTGCAAATGGTGGCTTCATTGTTAAGAAGACCTTTGATTGGAAATTTTACATTACATTATAAAGCCAGTACGATTTCTTTCGATGTTTTTATTATTCATTTCATACATCTCATTTATATATATATATATATATATATATATATATATATTTAAAGAGAAAAATTATATGCTCAGACATTTTGCACTCTAGGTGAATACTCTACCAACTGAGCTATCTGAGGAACTCCAATCTAAATACAAATTTTTCTCTTATATGAGTGCCTCAGTACCATAGATGCCTAACCCACAATTAAAAAAAATATGCTTTTCCCTGTAATTGCACTAGAAATAACCATCTCTGTCAGAGCCACATCTGGCCATTAATTTTAACTCATCCATAATAGGCAGATGTGGTTCTGACAGAGATTATTATTTCTAGTACAATTACAGGGAAAAAAATAATTTTTTAAATTGTGGGTTAGGCACCTATGGCACAGGCATTCATATATGCTGTTAATTCCTGTGCGCCAAATGCTTTGAAGCCATTCCTTCTATCTTGCAAATGGTGGCTTCTTTGTTAAGAAGAACTTTGATTGGGAATTTTACATTCCATTATTATGCCAGTACGGCTTCTTTTGATGCTTTTATTATTCATTTCATACATTTCAATGATGGATAAATTATGTTTGAAGAGAAAAATTAGAAAAATGGTCTAAACAATTTTAACAATTCTAGCTTTCATGAAACCGGAACGAACCAACAGGCTTAATCCTTGGATGATGAAGAAGAAGAGAAAAATGATATGCTCAGACCGGGGTTTGAACCCAGGACCTTCCACACTCTAGGTGAATGCTCTACCAACTGCGTTTAGATTGGAGTTTCTCAGATAGCTCAGTTGGTATTCACCTAGAGTGTGAAAGATCTTTGGTTAAACCCCAGTCTAAGTGTATAATTTTTCTCTTCAAATATTAAAGTTTATTTTCCTTTAAAAAAAATAACTTTGTGTGGGAATAGAACATGTTAAAACTTAATGGAAAATCAAAATCATACTTTTATTATATTGGTTAAATTACTTCAAAATAGAAAATAATTGTTGTATGGCAAATATTTTAAACCTGGTTTAAATATAACCTAAAAAAAGTTAGAAACAAGAAGTTGGTAGTAGATAATTACAACGGTGGGTCAAAGAGAAAATGAGACTTCGGCCTGAACTGCTTTCTGTAATTGAGATTTATGTAAATATATATGTTAATGTTTTTCTTTACAGTAATTCCTGCTGGGGCGATTCAGTTAGCAAGTCAAGGTGAAACGGTGCAAGGGTTGCATACGCTAACAATGACGAATGCGACAGCTGCAGGAGGAGCGATAGTTCAATACGCTCAGGGACAGGATGGACAGTTCTTTGTGCCTGGTATGTTAAAACCACTAATACACGCATGATTTTAATATTACTTAAATTCAATTTTTTCCAGTATAAAAATTTACAATTTGTTTTTGTTGATTTTTGAATTTATAATATTTATGTTATATATATATATATATATATATATATGATTTATGGTTAATGTTTGTGACTAGCATCCCAGGGATCTTAGGTTTGATTCCTGACTATAACAGGAACTTTTCTCTAGAATTAGGATCTAGAATGAAATTTGAAATCATGTTACTGGTTATTTTGATCACAAAAGTTTTGAATATTTGTTTAATCAATCAGTTGATCAGGTTTACCTCTGTAAAATGTACATATTTTATTTCAGACATGTTATGAAAATAAGAAATACAAATCTTTTCTACTTTTATTGTATATAGTTATCTAAGAATCTAGCAAATATTGTAAATGATTACTTACTTTAAAATCAGTAAAATAATAGAGAAAAGTATAAAATTTTACTACAGCAAACTCCCGATTATCCATTTTAATTGGGACTTAAGATATGCACAGAAAATAAAAAAAAACACGGATAATCCAATTAAGTTATTTGCTGCTGTGGAAGTTGATCAGAAATGTTTTATTTACCCACTTAAACACTACTTATATGCAACAAATATTCATAAAATGTTATATTAAATGTATTTAGGTGCGAGTCGTAATTATCATTATTTTATTTTACTCGTAAATATGAAAAAAAAAGTGGGACTATTTCCTGTCATGATGACTCTGGTTGCACAGTTATTCAAAATGGCCATCGTAACCAGCGACAACTACACTATAACCACTGATGTCCACACTTATAACCAGCGATGACAAATAATCAGCGATGACCACACTTGTAACCATCGATGACCACAGTACTAACCAGCAATAAACCCACTGCCACAGCATATCCGTGGTTTCAAACTGCAACAACAAACTTTCAGTGACTCACATAATGGAAATTTCCGAAATTGTATTGTAAATTTAGAATGTTGCTTGGTACCGTTAAACGCGTTAGGGGAGGGGGTTGTGAGTGAAGGTTACTCTATTGTGCTAGTTTCTAAATGCAATTCACATTGGCATGTTTAAAAGTAAATAATTTTTTCATAACAATACAAAATACAGCATTTAAAAAAAATACAGTAAAAAAAGTCATTCACGGATAATCTGCAAACCAGATAATTTGTGCATGGATAATCAGAAGTTTGCTGTAAACAATTCATCTGGAATGAAGATATACCAATCAAGAGTAAAATGGCAATGTATTAAACTTATTTCAAACCAGTTCTAACATATGCATCTGAGACTTGGACATTATACAAAGATGGAATTGAGCAGAATCCAAGCTACAGAAATGAAATTCTTATGTGGAATGGTATGTAAAACAAGGAGAGATAGACTATGGAATGAGAAAATCAGGGAGACATTAAGTGTAGAAAAATTAACAACAGACAATAGAAAAAAAGTAGACTAAAATGGTTTGGACATTTAAAAAGAATGGAAAAGGCACTTACCACAAAGACTGTTAAATCACAAGATACAAGGAAAACTACCACGAGGTAGACCATGAGAAAGTTGGATTAAACAAATGAAGAAAAGTCTACAAGAGAGAGGATATGACTGGGAAGAACTAAAAAGAAGCAAAGAATGGGAAGATAGAGATGGTTGGAGATATATTTGGAATCTACCTTCCCAAAAGAGGACATGATAAGAGGATGATGATGATTTTGTTGATTACTTTAAATATAAAATGTAATTCTCTCTTAACAAGAGACTTTCAGATATAAGAATTAAATGAATCTTGATTTCTTCTTACCTCGTACTTCTATGTTTTTTAAACACAGCACTGCAGTATCAGCAACTATCGTCACCACCTCAGCTGTTTTCATGACTGTCAATTTTTTCTTTTGCCGGTAATTATCCAAACTGCCATCTGCTGTTCTTTTGAAGAAATCATTTTCTAAACTGCCATCTGTTGTATTTTTGAAGAACTTTGCAATCAAGCTCGGTTCGTCTGGAATCTCGAAGTTCATGGTTCTAGTATGGTTTTTTTGAATATATATTTTTTCCCAAACTGTTAAATCCAAAGGTTTGGATAGATGTTTCAAAAGTTTTGCTTCTTTTTCAATTCTATGATGCTCTAATAAACTAAGCATCATAGAACTAAAAAAGAAGCAAAACTTTTGAAATATCTATCCAAACCTTTGGATTTAACAGTTTGGGAAAAAATATATATTCAAAAAAACCATACTAGAACCATGAACTTCGAGATTCCAGACGAACCGAGTTTGATTGTAAAGTTCTTCAAAAATACAACAGATGGCAGTTTAGAAAATAATTCCTTCAAAAGAACACCAGATGGCAGTTTGAATAATTACTGGCAAAAGAGAAAATTGACAGTCGTGAAAACAGCTGAGGATGGTGACGATGGTCGCTGATACTGCAGTGCTGTGTTTAAAAAAACATAGAAGTACGAGGTAAGAAGAAATCACGATTCATTTAATTCTTATGAATTAAACCTCATAATGTTAAAAATTCCCAAATTTATTATATAAACTTTCAGATATGTTTACAATCATACCACAACAACCATAAGAAACAACTTATAAAATCAAAATTTAAACATACATTGAGCTGGAGGACACTATTTGTTGTCACTAAACGTAACACATACAAAGAGATGGTTCACGTATTTGCAACTCTAGCTGTTTAATGTGCAGAGTTAAACATACAGGATGTTTGGAAATTCATATTACAAACTTTTAGGGCTAATAGAGGGAACTGCATAGACAATATTTTGAAGAGGAAACCATATCTGGAAATGTACCACTTCTGTGCAACAGCCATTACAATGTGTTGGATTTACCAGAGTTGTTTTGCAACCGGATAGGCAGTAAATGACGTCAGAAGTTTACCTGATTGCATGTGACATTTACTCTATCATTGAATGTCTATCAGGAACTGTGGTTTCAGCACGATGGCAACTGCCGCAGTTTACCTGTGACATTCGGGGCATCTTAACCGAAGATTTGTGCAAAGATAGATAGCCGGGGTGGGCCTATTGCATGGCCCCCAAGATCGTCGGATTTAATGCCAATGGACTATTTCTTGTGAGGTCATATGAAGAGTGTGGTGTATGAGACTCCTATAGAAACCAAGGAAGAGGTGGTGGCAAGAGGTATGGTTGTTGCACAAGAGATTAACGGGACACCAGGTGTGATGGAATGAGTGTACCAGAACATGATTTGTTGGTACAATGTGCACAACAATATTGGTGGTCGTCACATCGAGCTTCCGTTGTAGTGAGCAGTTTCGTATGGGACACATCCAGTGCAGAAGACAGAAACAAATTTGTTTTTTTCCACTGTTGACACAAGTGTTATTATGATCAATGAAAATGTTTTTGGTACTTTGGTATTGTTATCAAATAAACTTGACTTTTTTCTGTAATGAGTCGAACGCCATTTAATTCTGTACCTTACCTCACACCTCGACATGGTGCTCTTCTGACATCATGTACTGCCTATCTGGTTGCAAAACAATACCGGTAAATCCAACACATTGTAATGGCTGTAAGGCGGCTCCATGGCGCAAGCAGTTAGACACTCGCCTCTCACTGCTGGGGTCCCAAAATCGAGTCTCAGTCACTCCATGTGGGTTTCGTGGTGGACAAAAACAGAGCTTGGGCAGGTTTCTCTCGGGGTTTTCTCCCGTTTTCCCCTGCCAGAATTTCATTCCTCCATTTCTTCATACTCATCCATTTAATTCCATTTTGTCCGTTTATCCCTGTGATGGTGCGTCAGGCGTGGTCGGCCGGCACCCTTGTCATTCACAGACCTCTATATAGGGGCTCATCTCATCTCATCCCTCGAACCGACCCTGAGTTGGACATGAGTTGAGGATATTTATGTAACGGCTGTAGCATGAAAATTGTATGTTTCCGGACATGGGTTTCTATTTAAAATATTGTTTACTCAGTCCCTTCTACTAGCCCTAGAAATTTGTAATATACATTTCTGAACACCCTGTATAATACAGTCACATGATAGGTTTCATCAACATTGATTGGCATCACTCCAATTTATGGTAGTCTTTAAACAGAGATAAATATTGCACCAGTTTTATGTCTTTTAATATTTATTCCTTGTAAAAACTAGTTTATTGTGTGGTCAGATAGAGATTTTTAAGATAGATTTTACTATGTAATGATATATTTTATAATTATAAAAGCCAGTCTAATTAAACAAGTAGGAAAAACAAAAAGAATTCATGATTTGGGAAAAAAGAAGAAAGAAAAACTTATGAACTTCGAAATTCCTGCGGATTCTGATTTGATCCAGAAGTTTATCTGTCCACCAACAGAGGGAGGAAGAAGCAGTTCTTCTGACTGACATAACATCAGTCGTTGAGAAATTACTGAAGATGAAGCTGCCCAGGCTTTGAAACCATTCTAGTTAAAAGACTGGATATGAGGTGAGGTATGAAATGTTTTAATTTATTATAACTATATGTTGAAATTAAAATTCTGAGGTAAGATGCAAGAATCTGAGGATCTGTTTTTTTTTGTCATAATTACTCTAAATGTTAATTTATGTTCTTTCCATCTATCAAATAAAATTAATTGATTTTACCTGTTTTCTTTTATTGACTACCGGTAATTAGGGAATTGTAGTTTGCCATTAATATATAGAGTTAGATTTTTTAGGACTCACCTCATAATTGTAGATTTCTTGAAGACTAGTTTTGATACTCTATGTATCATTATCAATTCAACACTTAAAATAAACCTCATAGTGTCACTTTAAATATTAATGAAAAAATATAGTTTGCAATTCATAGTTAAATATGGGAAATAACATTATGAGGTTCTTAATTTGTAAATTAATGAGTCATTTTTTACTTCGTACCTGATATTTTATGTTTCTTTAAACACGGGAACTAGTTTTCAAGAGAACCATCTCTCTCATTTTCAACCGACATTATGACCACCAGATTTTTGTTGGAAGATTGATGGAGATTCCAATGACGGTTGAAAATGAGAGAGATGGTTCTCTTGAAAACTAGTTCCCGTGTTTAAAGAAACATAAAATATGAGCTAAGATGTAAAAAATGACTCATTAATTTGTGAATAGTTTGTAATGTTTAAGATCTGTGCATGATTGGTTAAGTGTTTCCTTCTGTATCTGTGAACTAATTTGATTTTTAAGTTTCATGCACTCAACCAAAAATTGGTTTAGAATCCTGTGGAAAGCCATAGACAAAGTATTAGAATATAATTTACAAAACAAAGATTGTGTACATTGAGATTTAATAACCAATATACTTTGACTAATCCTATAGTTATAAGATAATTCTAACTATTAAAGTTGTTCTATAGCATTAATTAATTTATGTAATTTATTAAAATGTATATGTCACTTCTTTTGTGTTGTGATTTCATCATTGAATAATTTCACATATAATTGGTTAATATTGAATGGTTCATGTACTCATGAATATTAAATCATAACAAATAAAAAGTAAAGTGAAGTATTCCCACTACAGGCCTCAGGAGGCCCTTGGGGTAGTGGGAGGTTAAGGCTCCCACTATTTCTAGACAATCGGCACTTGATGTCAGCCGGGTTGTCAGCCCTGTGTGACGGCCGCCTTTACCCCAGAACAAGCGTCTGGTACTCATTTCCGTTAGAGGTTGAGTCGACCCCAGGGCCATAGTGCCGCCAGAAGGTTTGGGTCAGTTTAAAAATCCTGACCCCACCGGGACTTGAACCCTCGACCTTCCGACTTGTAGCGCAGTGCCTTAACCACTACGCTACGGTGTGCCCCCAATCATAACAAATAGGCCTATAATAAAGAAATTAGCATTTAATTGCACTGATTTGTCATTTTGGACTATGAGAGGTAATTAGTGCATATGCATTTTCTTTTACAACTTATTTTACAACTGTTTTGTTCATTCATTTATTATGTGTGTATATTTTATATGGACACTATCTCTTCCTTGCTTATCAATAAAATGTCCATCCTTGTGTTCATGTTATACAATTAAGGAAAACATGGAAAAACTTCATTTAGCTTGAACTATTGACACTGAGAAATGAATATAGCCTCAATGGGATAATTAAAATCAACAAAAAATGACAACATTGAAGAAGAAAACAAATTTGGGAATTTACCAGATTAAATGCAGAGATTGTGATAAAATTTACAAAGGGAAAACAAAAAGCAATTTGAAAACCAGAGTGAAGGAACACCTTAGAAATGTTAAAAATGAGAAATTGGATCAGCAATAACTGCTCATGCTCAGTCAGAAAAAAAAAACACCAAATTGAAAGAAAGGCAGAAGTAACTCTGCAACATGTGATGCGAGAAATTTTTCTAAGTTCTAATCGTAACCATGCACATGTGCCAACAAAAGCAAAGCAATTTGCACTTTGGAATCACTGGATGTAGCCAGCATATACACAATATTTAATGAACCTAAAAGCTAATCTAACGCAATTTAAGTACTCTAACCTGTGAAAGACTAACCTAATGGCTAACATAATGCAATTCAAGCACTCTAACCTGTGATGGAATGCAATGTCCAAAAATAAATAGTAAGTTCAGAAATTCTGAAGTATATGTGTACAGTTAATTAGTACATACTCTATGTTGGCTGCACTGGACAAGTCTTTGTTGCTGCACTAGATATTCGTTAAAATCAATATGGCTGCCACATCTTCATGCTATGTATGTAGTTAAATTGATAGAAAAATGTATTAAAATAATTGTTAGAAAAAATGTAAAAATCATTGTAAATGGTGGGAAATAATTGAAAAATGAAACCCTAAGAATAAAATTTGACAGGAGTTTATGAAGGAATTAAAAAAGTTGCATCACAGGTTGTAAAGTTTAGCCAGATATGGTAGTTTATTAAAACCAATAGAAAAACCTAAGGAGCTCATTGTTTGTGAAAAAATCCACATTCAAAAAACTAAGAAAGAAAAATTAATGAATTTTGAAATTCCTGGGGGAATTGATTTGATTGGGAGGTTCATTGGTCCATCAACAGATAGAATAAGAAGCAGTGCTCCTGGATGACAGAATATCGGTTGTGCAACTCTGAAGATGTAACCACTAAGGTTTATGAAACTGGTCTAATTAAAATACAGGATATGAGGTGTGATGGAAAGATTTTTATTTGAAATTTAAAATTTTTAATTTTCAATTAGCTTTATTAAGTTATGTAGGTAGGAAATAACACTATGAGGTTTATTTTAATATTGTTTAGTTGTTTCTTCATTCACCTCATACTTCTTAACTCCCATGCAAACTCGAGTTTCTTCACTTCATTTGTGACATTCTCAATGCTGTATTACGTTCACAACTGATGTCCAACGGTCTTCCATCCTGCACACAAATGAAGTGAAAAAACTCACCTCATACTTCTTAACTCCCATGCAAACTCGAGTTTCTTCACAAATGAAGTGAAGAAACTCGAGTTTGCATGGGAGTTAAGAAGTATGAGGTGAGTGAAGAAACAACTAAACAATATTCAATTAGCGGTTTACTACGAATTGAATCTGAATCCCCTTAATGCTTATTTTTTCATGCAAGACTGTTCATTAATTAAATAGGCTGCTTTCCCTTTGTTATCTCATTTAATTTGTGATCGATAAGAAAGGACAAAAAACAATACAGACTTCGAACATTTATTTCTTACAAACTACAAAAACATATAAACACAATTCTAATGTTCCTGGAAAGAGAAAAGTTAAAATTTTGCAATTTTATGCATTCAATATGAGCATCGTGTGTTACACAACAAATACGAAAACGGTGGCTCATTTCTTGCCACACATGAATCAGCTGGTCTCTAGTTATTGAATTCACAGTTTCAACAATTCGATGTCGCAGATTTTCAAGAGAGTCAGGCATAGTTGGGATAAAAACACAGTCCTTTACCTAACCCCACAGATAAAAATCACAAGGGGTTAGGTCTGGTGACCTGGGAGGCCACCGGCAATGAAGTTGATCTTCCAATCTAACAGCGCCATTGTGTTTTTATTTCTTGTAGTTTGGAAGAAATAAATGTTTGAAATCTGTTCCTTCTTTTTTAAATAGCTCTATACATGGGAACAATTATAAATTGATCTATCATGCAGAGAAAAAAATGGGGTTTTCTATTCTTATATCATAATAATTTTCTATTATGAGTTAATTGCAGCAATGATTGCTAAAGAGACAAGTTCAAAGTTCTGATTTTCTTTGTTTTGTGAATTTTCTAATCTAAATCAGTTAGCATAACAGAGATTAATGTGTGTGAGGAAGGAGGGTATGAAAATGGTTTGTAAAATTTATCCAATTCTTAATAATGCTTTATAGTATATTCATTGTCGTATACATTGCTATATTTAATCCCATTTCCATTTTATGATTGAGAGTATAGAATTGTACATTTTTTGAGTAAGTGTTTTCTCTGTTATTATTCACATCTGGTGTCATTTCTGGAAGTAATTTCAGAAGGTACTTAAACATTCTTTATATTTAGAAATTATAAAATTTATTCCAGAGTGGAAAGTACTTAGCTTTGGATAATGTTGTGTGTCTTTTATTTTTATTTATATATTATAGCCAAACAATGAAGAATTAGTTACTAAAGAATATAATTGACAAAAATTAATGGTCCACGTGATAATGAAACATTTTTTTTGCACGATAGTGCATTTTGTCGTACTTACAGCAATGGTGCCCATGATAGAAAGTTCAACTTCCTACATTTCGGGTTGCCAACCTAAATAACTATACTATAATAAAATAACTGTACTGTAATATTACATATTACATAATGCATGTGGAAAGTAAAACCACTGCTCAATGTATAGGCTATACAAAAAATATCCAAAAGGTAGTGTCAATATACATTATATGAAACAAATCACTGCATTTTAAATGAACTGAACTTTATTTGAAACAATATAAAACAATAAATATGTACTTATATTTGAAGAGAAAAATTTTCGCCTAGACCGGGACTCGAACCCGGGACCCTTGGCTTTCCGGGCCAAGTGCTCTACCAACTGAGCTACCGAGGCGAGTTACGATCTATACGCAAATTTTTCTCTTATATACATTGTAATTCCCTATTGCCAAATGCTTTTGAAAACATTGCTTCTATCTTTGCAAATGGCGGCTTCTTAGTTAAGAAGACATTTATTGGGAATTTAACATTACTTTATAAAGCTAGTAAGGCTTCTAATGATGTTTTTATTATTCATTTAACATTTCTCAATGAAAGATAAATTATATTTGAAGAGAAAAATTTTCGCCTAGACCGGGACTCGAACCCGGGACCCTTGGCTTTCCGGGCCATGTGCTCTACCAACTGAGCTACCGAGGCGAGTTACGATCTATACGCAAATTTTTCTCTTATATACATTGTAATTCCCTATTGCCAAATGCTTTTGAAAACATTGCTTCTATCTTTGCAAATGGCGGCTTCTTAGTTAAGAAGACATTTATTGGGAATTTAACATTACTTTATAAAGCTAGTAAGGCTTCTAATGATGTTTTTATTATTCATTTAACATTTCTCAATGAAAGATAAATTATATTTGAAGAGAAAAATTTTCGCCTAGACCGGGACTCGAACCCGGGACCCTTGGCTTTCCGGGCCATGTGCTCTACCAACTGAGCTACCGAGGCGAGTTACGATCTATACGCAAATTTTTCTCTTATATACGTTGTAATTCCCTATCGCCAAATGCTTTTGAAAACATTGCTTCTATCTTTGCAAATGGCGGCTTCTTAGTTAAGAAGACATTTATTGGGAATTTCTTCTTCTTCTTCCTTCCAAGTATTAGGCCAAGGCCTGTTACGATCCTATAGAAAATTTTCCCTCCAGCGTTTCATAGGACGGCCCAGTGATCTTCGTCCTCTTGGTATATAATTATAAACAGCTTTGGGGATCCGATTTGAACTCATTCTTTCAAATTTAACATTACTTTATAAAGCTAGTAAGGCTTCTAATGATGTAAAATTTGAAGAGAAAAATTTTCGCCTAGACCGGGACTCGAACCCGGGACCCTTGGCTTTCCGGGCCAAGTGCTCTACCAACTGAGCTACCGAGGCGAGTTACGATCTAGACGCAAATTTTTCTCTTATATACGTTGTAATTCCCTATCGCCAAATGCTTTGGCGATAGGGAATTACAACGTATATAAGAGAAAAATTTGCGTCTAGATCGTAACTCGCCTCGGTAGCTCAGTTGGTAGAGCACTTGGCCCGGAAAGCCAAGGGTCCCGGGTTCGAGTCCCGGTCTAGGCGAAAATTTTTCTCTTCAAATTTAATTTATCTTTCATTGAGAAATGTTAAATTAATAATAAAAACATTCTAATGATGTTTTTATTATTCATTTAACGTTTCTCAATGAAAGATAAATTATATTTGAAGAGAAAAATTTTTTCTTATGTACTTGCTGCCATTTCATCACTAATTAGTCTCAAGGAAAGTAAAACCACTGCTCTATGTATATTACATACAATGTATATACAAAAAATATCCAAAAGGTAGTGTTAATATTCATTATATGAAACAGATCACTACGTTTTAAATTAACTGAACTTTATTTGAAACAATAAATATGTATATATTTAATTAATGTTGGGAAGTAAACATTATGAGGTATAATCATTAAAATTCATCGGAGAACATATTGTTTAAACAACTCACCTCATAGGATTCATGCTTCCATGATATCGCGATTTCAAACATAGTCATGTTCATCGTCAGCCATAACTCCGACTGACGAAATTCTTCGGCCGTCAACTATTCTATTGTCGCCATCTTCAGTGCTGCCATCTATGGTTGAATTTATGAACTTTGAAATCAATGTAATTTCGTTAGGGATATCAAAATTCATTGATCTATTTTTGTTTTTCTGAATGTATATTTTTTCCCAAACTGTCAATTCCAAAGGTTTCTCTACTTGTTTTTAAAAGTTTAGCTTCTCTTCCAATTTTATGATGTTCTAATAAACTATGTGCAGCAATTGCAGATTTTTCAATTTCACAATTTTTAATATTTCTGAAATGTTCTTTTGTCCGAATTTCCAAATTCCTTTTTGTTTTTCCTATATAAACTTTATTGCAATCTACACAATTTATTTGATAAATTCCAGATTTCTTACTGTCTGGAACATTGACTTTTTTATTGGTAATTAGAAGAATACCCAGACTAAATTTATTTATTGGTGCCAAAGAAATGTTGTATTTGTCAAAAATTTTTTGAAATTTCCTATGCATTTCAGGATGGTAAGTAATTTTGGTTTCATTTGATGTAATTTCATTGTTTCCTAGTATACCAGTTGAAAAAATGCTAAATTGTTTGAGGAAATGGTTAAGTTCTCTAAATATTAAAAATGAAATATTAGAGGAATATATAACTCTTACTAAGCTATGTGTCAGTAATTCTTATTTTACCTATAATGGAAATTTTACCAACAGGTTTCGGGTTTGTCAATGGGTAATCCGCTCTCACCATTTTTAGCTGATTTGTTCATGAGTTACTTGGAGTGTCAAATCACTAAAGCATACCCATGGATGTTTAAGACTTGGTACAGATATGTGGATGATATTTTTGCAATAATAAATTCTAAAGATATTGAAGATGCTCTTAAATTATTGAACCTTCAGGATGAATCAGTAAAGTTTACCGTTGAATTAGAAAAAGAAAACAAAATTCCTTTTTTGGATTTATGTATAATTAGGAATGATCAAACACTGAAAATTGAATTTGATATATTTAGAAAAGGAACTCATACAGATAATTACATTAAATCATCAGGCTTCAATCACATTGCTCATAAGCATGCAATATTCAATAGCTTAATTTACAGATTGACAAATGTACCATTAAACGAAGAAAATTTCAATAAAGAGTTTAAACATATCTTAAACACTGCTAGATTAAATGGTTTTGATAAAGAATTAATTATAAATAAGTTGAAGAAATTCAAACACAATAAAATACTTAATGAATATACTACTCTACAAAATTGCAAAGAAAAGAAAAAATACAAGAAAATTACTTACCATCCTGAAATGCATAGGAAATTTCAAAAATTTTTGACAAATACAACATTTCTTTGGCACCAATAAATAAATTTAGTCTGGGTAATCTTCTAAGTACCAATAAAAAAGTCAATGTTCCAGACAGTAAGAAATCTGGAATTTATCAAATAAATTGTGTAGATTGCTAGTTTATATAGGAAAAACAAAAAGGAATTTGGAAATTCGGACAAAAGAACATTTCAGAAATATTAAAAATTGTGAAATTGAAAAATCTGCAATTGCTGCACATAGTTTATTAGAACATCATAAAATTGGAAGAGAAGCTAAACTTTTAAAACAAGTAGAGAAACCTTTGGAATTGACAGTTTGGGAAAAAATATACATTCAGAAAAACAAAAATAGATCAATGAATTTTGATATCCCTAACGAAATTACATTGATTTCGAAGTTCATAAATTCAACCATAGATGGCAGCACTGAAGATGGCGACAATAGAATAGTTGACGGCCGAAGAATTTTGTCAGTCGGAGTTATGGCTGACGATGAACATGACTATGTTTGAAATCGCGATATCATGGAAGCATGAATCCTATGAGGTGAGTTGTTTAAACAATATGTTCTCCGATGAATTTTAATAAATATGTACTTGCAGCCATTTTATCAATAATTGTTCTCAAGGCCTCCTGTTGTTTCAACTAATAAACATTGCCCACACTGTTAACGTTAGTCAGTTGTTTATAATGCAGATGTATATTTTCAATTTATCTTAAACAACAAGTTTCTCTTCAAATATAATTTATTCTTCAGTGAGAAGTGTTAAATTAATAATAAAAACGTTGAAGGAAGCCCTAGTTGCTTTGTAAAGTAGTGTTTAAATTCCCAAATAAAAGTCTTCTTAAATAGAAGCTGCCATTTGCCTAATTGAGCAATGGCTTGTAGCATTTGATGCCTGGGAATTAACTATGTATAAGATAAAAATTTGGATTTAGATTGGAGGCCTAGGTAGCTCAGTTAGTTAGATCATTGGCATAGATCCTGGGTTCAAACCCCGGTCTTGGCGAATATTTTTCTCTTCAAATATAACAAGTAGAAAATCAAAGTAAAATTGATGACATGATAGTTCTGAAGAACCAAGGTAACTGAGGTATTTACTGTCACTTGGTAGTAGACAGGAAATCATGAAGTTAGCAAGATGCAATCTTTTGACCTTCTTTAGTTTTGTTAATTGGATTTGTTATTTCTCAATTAAAGTAGCTATTCAGATGTCTTCAGTAGATCTTAGAAAAGCAAGAAATGGAAAAATTTCAGTGTTACTTTATATATTCTACCTGGAATATATAGGGTGCTCTAAAATTCCCCTTACAAACTTGTAGGACTTGTAGAGGAGACTGAGTTGATAATATTTAGAATTGGAAACCATATTTAATTTTAGGAAGTGATATTTTGAGGTTATTTTAATTTTATTATTTTCAGTCTGATCATCTTACCTCAATATTAATGTTGATTTGTTCTTGGAGATGTTTCAAAACAATTCTGTTTTATCGTCAGCTTGTCCAGACGATTGTCCAGACGATAAAGCAGAATTGTTTTGAAACATGTCCAAGAACAAATCAACATTAATATTGAGGTAAGATGATCAGACTGAAAATAATATAACTGGAAACCATGTCTGGAAACTTACCATACCTGTGGTATAGCCATTTGAAAACAAGCATTGCCTGAATGTACGTCACATGTATCAACAAGTAATAGCTTCGCGATTCGTCTAAACCGAAAATTTCCCTATCGAGTATTCCAAGACTTGGTGTTTTTTTTAAAAAAATGTCAACTTTTTTGAAATTTTGAAAACTGCAAAAATTGATTGTGGAGGGTGTATTCGGATCATGATTCAGTTTCCATTTTGTTTCTTTGGTTATTAATGAATTGAATTGTAAAAAAGTGGTGTACTGTGTCACGTCTCATAATAAATTACTTGTAAAAGTGGTCACATTTTCAAATGGCTATAGCACGGAAATGGCAAGTTTTCGGATATGATTTCCAATTCTAAATATTATCAACACAGTCCCCTCTACAAGTCCTAGAAGTTTGTAATGGGAATTTTAGAGCACCCTGTGTATCAATAGTTACTTCTCTTAAGTCTAAAATGTGTTTATGTTTTTCAACATCATTACATTTAACAATATTGGTTTAATTATTGATTCCTATAAAGTTTTCCCACTTTAACATTACTTGTCTTCTGCAGCTGTACAATAAAATTCTTTTATGTTTAAGAAAGAGTATAACTTTCCTCTCTGGTAATAAATTTTTATACACCTTCTTTCTTGTATATAGTAGATTTGGACTTAGTGTGTATAATTTAGTGAGTAATTATTAAGCACAAAACTCGCTGTTGTGTAAGTGCATGTTTCTATAGCATGTAGGGTTTTACTTGAGATGAAATGTAAATATGGAAAGCATTAGCAGAACTTGATCAAGACGAGAATCTTTCTTTTCTTTTTTCTTGAGAGATGAAGATGGTACATTTGACTTCAGGTGGAATTGCTTATACCTTATCCGTTCTTAGCGTGATCCTAGCATAAACAAATGCCAATTGTACCATTCCACCATTTGCGCTACAATTGCTGTCAGTATTGACAGGGAGATGACGACACAGTAACAGAAGACTTGACACTTTCAGCCATTTTGTTTCATGATAATCGAATGACACATGACTCAAATGCATTACCCATATGTAATAAACTATTTTAAGTTGTAATTATTGATTAGGTATATTTTAGAATATTTTCTATGTTTTGAATATTATTATTTTCATTCACGAAGAATAACAAGTATATTCAGAGGACATATTTTTAATTTAATGAAGGGAATTACTTTTTTGCATACTTGTTGCTTCTACAATGTACGTTGGTGTCCATAACCAATGAAAAGCAAGAACGTCATATGGTTTTGTTTTGACGAGGATCACTTTAGGAGCGGACAGCCTATAGTCACAACTCTAGCAGCTGGAATCACACCATTACAGAAGAACAACAGAATTTGCATGCAGTTTATACAAGAATTAAAGTATAAAATTATGGAATATTTACCAGAAAGGTCCCCCTCAACTTTATTAGTTATTTAACTGTAGCGCTTTCGGGACTAGTCCCATCATCAGCAGGCTAAAATTAAACATATAAATGTTGATTATACAAGAAGTTATCTGCTTGGAGGGGAAATTATATCAAGCCACAGAGATTTTCTTGATACACAATTGCTTTGGGAGAGAAGAGACAAATCATTTTTAGACAGTCTTTTTCATAATTAAGATATTTTGTGTCCCGTGCCGTAGTCGAGCGGTTAAGGTAGGAAGCCTTGGCGCAGAGCTACAGGACTTGCGCTGGTTCGAGTCCCCATGGGGGAATAAATTTTCTCATGGTATTTCGGCCAGTATGGGACCGGTGCCCACCCAGCATCGTGAGGCAATTGGGTAGCTACAATAAGTAGCGGCTCCAGGTTGAGAAACCAGCTATAACGGCTGGGGGACTCGACATGCTAACCACATGTCACCCCTACACTGGCTGTTGATCATCTACCTCTGTGATTGACACATGTGGATGTGAAGGGCCAGCAGCCGGCTGGTAAAAGGGCAACCGCTGAAAAGTAGAAAGACCCTCAATTGGAATCGGAAGATATTTTGTCTGTGTATTCTTACCTCTTATGGTTGTTTTTGTTGAACATATGTTTCAAGGCTTTTGAGCCCCATTGTCAGCGATTACAGACTGATGATGGGGCTCACATGCCTTGAAACATATGTTCAACAAAAACAACCAAAAGAGGTAATAATACACAGACCAAATATCTTAATTATTAAATAAACCTCTTGTATTTTTTTAAAAAATGTTATTTTCGTATTGGTTTATTATTACTTTTAACTGGATAGTTTTTATTTATTCTAGAAATTTAATTAGTATATTTTCTTTCTCATCATGCCAATATGTATGAGAAGAGAAAGTAGACTAAACTGCATAAAATTAAAAATTACCGGTACTTATAGTTCTGTTTTTTTTTTCTCTAATGAAACATAACCATTTACATTAAGGAAAGAAAAGTCTTGAAAATATAGCTGTATGACAGTATTTGGACCCATAAGGAATAAAAATGGAGTAATCAATTGATTTGGTGTTTACTTGATAAAAATCCATGTTTATTTAATTAAATAAAAATAGAACTTAAAGTTTTATATGATTTTTCATATTTATTAAAATATAAAAATGAAATGATAGAACAGATAGCACACTTTAACTATCTTGGTTCAGATATAACATATAGCTACGAATGGGATATACATAATTAGAACAGATAGCACACTTTAACTATCTTGGTTCCGATATAACATATAGCTACGAATGGGATATACATAATTAGAACAGATAGCACACTTTAACTATCTTGGTTCAGATATAACATATAGCTACGAATGGGATATACATAATTAGAACAGATAGCACACTTTAACTATCTTGGTTCCGATATAACATATAGCTACGAATGGGATATACATAATTAGAACAGATAGCACACTTTAACTATCTTGGTTCCGATATAACATATAGCTACGAATGGGATATACATAATTAGAACAGATAGCACACTTTAACTATCTTGGTTCAGATATAACATATAGCTACGAATGGGATATACATAATTAGAACAGATAGCACACTTTAACTATCTTGGTTCCGATATAACATATAGCTACGAATGGGATATACATAATTAGAACAGATAGCACACTTTAACTATCTTGGTTCCGATATAACATATAGCTACGAATGGGATAAACATAATTAGAACAGATAGCACACTTTAACTATCTTGGTTCAGATATAACATATAGCTACGAATGGGATATACATAATTAGAACAGATAGCACACTTTAACTATCTTGGTTCAGATATAACATATAGCTACGAATGGGATATACATAATTAGAACAGATAGCACACTTTAACTATCTTGGTTCAGATATAACATATAGCTACGAATGGGATAAACATAATTAGAACAGATAGCACACTTTAACTATCTTGGTTCAGATATAACATAATATAGCTACGAATGGGATATACATAATTAGAACAGATAGCACACTTTAACTATCTTGGTTCAGATATAACATATAGCTACGAATGGGATATACATAATTAGAACAGATAGCACACTTTAACTATCTTGGTTCAGATATAACATATAGCTACGAATGGGATAAACATAATTAGAACAGATAGCACACTTTAACTATCTTGGTTCAGATATAACATATAGCTACGAATGGGATATACATAATTAGAACAGATAGCACACTTTAACTATCTTGGTTCCGATATAACATATAGCTACGAATGGGATATACATAATTAGAACAGATAGCACACTTTAACTATCTTGGTTCAGATATAACATATAGCTACGAATGGGATATACATAATTAGAACAGATAGCACACTTTAACTATCTTGGTTCAGATATAACATATAGCTACGAATGGGATATACATAATTAGAACAGATAGCACACTTTAACTATCTTGGTTCAGATATAACATATAGCTACGAATGGGATATACATAATTAGAACAGATAGCACACTTTAACTATCTTGGTTCCGATATAACATATAGCTACGAATGGGATAAACATAATTAGAACAGATAGCACACTTTAACTATCTTGGTTCAGATATAACATATAGCTACGAATGGGATATACATAATAAATTAAACCAATATCAAATGATGTGTGGCACCATAAGAAGAATCCTCCGAAAGACTCGAAGAGAAACTCAGCTCAAATTTTATAAAATTATGGCTGTTCCTGTTCTTTTATATCGATCTGAATCTTGGGTACTTACAAAAAAAGATATCTCACACGTTCAAGCTGCTGAAATGAAATTTTTAAGATCCGTAAAAGGATGTATACGCATGGATAGATGACACAATGAATCAATAAGAAATGAACTGGAGATATTTTCAATAGTCGATAAACTAGAAGAGCACAAATACCAATGGAAAGAACATTTAGACAGAATGGACAATACAACTTTTATAAGATTCATGATGTGTTCCGTTGAGGTTTATTCAAAATTAATATAAAATTATAGAATATTCACCTGAAAGGTCCGTCTCCTCAACTTAATTATCATTTAACTGTAGCGCTCACAACGACAGCCTGATAAACGAAAACGAACCAAATACATGCAACCCCCTCTACCAGATCTTCAGTGAAACACCAGTTTTGAATCCTGCCGATGATGGGACAAGTCCCGAAAGCGCTACAGTTAAATGATAATTAAGTTGAGGAGACGGACCTTTCAGGTGAATCTTCTATAGGATGTTGGTGATTCATGTGAATTTGGACAATACAGTGATGGCCGGCAGGTATAAGATTCAACACCGCGTACAAACCACATGGAAAAAGATCTTTGGGATGGCCAAGGAAATGATGGACTTGAGACTGGGAACAGGTCGCATTGACCCTAATCCTGGAAAGGAATGAAGAAGATTAAAAATATAAAACACAGCTGTTACAACTTTATATGTTTAATCATAAATATGAACATTATATAAAAATTTACATATATTAAATTTAAATTGAATAAAATGGAAGATAGACGGAAAGCGTCACAAAATATAACATTCTGTTTTTTGTTTATCTAATACAATCGGGTAATTATGTTGCAACTATAATAGTTGCCAGTAGAAATGCTTTAAAGATTTTTTTTTTGTGGTATTCCTTATGAAAAGATCATTAGGAAAATCTAACATTCAAGATAGATCTTAAGGAAATGGAAATAAATAGTTAGTAACTAAGAAAAAGCACCATTGAAGAGTGAATGCAACATTCATTAACCACTCAGTTAGAATATATTCTTAGTATATAATTTTTTTAACTAACAAATTATATATTTTGCAACAACTCATTGGAAACTATAGGCTTAAAGGTACCTTCATGGATCCTTTTCAACTAAGATTCCACGTTTCATTTGTATATTTTAATATTGACTTTTATTTAATTGTATGGAATTTAAATTTATTTCTTTTCTCCTTTTTCCAAAATCATTTTAATAACTATTCTTGGATGTATTCTTGTGAATTTGGTTTATATAAAAATTTCATATGATTCATCCAAAATATGTAAGTACAAGATAATTTCATTTTTTTTACGTTTTGATTCTCTCTATATAATCCCTTCTGTTAAAGCTTAAAACATTTTTTTCAAAATAATCTGTAAGGGTGGCGATGATCTGGATATCAATTTAAAATACCTTTATTGCTCTGAGATCTTCATTCAGCCTAAATTTGCATGTGATATTTACCGATTGTGATATATATTTGAATCAGTTGAAGTTGAGAGGCATTAAGTCAAAATTGGTCTTTTTGTTTTTATTTACGATCGTAAGATGTATCAATTAGCATAAGGAAGGATTAAATGAGCCTTCTCCTGTTATTATCAACTGCTGCTACTGGTAATATATCTGTGGAGCAAAGTATTAAGTCACTCTCATTCTGTGATTTTACATAAACAAGATTGTTAATTTGGAATAATCATATAAAGTCATTTAAGTATTCATTGAATCTCATGACACCAAGTTTTAAGTAAATACGAATAATTGAAACATTCTGAAATGTAAATGTATAAAAATCTGATGGAACAGAATTGTATAATATGTGGAAAGAATTGTTGACGTTCATATCGAAGTTTGGATGGTGTAATCGGTATCATACTGACATGCAGAGTCAGAGATTCAGGGTTCGAATCTTGGTCCAAGTATTAATTTTTCTTTCTGACATAAAACTACGTCCAATTCTGGAACTTGTTAATTTAAAATATAAAATTTTATTAAGAAAAGTGGTGATTGCAGATCTAAAAAGGATTAAGTCAATTTTTGAATTCTTTTTTTCAGTATGGATGAAGCATTGTCTTTTTACTTTAACTTAAAAATAGTGGACTAGTGGTTATGCTCCTTGCCTCTGTTCCCGAGGGTCGCAGGTTCAAACCCGGCCAGGGTCGATGGATTTTTTTAGGATGGAAAAATCCAAGGAGCAAGTCCTCCGGGAGGGACTTTAAACCATGGGTCCCAAGTCTGAAGTTTTTCAGGCTCGTAAAAAATCCTTAAGCCTGAATGAAAAGGACTCTAAGCAAAATTTACCAAATTTTCCCGTCCTACTACTACCTTGGTTTCCTAAATGTCAGTATGAGGCGGAACGCTGACCACGGACCACTCAAAATGACATCTATACGAAAACAAGTGTAACTAAATTAGTATGGTTAAAATTCTTCCCTGTAGAGGGAGAGAGCCTAAATCTCTGTAAAGGGAAAACATGGGCTTACAAGAAGAAGAACTTAAATTTATTTTCTTTCCTTCAAAATATGCCTAATTTGTTTTGTCTTTCTCGTGGGAAGTTGCAAACTCTGACTTAATGTATTAATCTCCAACTGATTCATTTATATTAAAAATGTTGGAATTTATTAATTTGAAATAGGCGTATCTTGAATTATCTTATATTGTTTAGATTATTATTGGTTATAGAAGTGAACCTCATCTCAAGTTTAAATCTTGCATGCATTGCGCATATTTGAGATGTGTTGTATTATATGTGTAATATATATTTTGTGTATTGTTTATAGTTGTAACACAAGGGGGAGGTATTGGTGGAGGGCCAATTATAGCTGAAGACCAGGCAAGGAAAAGAGAAATGCGGCTGCTCAAAAATAGGTGAGAATATTCTATACTTTAAGGATTATGTGAAAGTCTGCTCATCCTAACTTTGGTTTCTAGATTTTAAAGATTACAGCAGATTTTTAACACCAGTTACTGTACATTGTTTTAATGTAGTGTTTTACATAATCAAAAGTTTAATAATTTTTGGCAAGAAATGTATATATAGGGCTATTCAGAAAGATGGAACAGACTTCAAACATTTATTTCTTTAAAACTACAAAAAATAGAAACACAATTCCAACGCTCCTAGAAAGAGAAAAGTTTGAAGTTCTGATCACGGCCGCATTGGTGCTGTTTATGATGTGATTGTTTGTAGTAAAATGGGGATACAACAGGACGTTGGATTGGAAGAGGAGGAGCATAAGATCATCTTCATTACCAGTCATCCAACCTAAGCCTATGTGATATATATCTGTGGGGTTACGTAAAAGAATGTGTTTTTACCCCCTCTATGCCTGACACTCTTGAAAATCTGCGACATCGAATTGTTGAAGCTGTGAATTTGATAACTAGAGACTAGCTGATTCGCGTGTGACAAGAAATGAGCCACTGTTTTGATATTTGTCATGTAACACATGGTGCTCATATTAAATGCATAAAATAGTGAAATTTGAACTTTTCTCTTTTCAGGAACGTTGGAATTGTGTTTATATTTTTTGTAGTTTGGAAATAAATGTTTGAAGTCTGTTCTTTCTTTGTAAATAGCCCTGTATTACTATATTAAAAAATTAAATAAGTATTGTATATAATCAACTATAAATGGTACATATTTTTAAGAAATAATGGTAATTAGTAATCTTTATTCTAGTTAATATGTGAAGTTCTAGTATCAACATAAAACCTAGAAAAATACTTGAAATTGGCATACGTAAACATAAGAATCAAATGAATTGTGAATTCTTTTTACCTCATACATTTATGTTTTATAACACAGAACTGCAGTATCGGGAACATATCATTCCCATCTTCAGCTGTTTTCATGACTGTCAATTTGTCATTATGCCGGTAATTTTCTAAACTGCCATCTTGTACATTTGAAGAACTTTGTAATCAAATTTGGTTTGCCTGGAAACTCAAAGTTCATGGTTCTAGTATGGTTTTTTGAATGTATATCTTTTCCCAAAATGTTAATTCCAAAGGTTTTGATACATGTTTAAAAAGTTTTGCTTCTTTTTCAATTCTATGATTCTCTAATAAACTATGTGCTGCTATTGCTGATTTTTCAGTTTCACTATTTTTTATGTTTCTGAAGTGTTCTTTTTTTGCGAGTGTCTAAATTCCTTTTTATATGGGGGGGGGAAGAAGGAATTAAGACACTTGCAACAAAGAACACTTTAGAAACATAAAAAATGATGAAATTGAAAATCAGCAATAGCAGCACATAGTTTATTAGAGAATCATAGAATTAAAAAAGAAGCAAAACTTTTAAAACATATCAAAACTTATTTTAAAATACCATAGGAAGCTTCGGAAATTACAACATTGCAAGATTTAAAAATGGTGTTGGCCTACTTCTGTCTTTTGTACTGCTTCTTAGCAAAAATATAAAACAAATATTTTTTCCCCAATTTATTATCACAAAACTTGGATGCGGCCTATACATGCGTAAATACGGTAGGCAATAATACACTTCCTTATCTAACTCCAACATTTGTTTCAAACCACTGTATCATTCCTATTGTAGTCTTAATGTAGTTTTCACATTTCCTGTATGTGTTTTCAATTTCTTCTCTATTAATTATCTTAATATAACAATAATATCCGCTGTTAATCTGCCACATTTAAAAGTGCATTGTTCTTCTCTGATTGTTTCTTCTAGTAAGAATTGAATAATAAAGATCAAGAAATGAATTCAACTTAATAGCTAGAAAATCAACTACATGCATGGTCAAGCACACCACCATGAGTTTCCCTATAGAAAATATACAATTATCTTTGATTGTCTCTATCTATCTATCTTCGGGTTTTTACAGCTGCTGCCGTCTTTCCGTGCCAAACCTCCAAAGCCTACGGTCTTGGGCATCTTCAATGCTTAGCCTTCTAGCTTGCATTACTGTCTTCATGTTAACCTTGGTCTTCCTCTTTTCCTCTTTCTGTTCGGATGCCATTCATATAGTTGCTTTGGCCATCGCTCATCTTCCATTCTTAAAACATGTCCTAACCACTTTAATTCCTTCTCCTCAATTCTTTCAATTGTGCTTTCTTCTGCTCCATTATGTTTCTAATTTCCTTATTTGTGACATGTTCTGAACCCTGGTTTTTTAACGAGGTTGTTACTCCTCCCCCTCCTCCTTTCTCATCCGGGCTTGGGACCGGCCATGGCAGAGTTATCTTTGATTGTCAATTTTAAAATTTGTAAGCATGAAGTTTAGTACAATGTAGTATTATTATACAATTAAATATTTACACATTATTAAGACTGAGTAGAAGTTTTATGGATGGCTAAACAGCTGTTCCCTAAGAACTCATGAGTTCGTAAGTTAGCAAGTTTATCATTCAATGAATGAATGAGTCATTTCTTATCATCCCTCATAGTTTATGTTTTCTTAAACATGGGAACTGTAGTTTTCAAGAGGAACATCCCTCCCATTTTCAACCGATATTAAGACCCCTCATAATGTTATTTTCCATATTTAACTATGAAAAAAGTTTATCATTGTTTTAAAAAAATATTAATATAGTATCACATTTTAAAATCATTAGAAAGTAACATTATGAGGTTTAATTTGATATTTGAGTTTGTATTTTTTATATTTTTTTAACATTCTTACCTCATATAATTGTTTTGTTGGACATATGTTTCAAAGCTGTTGCTCCATCGTCAGCAGTTTCACAGCTTTGAAACATATGTCTGACAAAACAATTATATGAGATAAGAATATTAAAAAAATACAAACTCAAATAGTATCACATGTTCAAATTTTATTACTTGAAAATTAACCATTGTAGAAAATGTTTGTAAATAAAAAAAAACTTAATTCTCTGTAGAGAATAATGATAATGGGTTTGTGAGTTTTTGTTTATTCTGTATATTTATAAAAATCAGATAATGATGAAAACATTTCAATGTTTGGTACTCAAATTCTGGGCTTCAAGACAGACTTGGCAAGAACTAGTTTTTCACTTGTCGTTGAGACCTGATAATGAATCACTGAAATAAAGCTACATGTCATTAATCATGACCTTGAACCTTGAATTTGAGTCCATTGGAATGCTGACTGTGGAAATCTTAACTCTTTAATTTTTTTTAATTTAGGGTCCAAAGTAGGCTGAGAGGACTATAATACTAAAATGATGATTGCTACTTTAAATGAATCATCAAATGGTATGCTGCTGGCCTCTAGTATTGAGTGTAAATATTTTATAAAAAGTTGTAAATATTTTATCGTAATATTTTTTAAAATTCATTTTAAAGCACTGTTGAAGTTATGTAATAAGATATTAAATATAAAATTAGTACGTGGTAAGTCAGTCGTCCTCAACTAAATTATTAAATTTAATACAATAAATTTGGGAATTTTAACGTTATGAGGTTTTATTAATAAGAATCAAATGAATTGTGAATTCTTCTTACCTCATACTTCTATGTTTTTTAAACACAGCACCGCAGTATCGGAGAACAATCTTCCCCATCGTCAGCTGTTTTCATTCGTGAAAACATAGAAGTATGAGGTAAGAAGAATTCACGATTCATTTGATTCTTATAAATTATTAAACTTCATCAAGTAGTTCCAATATGGAGGCCTTCCAAAAACAATGTTTCATCTTCTGCATTTTAACTGGTACTGATGTTGTATAAGTTGTACAACGGGTTTAGGTCTATGGGTATGTTTTCATTGAATAGGTCTGTATTCTTTGCTTCTTTTAGAATATCTATATATTCAAGGATGCTAATCTTGTGGTTGTTATACTCTCTATGAGAACATACCTGCAGACCTAAACTGTTGTACAACTTTACAACAGCATCAGTATCATTTAAATTAATATTGAGAAGTAAACATTATGAGGTTAAGGTTATATCTTTAATAGTGAGAGGAGAACATATTTTTAACGACTCACCTCATATAATTTCAAATTTCTTTGATACCGGCGGTTTCAGGCAATATCTTGTCCCTCTTCAGCATGGCTTCCACTGATGAAATTCTGTTGTTGTTGATTTCTCTAAGGACATCACATCTTGTGCTGCCATCTTTCGTTGGGATTATAAACTTTGTAATTAAATTTTTATCCACCGGAATATCGAAATTCATAGATCGATATTTATTCTTCTGAATGAATATCATTTCCCAAATTGTAACAACCACAGAATTTCATCAGTGGAAGCCATGACTGAAGAGGGACAAGATATTGTCTGAAACCGCTGGTATCAAAGAAATTTGAAATTATATGAGGTGAGTCGTTAAAAATATGTTCTCCATCAGTATCAGTTGAAATGCAGAAGATGAAACATTGTTTTTGAAAGGCCTCCATATTGGAAGTACTTGATGATGTTTAATAATTTAGTTGAGGATGATTGATTTACCAGGTACCAATTTTATATTAAATATCTTATACTATTTTTTATATTCACAGGTGATGCAATGTACAACAAAAAAATGTTAATAATGATGATTTTATTTGAACAGAGAAGCTGCAAGGGAGTGCAGAAGAAAGAAGAAGGAATACATCAAGTGTCTAGAGAACAGAGTGGCTGTGTTAGAAAACCAGAACAAAGCTCTGATAGAGGAACTTAAATCTTTAAAAGAGCTATATTGTCAACAGAAGACAGATTGAGAGTGAAGTTTTGTGTCCTCAGCTTGGGAAAATATTGCCTCGTCCACCTGTAATAGGCTGGTTATTGTATTTTGTATTTACGCCATTTGTGCAATGGAAATGAATTTCATAATTAACCCAGCGTTAATTATGTGTTCACTATCACGACCACTAAGAAAAGTTACCGTTTAATTGGTCGGTCTTTTTGAGGTGTATAGCTGTGATTGGCCTTATGTGCCGTCCCGAGTCTTACTATTAAGTCGCTAAGGGGAAGAAAAAATGTGTGATCGGGGTTACAGTTCGGTTGTTAGCCATTCTAAATAAGTAAGCTGTTGGAAGGAGTGCACAGGCAAAAAAAAAAGTACCTTAAACGTTGAATGGACTTTTTCTTGCTTTTTGTATGTTAAAATGATTTAAAAAGAGCTGTTTTTCTTTAATAAAATGAATGAAGCATTGTTGAGAATATCTGTAAAATATTGTATTTATAAATAACTAACGTCAACGATGAAATACGTTTGTAGAAAGGACGAATTAGCACTGAGTTTATGTGTATATGAAGGCTTGTGAGAATGTAACGCCAAAGTCATGTATATTGAAAGGACCTGATCAACAGAGAGGAACAATTGTAATGTACCTATTTTTCCCCCTCTTTTTTGTACAAATGTTGATTGAACAAATGGTGCATGGTTTTCATTTCTAAGACGTTACTTTGGTACATACTCAGGGGGTAGGAAAGTAATTATGTGCCATATAGAATTCGATGCTGTCAATTTCATTGTTTCTGATTCATAATATGTATGAAGCAAATTATAAACAGCTCTTTTTTTTCTGTGTTTATTTTTTATTTTTAATTTCAACTTATTATGGGCAAATAATAAAGTTAATTTACGTAATTAGAAAATATTGTTTAACCAAGGTAGAGTGTTAATATGTTGCAGTGTAATTAATTAAAACATTTTGTCTGTTCATTCTTACCTCTTATATTTGTTTTTGTTGAACATTTGTTTCAGGAATTAAATGAATCGTGATTTCTTCTTACCTCATACTTCTATGTTTTTTTAAACACAGCACTGCAGTATCAGCGACCATTGTTACCATCTTCAGCTGTTTTCACGACTGTCAATTTTTTCTTTTGCCAGTAATTATCCAAACTGCCATCTGGTGTTCTTCTGAAGGAATTATTTTCTAAACTGCCATTTGGTGTTCCTTTGAATGAATCATTTTCTAAACTGCCATCTGTTGTATTTTTGAAGAACTTTGTAATCAAGCTTGGTTTGTCTGGAATCTCAAAGTTCATGGTTCTAGTATGGTTTTTTGAATATATATTTTTTCTAAACTGTTAAATCCAAAGGTTTGGATAGATGTTTCAAAAGTTTTGCTTCTATTTCAATTCTATGATGCTCTAATAAACTATGTGCTGCTATAGCTGATTTTTCAATTTCTCCATTCTTTATGTTTCTGAAGTGTTCTTTTTTACGAGTTTCCAAGTTCCTTTTTGTTTTTCCTATATATATATCCTTCAAAAATACAACAGATGGCAGTTTAGAAAATGATTCATTCAAAAGAACACCAGATGGCAGTTTAGAAAATAATTCCTTCAAAAGAACACCAGATGGCAGTTTGGATAATTAGCGGCAAAAGAAAAAATTGACAGTCGTGAAAACAACTGAAGATGCCGACAATGGTCGCTGATACTGCAGTGCTGTGTTTAAAAAAACATAGAAGTATGAGGTAAGAAGAAATCATGATTCATTTAATTCTTATGAATTGAACCTCATAATGTTAAAAATTCCCAAATTTATTATATAAATATGTTTCAGGGCTTCTTAGCCCCATTGTCAGCGATTACAGACTGAATTTTCTCATGTTGTCGGCCCTTATTCTTGATTTCTGTTCTCTCTGCCTCTGGTCCAATGAATTTACTAATGAGGTTCCTTTCTGCGGGAATTTGAAATATGTTTCAGGGCTAAGAAGCCCTGAAACATATGTTCGACAAAAACAACTATAAGAGGTAAGAATGAACAGACAAAATGTTTTAATTATTAAACAAACCTCTTAATGTTACTTCCTATTGTATTTTAAAATGTTGCAGTGTACTTGACTTCTGCTTTTAAAGTCGATACGTAATCAAGTCCCCTGTTTGTATAATAATTAGAAAATTAATATTTTGTTTAGACAAATGATTAAGCAGGGTACAAGACTTTGTATTTAGCATTTTTCTCAGATTCCAGTGCTAAAGCTTGAGGGGTTAGGGATGAATCCTGCCATGTATTTCTATGTAATTTTTTTAATAGAATACAGTCATCAATGGAATTTAACATAAACAATTCTGCATCACAGATAAAAAAAAATTCACTCAGTGAGTGAAAATTACTGTTCCAAAGATTAATTAGTTGTAAAATTTATTTGATGATTGTTCTTTGTATATTTCTGTCCTGATTTAGTTTTAGCTTCACATTTTATTAGAGGCATTTTTATGCCTCTGAAAATCTATGTAAAATATAGATTGGAAGTAGTGTTGATATTATATTATTTTTAGTCTGGACATCTTACCTCAATATTAATGTTTGATTTGTTCTTGAACATTAATATTGAGGTAAGATGTCCAGACTAAAAATAATATAATTAAAATAACCTCAAAATATAACTTCCTAAATTTAAATATTAGTGTTGACAGTTATAATATGTTGGTCAAATAATCATTTATCTGAGATAAACAAATGGTTGTTCATACTGAAACTAGCATAAAAACAAACTTTTAATGAATACAAATGGATATGAATATTTTGTAATAAATATTTAATATTTATCTAAATTTTCACTTCTTTATTTTTATGAATGAATTTATACTTAAATACATTTTATAAGTAGAATCATTGTATATATTAATGAAATCCATTATCAAATACTTATGTGTTTTAATATTTTCAAAAGAAATATAATTTAAATATTAACTAATTCGCTTAAGGAGATGAGCCTTGCATGCATGTTAACAGTAATCAATTTAGAAGAATTCAGAAGGACATTCACTCAGTCGTGAAAACAGCTGACGATGACGACAAAGTGTCGCCGATACTGCAGTGCTGTGTTTAAAGAAACATAGATGTATGAGGTAAGAAAAAATCACGATTCATTTAATTATTATTCACTGAGGCGTTGATATATTTCACATTACTTTTATATATATCATTTACAGCAATAAAGGAATATGGACATTTTTATTATTAACTTAATACTTCTCAATGAAGGATAAATTATATTTGAAGAGAAAAATTTTTGCCTAGACCGAGACTCGAACCTGGGACCCTTGGCTTTCCGGGAAAAAATTACGTCTAGATCGCAACTTGCCTCGGTAGCTCAGTTGGTAGAGCACTTGGCCCGGAAAGCCAAGCGTCCCCGGTTTGAGTCTTGGCCTAGGCGAAAATTTTGCTCTTTAAATATAAAGGAATATGGGTTTATATCCTCATTGTTAAATACTTTTATATTAAATTAATGTTGGGAAATAAACATTATGAGGTATAATTAGAGATCTGTGAAATTTGCGAGTTGCAATAACACAAAATGCTCTAATTTTGTCATTTTCCTGTACCATTTCTTAACTCCACTTCCCATAACTTCAAGAAAAGCATTTATAAATCACAAAATAACACTGAAATTTTAAATTTTCAACAAATTCTGGAAATTTTGTTGTTGTTCTTCCTTTCATGTGATAGACCTAGTGATCTGTTACGGTCTCAATCCAATGTTTGAAGGGTCTGCCCAAAGATCTCTTGCCTGGTGGCTGGTAATTTAAGATCTGACGTGGTATTCTTGTTCTGCTCATTCTTCTTACGTTAGATTTCCAGTTGTTTCTGTTTTTTGTTCTATTCACAAAATTTTCATAATGCATTTTTAAACACTGTATTCGGATTCCATCTTCTTTTTAACTGCCATATCTGCTTCCTTGATGCACTCCTGCAAAGGGAAATGTTTGCAACACAGTTCACAACATAGAGGTAATATTTTCTGACCTTCTCATGCTCAAATATGGTCTCTCCATAGATTTTAAGTTCTATGACCAATATGAATTCCAAGAAATACAAATTATATTAACGTGTAAGATAAGTTTTTCCCCCTAAATTTTTGCAGACATAATTATCAATTTTATATCCCTTAAACTACTGAATATATCATTCTTATTGGGTTTAATATACTAAACTAGGATTTAAAAAGACTCAAATTTACATTTTTTTAGAATAATACCACCAAATTCCCAATAACATTGAAATCTTGAAATTTTAAAATGAATTTTCCCTAAAAATAAAACCACTTTCATGGATATCTAGGTATAATCATCAAAATTCATCGGAGAACATTTTTTGACAACCCACCTCATCAATTTCATGTTTTTCACGATACCACAGTTTCAGATGATATCACGTCCATCCTCAGCCATAACTCCAACTGATGAAATTCTTCGGCCATCGACTCTTCTATTGGCACCATCTTCAGTGTTGCCATGTAGGGTTTAATTTATTAACTTTGAAATCAAATTTTGTTAATTACGAATATCAAAATTCATTGATCTATACTTGTTTTTCTGAATGTATATTTTCTCCCAAATGTCAATTCCAAAGGTTTTATCCACTTGTTTTAAAATTTTGCTTCTCTTCCAATTTTATGATGATCTAATAAACTATGTGCAGGAATTGCAGATTTTTTCAATTTCACAATTTTTAAAATTGAGCAGCAATTGCAGATTTTTCAATTTTTTTCAATGTCTTTAAGTTGAGGAGACAGATCTTTTAGGTAAATATTTCATAATTTTATATTTTAATTTGAACAAAATTTGATTTCGAAGTTAACAAATTCAACCATAGATGGCAATGCTGAAGATGGTGACAATAAAAGAATTCATGACCGAAGAATTTCATCAGTCAGAGTTATATGGCTGAGGATGAACATGATTTCGTCTGAAACTGCATTATCGTGAAAAACATGAAATTGATGAGGTGCATTGTCAAAAAATTTCTTCTTCTTCTTCTTCCTTCCAAGTATTAGGCCAAGGCCTGTTATGATCCTATAGAAAATTTTCCCCCCAGTGTTTCATAGGACGGCCCAGTGATCTTCGCCCTCTTTGTATATAATTAAAAAAAAAATGTTCTCCGATTAATTTCAAAGTACTTTCATGTTTGGATATTTTTAGCCAGTTTTATCAACATTGGTCAAAAATGGCTCGAGTTTTGTGAAATTGACTGAAGAATGAATTTGTTAAACAAAGCCTTAACTCAGTTAGGAAGCACAGATAATGACACATAAATGTGGAGAAACTATAGACTACAAGAAAAACAAAAATATGAGGTGAGCCAAAATCGCTAACTCATAATAATTAAAAGAAACCTCATAGTGTTAGTTCCTTCAAATAATAAATAAAGTCTTAACTGTTTCATAAACAAAAATCAATGAAAATGCTGTCAATCAGTTTTAACCCATTGAAGACACGTTTAAAGAGCCTGGTACGTTCACTGGAAACCCATTTAAATCACCCCAATGCTACTCCGGCTGCACTGGGTTTTAAATCAGAATACCCAGACCATGTGTACTGCGTGCCAGAACTTATGAATTTCAGATAGTTTGTAAACCCCTGTTTTTTTTGTAGTATTTTGTACTTTTAAGAATTGCAAAGGAATGTGGCCTGTCTACAACCCTCTTTTGTGTAATTTAACCGTTAAAAATCCAAGGAGCAAGTCCTCCGGGAGGGACTTTAAGCCATGGGTCCCGAGTCTGAAGATTTTCAGGCTTGTAAAAAATCCTAAGCCTGAATGAAAAGGCCTCTAAGCAAAATTTACCGAATGTATTTATTGTTAGTATGAAGGCTGTGAAAGTTGACAAACCTTTCAAAAACCGTCCTTTACTAACATTTCTTGGACATTACATTTGAAGTAACATGAATCATATGTTCTAATAGGAACTGTAAAAATAACAAGAATATACAATACAGTATATTATAAAAATAAATGAAACTAAATATATAAAAGCATAGACCTATACATTATCAAATCATAGAAAGTTCTTACTACATATCTTCTCAAATTATCGATAATGTAAAAAAGCAATTTTTCTGTATTGTATTCTAGAATACATTTAGCCTTTATGAATTTTTCTTCTTGTTATCTGCCTTTATTCTTCCATTGCTTCTTACTGGTGACAGTGATGTCGGCATTTTCGTGTTTGGATGATAATAGTAAACGTATTTCTTATCTTTCCACTTCAATGCAGGAAGTCTCCGACTAGATAATGTTACCTCTTCTTTTTTTTTTTTTTTTTTTTCAATTTGATGTTCACTAAATCCATAGGTATGTTTCTTCTGTTAGAATTTACTGTCCCTAATATGTCTCTCAACTATTGAGCTCTAAAAATAAATTAGGAGAACACAAGTTGTCTAATTGTAATGTGTAACCTTTGTCTACGAAGGGATTTGCTAATTCTAGGACTACACTCTCATTTGCAGTAAAACCTGAATTTTCTGGTGCATCTCGTTAAGTGTTTATTTGGATCATATCCCGAAGAGGTCTCACACAATTTCTAATATTTTATTCCGATTAGAGATTTTGAACTGGGCGTAAGCCAGTCTACTTCGTAATTTCGTAAGAGATTTTTCATGTGAAATGTCTTCACTTGGAACATACAAGGACAGAAATGTTGTATTCAATTACTCCACACCAGGTCTAATTTTGTAAATTCTGTCATCTCTAATTACGGATTCATTGTCTGTGAAGTGAAGAAACATCGAAATTAGGAATAAACTTTTGAAAGGCATAGTTTTGCTGTAAATGGGCATTTATAAAATTGGTCTATTGTTCCAGAACCATTTTATGTTAGGTTTTCTATCTTGACTTATAGTGGAAAATAGGCATTCACTTCATCAGGGGTGTTTCTAAAAAAGTTATATTACCAGCCATGATATTCGAAAAAAAAACATTGAAACTACATATATATATATTACCGTAATAAGTATCTGAAAAGTATATTATTCTATAAATTATATCTATAATAAACTCTACAATATACTAGGCCTACATATATGCTTTATATAAACCTGCAACAAATTTTACGGACGGCGAACAGAAAATTTTAATCACTAAAGACAGTGCCAACTTCTTATAGTGGTGGGTTTTAACACAATAACGAGTGTAGGTCGTGGTTGAGCTGTTTGTTCTTTCTACCTGCTCACGAGGGAGACTCGTTAAAAGTCTCCAATGGGTTAACTATTCATCTTTTACTACATTTGATTAAATTTGGCAGTATGTTGTGAATTAACAGGAAAACATCATAGATATCCCATGAAAACATTTTGGAATTATTAAGATTTATTTTAGATTTAAGATTTATTTAGCCTGGTGGAGTTAAGGCCATGTGGCCTTCTCTTCCACTCACCAGGACAAACATATATTACATAAGAATATAACAATCTTAATTAACTCTAATATTAAACACTAAGTAAAAATTTGATCAAAAGATAATATCTAATATACATATTACGATCTATAATACAACCAGTTAATATTAATTAAAATTAAGACTAAAACTAATAATAAAATGTATACAAGCAAGACATATTAAATTGTCCCTGTCTAGTGTATATAAAAAACAGGAAAATAATGAGATATAGAAAACTAATTTTACGATTATACAATATTTAAAACAAAACAAATAAAAATATTTGTTATTCTTAATATTATTTACATAAATAATTAAATATATTAATATTGCTAAAAGAATACTATCAGTGAGGTGTATAAGTCAGTTTGTTATTAAATAATTCTTTAGTTTGTTTTTGAAGGATGTTATAGTTTGACAGTCTCTGACATAGGGTGGAAGGGAATTCCATGTTTTGGTAAGTGACACCGTAAAAGATAATGAATAATATACAGTGTGATGAGGCGGGATATAAAGGACAATGTGCTGATGGGATCGAGTGTCAAGATTATGTGTGTCGGATAGTCTGATGAAGCGGCGTGATAAATAATTAGGCGATGATGTGTGAAGTATTTTATAGAGAAGGGATAGGGAATGGACAGTTCTACGATCTCTTAGACGAAACCACGATAATTGTTCCAGGGACGGTGTAACATGGTCAAATTTGCGAATACCACAAATAAAACGTGCGCAAGAATTATGAACACGTTGAAGTCTTTGAGTGGAAATAATATTTAAGTCTGTAAAAAGAGTGTCACAATAATCAAAATGGGGCATTGCAAGTGTTTCTACTAACATTTTCCTAAGGGCGAATGGCAAACAATTTCGTACACGATTAATGAATGTATTATTGAGAAGACTGTTTTGCATGTATGGTTTATTTGTGTATTCCAATTTAAGTTTTTGTCAATAAATACTCCTAGAATTTTTACTGTCTCACTATAAGGGATTTGAACTCCGTTTAGTGACACATGCGAAACTGTGTTTAGGTTAATTGTAGATAATAGTCTCTGATGACCCATAATGATTGATTGTGACTTTGTAGGATTTAATTGCAGTCCATATTTAACTGTCCAAGTCATTAGTGAGTCAAGATCCTCGTTAATTTTGGCAACAGCGTCATTTAGTGAATATTTGTCTGTGTGGATGTAGATTTGCATGTCGTCTGCAAATAAATTATGTTTGCAATGCTTTAGGGAGTTAGATATGTCATTTATGTAGATTGAAAAAAGCAAAGGTCCAAGTACCGAACCCTGTGGAACCCCAGCTTTACGGAAGGACCAAGAAGAACATAATGTATGATTTCCTATAACAGATTGCTGGCGCTCATGAAGGTAGGAATTGAACCATTTCGTGGCACTATCAGAGAGAAAAATGTTTGCCTAGACAGAGACTCGAACCCGAGACCTTTGGCTTTCCAGGCCAAATGCTTTACAAACTGAGCTACCGAGGTGAGTTGTGATCTAGATGCAAATTTTTCTCATATATACGTTGTACATTTTGGAATGTTTGGCATAAGGAAGCTAAAGAAGAAAAATACATTAGGGTGTAATTATGTGTCAGAAAAATATTATTTTAATAATCTCAGAATATTCCAATCATTGAAAAAAGATTTGAAGATGAAGGAGAATTTCTCCAAAACAAATTGTTAATTATGTGTGTGTAAGTGTTTTGCTTTATAATTTATCCTACATCATTGTTAAAGGAACTTAGGTTCAACAAACTAAATTTATAAGTCAAGTTCAAACAAGATAAATCTTATTTTTGAAGAGAAAAATTATAAGAATCAAATGAATCGTGAATTCTTCTTACCTCATACTTCTATGTTTTTTTAAACACAGTACTGCAGTATCGGCGACCATCGCCATCATATATTAAAAGAAAAATTATACTCTCACACTGGGGTTTGAACCCAGGACCTTTGGCGTTCTAGGCCAATGCTCTACCACTGAGTTACCTGACAAACTACAATCTAAACGCAATTTTTTCTCTTATACACTGTTAATTCCCAATCGCTGAATGCTACAAGCATTTGCTAGATCACGCAAATGGCAGCTTCTTTATTAAGAAGACTTTTATCTGGAATTTAAACACTACTTTATAAAGCTAGTAGGGCTTCTTTTGATGTTTGTATTATTAATTTAACACTTCTCACTGAAGGATGAATTATATTTGAAGAGAAATATTATACACTTAGACTGGGGTTTGAACCCAGGACCTTTGGCATTTCTAGGCCAATGCTCTACCAATGAGCTACCTGAGAAATCCAATCTAAACGCAAATTTTTCTCTTATACGCTGTTAATTCCCGATAATTACAAATTATAATTATAAAGGATAAATTTATTTTACTTATTTTCTAATGCAATTTATTTTATATATAATGTTAGGATTAAAATATAAATATCAAGTTAGCTTTCACAAATAAAAGAATTTTAAATGGAGTCATATCTCATCTAGAACTGACAGAATTTGAATTTTTGTTCATCACCAAAGTTATATAATATAATTTTAATATGTTTCCTTATAGCTGTCATGCCGACTCAGGTGGTAGCATGCCTCCTTCCTGGCTAGTAGGCATGAGTTCCATACCTAGCAGGGTTGAAAAATTTAATTATAAAATTAATTTAAATGTTAGATTAACTCATCAAGAAAAACATTCAACCTCATCCCCTAACACTATACTTCCACCCCACACCACTCAATCCTCTACAATCCCAGTCTATATTAATTGAAATTATAACTGTGTTAGATCAATTTAAAGTTTACCATATACTTTTACTATGGAAATGGTTGAAAATGAACTGTAGTATTTAATTCCTTATCACTGGAAAGAAGAAAATTTAAGTTTTGTATGATACCATTAAGATATCACCTTGAAATTTAAACCGAGAGACTACAAGGCATGAACCTTTATATACAATTTTTAACACATTGGTGACGGGCCACGGAGATCTCCGTGTTTAAATGGCCAGCGCTAGACGACGGGCCACGGAGATTTCCGTGTTTACGTTTTCTATGGTTTTCCAGCCTCTTCGCTTTTGAAGGAGCATGCAATTTTGTTTTTTCTCATTGTGAAATAAACTTTAGTTGTTTTTGTACCCCTCTCTTCTCTTTTATGAAATTACCAAATTTACAGAAAGAGTTGTTTACAATTTTAAGACAGATGGCTGATGAAATATGGAATTTTAGTGCCGTTAGTTAGGCGATTACGGGATACGTATGTAACCTGTAAATATATGTTGCAGAGGGGAAAAATTAGAAGAAACACTATTTTACGTTCTGGAGCTGAATTTATATCTGTGGCATCATGTCTACCAGGATAATTATTATGACAGTGTGGCTATAGCAGAAAATTTGCTCGCAAGAAAGACGATAGTTTGTGGAACAATAAGGATTAACAGAGGGCTTCCAAAATCATTTGTGGAAGCAGGAAATAAACTCAAACCAGGAGAATGTGTATTTTGTAGTAAGGGGGACCTTTTGCTACAAACATCGAAAGATAAAAGAGACGTAAGAACGGTTAGCACATTGCATCAGGCAACACGAGGGTAGGAGGGGTAAAGTTGTAAAAATGCCCTATTGAATACTTCACAAGTATGTGAAGGGTGTAGACAGGGCTGACCAGTACCTATCATATTACTCCATCCTTAGAAAAACAGTGAAATGAAGCAAGAAAGTTGTATTGTGGCTTTTGAATTGTGCACTCTTTAATGCTTTTTGGGTCTATACATTTCAAAACCCTAACAACAATATGTCAAACAGAAGTTTTTTGCTTGAAACAGCCTCTTGTTTGGCAGTCCTGAAATTAGGAACAGATGACAGGGAAGAGGAGAAAAGACAGAGTGAAAAGGACACCATGTCAAGACCCACCAAGAAGGCTGAGACATGAAGAAACGTAAATTAACACCAACTGTGTCTGTAAAAAAAAACCTTCCAAACCTTGCGACGTTTGTAGTGAACACAAGAAAAGAAACTGGCAAAATAATATTATGCTCTTTTGCCCTGTGCCTTTACATAAAGGGAAATGTTTGTAACGCTATCAAACACTCAATTTCTACTAGAAGGTCTGGTGAGAACACTAATAAAGATTTACTTATGCATTATTGTTATTGACTGTAAATATATTGATGTAAAAATCACACTGTGTTAGCGCGGTTTAAAATTTAAAAGTCCACGCTACTGACAGAAATGTCCGGTCTAGCAGCGGTGGGTGGAACGCACAGCTGTCGGTCATCAATGTGTTAAAGAAAATTTAAAAACTCTATTTCTCTGAAAATTCAAAATAGAGAATTTTGAAAATATCCACAATGGTGCCATGTTATAAGCCTATATAAAATAAAATCCCTATTCGTAAACTTTAAAATTACTCCCATCTCAGGTATATACCTCATATTTTTCAAATAACCAACATTTAGATATGTGGCAGCTAGCAAATTATGTTTTTTTGACACTTAAAAAAATGGATGGTTGAAACTGAAAAAAATAAAAAATATATATATATATATATGGTAAAATAAAATGTACAAAAAATTAACAAAACCCATGCTGCCATGTTCCAAAATTAATTTTTCATTGCTTGATTTGACACCCATATGTTTTATTTTATTAAAAGAAAATCCGTATATATGAAATTGAATGCTGAAGCCATTTGATTATCTCAGGAGTGACCCAACTAATTTAGTTTATTATTGTTATATGTGGAAAAATATTATGAAGGTTGAAGCATAAGTCATGGTATCTATTTTTATAAGATAGGTGATATGATTCCAAAAATTTTAAATATGTCAATTAAATTGACTTACATATTATCATGTGTGGGGTAGGGAACTTCTAAAGGAAAACATTTGTTTATTATGGTGATTGTAGGATTAAAATATACATAATCTTGCCATAAATACTTACACAAAAGTTAATATTTACTGTAAAATCTGTTTTGAAGGTTATAAACTACCCTTATGCCCAATTGCACCCTTATTCATTGTGAGTAAAAGAGGAAACAAAAACCTTGTATTCTCAATGTGGAATGAGGAGAACGTGACAATTGTGCAGCTGTGATAGCCTTACATAATTAATATAAAATTATGGGATATTCACCTGAAAGGTCCGTCTCCTCAACTTAATTAATAATTTAACTGTAGCGCTTTTGGGACTTGTCCCATCATCGGCAGGATTCAAAACTGGTGTTTCACTGAAGATCTGGTAGAGGGGTTGCATGTATTGGGTTCGTTTTCGTTTATCAGGCTGTCATTGTTGTGAGCTGCTTTCATGATTTGCATCCCTTCGAGTAAACGAAAACGAACCCAATATATGCAACCCCCTCTACCAGATCTTCAGTGAAACACCAGTTTTGAATCCTGCCGATGATGGGACAAGTCCCGAAAGCACTACAGTTAAATTATTAATTAAGTTGAGGAGACGGACCTTTCAGGTGAATATTCCATAATTTTATATTAATTTTGAATAATACCTCAACGGAACACATCATGAATCTTATAAAAGCCTTACATAAGGTAGGAAAAACTGCAGGTGAAATTTTCCAGATTCTAAAGAACCTGAAATTCACCAGAAAATTGTCTACTGTACAATTCAGTGATGCCAAGGATCATCCATGGCAAGATTGTTCTCAGGTGTTTGGAATCCTGCTGCTCATAAAACAAAGGTGGGTTTTATTTGCCGAAATGCTGTTTGCTAACAGTCATTGATTGCTCGGGAGCTGAACAAGTAAAAAAGATCCATGTCCAGGCTATTCACTGTGGACCTTGGACTTTGGGCTTATCAATGTAGTACCAGACATTTCCTAACCAACATGACTGATGAAGCAGAAAGAGTTAAGATGGCAATCCCTCCTCCAGCAGTACTCTAACAATGGACACCAAATCTTGTGCATTGATGAGAAAATTTCCACAATTAAGGAGGGGTTTAATCAGCAAAATATCTCAAGCTTGGGAAACTTAAATAGCTCTGAAAACCCAGGAGGCCCATTATCCCTCTTTAGTCATGGTTTGGTGGAAATTAGTTTTTTTAGTGCTATTCAGTTTCATTTCTGTGAGAAAGTTAAAACAAGCACAAAAATTACTTTAATGAAATTACAGTGTTAGAGCTCTAGTCAGAAGTCTTAACACTTTACTTTGTAAGGAATCAATACTGGAGTTTCCAACAGGCTTTCATTCCAGACCGGAAGACAGGTTCGACACTAATATCTTGAAGGTCATGTACGTGATAGCAACTCTATATTTTTCAGATAGCTCAGTTGGTAGAGCATTCACATAGAAAGTGAAGGGTCCTGGGTTCAAACCCCAGTCTGAATGTATATTTTTTTTCTTCTAATATAATTTATCTATCCATCATTGAGATGCATGAAATGATTAATAAAAAATTATCTCTGTCTGAATGGCCTTCTGATAGTCCAGACTTCAATGTTCTGGAGTATAAATTTTGATCAGTCATAGAGGGCGCTGTTGGAAAGAAGGGGCACCCCACAATTGACAGCTTGAAGCATGCTTTGTGTCAGCTGTGACATATTTATGAATTGAAACCAAGCATCTTACAATAGAAGAATGACCTGAAAGATTTAAAGCCTGTAACATACAGAAGGTGGACAAAAAAAAAATGTTCGGTGCTAAGTGTGTGAAATATGTTGAAATTGATTATACTGAAATTATATTAAAATATCTCAAACCATTTTTGAGATTTTCTTTAAAACTTTATATCAATATCTATTTCCAGGCTATGTACATACTTAGTCTGGGATTCTTCAAATTATTCTCTCATATAATTTATAATATGTTGAAAATTATGTGGGAGATGCTGAATATTATCTCTCTCATGCACAGGATTCGTAATGTCCTCTGGTGTCCCAAAGTGTGGTTTCTTTACTGAAATAATGTAGAGAAAGTTCTGACAAATTGATGTTCAGTTTAGGTTACATTGTGCATGGTGCAACTCTTCACTTTGTTCCCTGTGTAATAATGGGCATCACGTTGCCATCCAAGGATGTGACCACATACCATGAGTCCCAGGTTTTGCTGAAGAGGTATAACATCTTTTGATATCATATAATATTTTCAACAAAAAATTAGTTCAATGAATGAATGAGTCACTTCTTATCTTACCTCATAGTTTTTTCTTAAACACGGAACATCCCTCTTGAAAACTGCAGTTCCTGTGTTTAAGAACCTCATAATAATGTTGTTGTTTTCTAATGGCGACATTTGACGCTTAAGTCATTTTCTCTCTGGCTTCCCAGTACAAGCAAACAAGGTCCTTAGAGTGTTGTGCAGTTGGATTTAAAGCTGGACATACTAGAAGGTGGTGTTTGTCCATGATCAGGTCCGGGTCTTTGCATATGACACATCTGTCGGATTGGAAAACGGTATTCTGTGGAGGTGGTGAGCCAGGTAGTCATGTCCTGACATCAGTCTGAATTTTGCTACTGCTTCCTTGCGGCCTTTATATTTTATTCCTGTGTAGAGCTCACCAATTTTTTCCCATGATTTCCCTCTGGCTGTTGCAATGTTTTCTTTCATGTTTTCCATTTGGAATGCTTTCTTAATTTCTTCGATCTTTCTGTGGAGTTTTGATTTGGGGTGGGTTGTTATCTGTATTTTGGTACCCTTTTTGGCAAGTCCATCAGCTATTTCATTGCCAACTATTCCGATGTGTGAGGGTATCCACTGGAAGACTATCAATTTGTTTTGGTTGTTGAGGTATTTCAGAAGTTTATGGCATTCCAAGATGGTTTCATTTTCTGGTGTTTGGTTGGAGGTTATTGCTTGTATAGCGGCCTTAGAGTCTGTCAGAATAACAGCTTTTGTAAACATTATAATGTTATTTCCCATATTTTACTATCAAAAAATTAGTTATATTTTACTATCAAAAAATAAGTTGCCATGACTGATGCTTCAGCCCTCAAATTAACCAGTTTCAGGAAGGATTAATCCCTGAAGAGTATCAAGAAATCAAGCACATATTCATATTTATGTTGAATTCCTGGAATAAAACAAAAAGAGTTTGTTACATTTCAAATGTTCTCAGATATAATTATGCATTTTGTAGGAAAATACCAATGTATTCTCTGTTGTAAATATATACAGAATTTTTATAGTGTACGAATAGGAAAATTTGGAACTTACCTACAAATTGACAAAATATTTCTTGGTGTTTCATGCAAATGGCAGTTTTGTATTGTACTGCAATGCAGTTAGATTTCCATGATTTGTACATTTTCCATAGAGACTATATTTTTTACATTTTCAAAAGTAATATAAAATTATTGTAATATTTAGCTGCTAAAATGAGTGTAAAAAATTACAAATTTTCTTGTAAAAAGTTTGTAATAAGTCATGCAAGATTTTTCTAAATCCTAAAACAGTATATTAGTAAAGAAATCGACTAGAGATGGCTCTATTGTAAAATACAACAGTAATGGTAACATGCATCTTTACTTCCATTTTGTGGAATGTATACTTGGCCAATGAAATAAATGTTATTAAAATTAATAAAATCTGTAACATAAGTAAAATGTTCAATATTATATATATATATATATATATATATACAGGTGTAACAAAACTCAATGGCAAACATTCAGGAATGGCTTCCTTATATTAAGAGAAGAAAAAAGTCTAGTACAACATGGGTCCGGAAATGTATAACTACAGAGTTATTCAAACTTTTCCGATCCGATTGAGGGTCTTTCCACTTTTCAGCGGTTGCCTTTTTACCAGCCGGCTGCTGGCCCTTCATATCCACATGTGTCAATCACAGAGGTAGATGATCAACAGCCAGTGTAGGGGTGACATGTGGTTAGCATGTCGAGTCCCCCAGCCGTTATAGCTGGTTCCTCAACCTGGAGCCGCTACTTATTGTAGCTACCCAATTGCCTCACGATGCTGGGTGGGCACCGGTCCCATACTGGCCGAAATACCATGAGAAAATTTCTTCCCCCATGGAGACTCAAACCAGCGCAAGTCCCGTAGCTCTGTGCCAAGGCTTCCTACCTTAACCGCTTGGTTATGGCGCGGGACTATTCAAACTTTTAAGAATGTTAATAAACCACTGAAAATCGATATAATACTCACTTTCTCAACACATTGTAAACCACTGAAAACATGTCTTCCCATCATACTGTAAACCACTGAAAACAGACTCCAGACAAACCGATCACTTATGGCTAAATAAATTAAACATGACAGGAAATCATTTGCAGATGCTAACAAGTATTCAGGTGGAAAACAATTTTATCCGCAACATGTTCCTTTATTTAGAGTGTGATGGAAAGAAGTATGTTTTCTGTGGTTTACAGTATGCTGAGAATGTATTATGTCTGTTTTCAGTGGTTTACTAACATTCATAAAAGTTTGAATAACTCTGTAATTATAAATTTCCGGACACATATTCTACTAGACTTTTTTTCTTCTCTCAATATGAGGAATTCATTCCTGAAATTTTGCCTTTCAGTTTTATTACACCCTGTATATATACTATATATATATATATAATAGTTGCTAGTTTGGCAAAACTTATGTTGTAAATGCTCAAATTCCCTCCATATTCTTATATTCACTGGTTGGAAATGTTGGATGAATTATTCTGAAGTATAGTAATTTCCTTGATTAGATAAGGACCATTCTGAATTAAAAGTTAATATATCATAAAAGGATTTCAACTATTAAATTAATATTAAGAAGCTAAAGCTGTTACTATGATTGAAATAAGTAAATTAATACACAACTAAATTATTGTAATCAATGGTAAAGAGAGAAATTTTTGCCTGAACTGGGAATCGAATACTGAACCTTCAGCTTTCTGTGCTGATGCTCGGGCAAAAAATTTTCTCTTTACCATTGATTACAATAATTTAGATTTCAACTAGTTTATTTAATGAAATAATTCATAACAATTTTGATAAGTAGATTATGAATATTTCCAGTAGGTAAAATTAGTTAATTTTGCATTAATTATGTTTGAACAAAATGAAAAGGCATTTAGTTACGAATTAAATTAATGTTTTTATTACCTCACCTCATATCCTTTTTTCTTCTCTACTGCAGTTTCGGAGCATATCTCCATTTTCAGTAGCCTCTGGTCGACCAGTGTTATGTCGTTTCTTGGTAGCTTCTTACTTCTATCGGTGGACCGATGAACCTCTGGATCAGGTCCCGCAAGTTTTGACCTGATCCAGAGGTTCATCGGTCCACCGATAGAAGTAAGAAGAAAACCGCCAAGAAACAACATAACACCGGTCGATCAGAGGCCACTGAAGATGGAGATAAGCTCTCAAACTGCAGTATAGAAGAAAAAGGATATGAGGTGAGGTAATAAAAACATTAATTAAATTCTTAAATTAAACCTCATAGTGTTGTTTTCCTGTGAAAGTTAAATAAAAAAGGCATTTGCTTCTTTTAAAAATAATAATAAACAAAAAAAAATGAATGAAAGTAACATTACTGAAATGAGAAGTTAGTAGAATTAATTGTATGTAAAGTGATCCCACTGCAAGCCTTAGGAGGCCCTTGGGATGGTAGGAGGTTAGGCCTCCCACCTTTCTAGACAATATTGGCACAAGATATAAGTCCTGCATGATGGCCATCTTTATCTTAGAACATCAGTCTGGTACATTTTTCCATTATAGTGGCTGAGTTGACCCTAGGGCCATGGTGCTGCCAGATCATTTAAGGTCAGTTTAAAAATTCTGACCCAATTGGAACTTGAAACTGCAACCTTCCAGATTGTAGCACATTGCCTTGACCAACTGTGCTACAGCATGTAGTGTAAAATTAATTGAAAAACATTTTGTAATACATCGTTGTTTATAAAGAGCTTTCTGCTCTTCTCACCATGTATTTGTATAGCTTAATGTCTTCTAAACTCCACAGCTATGGTCTCGAGGTAGCACGCTGCCTTGTTATGCAGTGAGCCCGGGTTCGATTCCTGGTCAGGACAGGCTCCTAGGTGAGGTTATTTCGGGGTTTTTCCTCACCTGTAAGACAAATATCAGGAAACTTAGGACTCAACGGTCTCTGAAAATCATCTGGCCATCATCATCCTTATCATTATCATCATCATCATCATCCTTCACCTATGTGGAAAGCAACGGGAAGCTACCACACCTATAATTCCCTGATAAAGCTGCAAAGCATAGCATGAAAATGCTGATTGCAGTGAAAGACCTGCCCTCGGGCAGAATTACCATGGATGAATGTCTTCTAACTATTGCTCAAAGGGACTGTGTGTCCAATTAAGTCACTTCCATTTTAATTATTAGTATGTGTTTTTTCAGAATATGCAAAACTTTATCAATTGGTTTTGTAAACAGCATTGATTCATAAACACCGAATATAAACTTTAAATTAAAAAAATTCATAGAAATGCTGTACCATATAGGGACATAACTTTTTTTTATAATGTCTACTTTTGTGCAAATGCCTGAGTATGCACAAAGCTATGAAGAGTTTGTTTTTTTTCTTCTAAAACATCAAATATAAATGTTTTTGGATTTAATTCTACCATGAATCACCAAGGAATCAATTCACACTGGAGACATTTAATGCTGTAATGAAAGTTTATTGAATTGGACCTGAGTAAGAGATGTTTTGTATGAGTTGGCCACTATGATTAGAAGCAAAGAGTGTTTTTTACTGTGAAAAAGGATCGGAGTTAGATTGAAACTAAAGTGCTTTATTGCTGCTGTGTGTATGTAGAATATAGAGAAGAGGGAATTGTGTTGTATTTATACTTGTGGCAGTTTGTTCCTCTCCAGCCCCTCTGCTTTACGTGGACCAAAACATTGCAGAGGTACAACTTTGTGATAGTTTAGTACACTTATCAAGTTTCCAGATTGGTTTTGCAAGTATTTCTAATTTCCAAATTTTCAACCTGTCTTGAGTTTGTGTAAAATGGGTTTATTTCATATTTAGCTAATTGGATAGCTACTTGAATTAAGAAGCGAGTGGTTAAGGTAGGAAGCCTTGGCGCAGAGTTACGGGACTTGCGCTGGTTCGAGTCTCCATGGGGGAAGAAATTTTCTCATGGTATTTTGGCCAGTATGGGACCGGTGCCCACCCAGCATCGTGAGGCAATTGGGTAGCTACAATAAGTAGCGGCTCCAGGTTGAGAAAACCAGCTATAACGGTGGGGGACTCGACATGCTAACCACATGTCACCCCTACACTGGCTGTTGATCATCTACCTCTGTGATTGACACATGTGGATGTGAAGGGCCAGCAGCCGGCTGGTAAAAGGGCAACCGCTGAAAAGTGGAAAGACCCTCAATTGGAAATCGGAGAAAATCTGGTTAAAGAAATGGAAATCAAGGTTAAGGGATTGTCATGCTAATGCAATGTCTTCTGTTTGTGACAGCTAGTGTTGACTCTTTGGAGGTGTCTTTGTCATAGATTTCAGAAGAATAAAATATTTAGTTAACAGTGCAAGTAGTACTAGGAGTTAGTAATGATCTTAACTGCATGCTTGAAAGTTCTGTATTGCAGCCGTGTTGAAATTCACTAATAATAGATGCGAAATATGGACTCTTACTTAAGGGAGGAAAGGAGATTACGAGTATTTGAGAATAAAATTCTTAGGAAAATTTTTGGACCAAAGAGAGATGAACAGACAAGTGAATGAAGAAGACTACATAACAGTGAATTACATGGTCTTAATAGGAAGCCAGATATAATGAGAACAGTTAAATCTCATATACTGCGATGGGCAGGACATGTGGCACAAATGGGGAATGAAAGACGTGCATGCTCGAATGGGAATGAAAGACGTGCATGGAAGCTTCTTGTAGGAAAACCAGAGGGAAAACTCTCAGTTGGTAGACCAAGAATGAGGTGTGAAAATTACATTAACTATGATTTGAGGGAAGTAGATTATACAGGGGATGATTGGAAAACATTGGCTCAGGATAGGGATGTATGGAGAGCTTATGTCTGCGTGGCCATGAACCTACGGGTTCAATAGTGCCAGTGAGTTAATTAGTTAATAATAATAAAGTTAAGATGGTAATGTCTTCACATGCACTTCATCAGGTATAAAATTACATTACAATTATGAATAAGTTGCAATTAAATAATTAAAAGAAATTAGATAAAAATATATAATAAGATAAAGCGAAAGTACAATAAATTCCAATCTTAATAATGTAGACAATAAATGTTTTCGATTTGAAGAAAAAACCCAGATTCCACAAAAAAAAGTAATACATATATATTACACATCCAAGTTAACTATTCACGGGCGGAGGGATAGAGTTTTAGCGCTAGTGTCGCCGATCTACTGAATCTGTGGAAGGGATGTTGGAGAAAACTGTACATCCGATCACGTATTGAAATGTTTCAACTTCAAATGTGGGGGAGAATCTGTAAACACGTGTGAAAGATCTTAACATGGTTGTCAAATTAGTCATTTAAGTACGGAACGCTCAAGCGGTCGGATCATTTAAAATCACAGTATTTGTCGTCTCCCTGTTACCAGCCTCACAGTAAATCACAAGTGGCAACATGTAATGAGAAGGGCAAGGAAGGAACAGCTCATTCCTAGACTTAACCCCAAAAGTAACAGGGTTGTCAAGTTAGTCATTCTGCCACTGACCGCGCAGAACGACGGATCATTAAAATACATAGTATTTGTCAGTTCTCTACCTGCCAATAAAACAACATAATACAAAGTGGCAACATAGTAAGGAATAGAAAGAGAAAGACAGTTTATTAGTTAACATATTTTCCGCCTGCACAAAACACTTGGATGGGTAATATAAAGGTATTAACATTAATAATAGTTCTAATAATTTAAGTAAAATATTGGTCTTGTAAACCAAAAATAAGTTAATCTTTTAGAACTATGATATATTATTTGTTTACCTAAATAAATTTAAAATGTTAAGTGCACAATATAGACTGAAAATTAATGATTAAGTACAAAATATAAAATAATAATAAACCTAGAGTTTGATTAAGAACTGTGTTATTTAAGAAAGTGTTAATAAGCATGAGACATACAGGATAGAATTTGAATGTATTACTCAAATCAAAAACATTTTCCGCCTTTAGGCTTTTAAACTCTATTGACATATGCCATCTATTGATAGATATAAAAATTATATATACCAAATGCTTCAGAAGGTCACATATCACAGTTTACATGTTACAACTCAATTTTCAAGAATTTGTCACTTAACATGTTTTACAGCCGAACCCTTCAATTTATAATTTATGACTGACTTCAGCACCTTTCTGAGGTTGAAAGCATGTGATAATATACCGTTGGCTTACAAGGCCTGTTGCAGGTTCACTGGAGCCCCATTGGTTGCTGGTTTTCAGAATTCATGTCAAATTTTTACAATTTCCTGGAAGGTAGCGAGTAGTATTTTATTTATATTTGAAGAGAAAATTTTTTGCCTAGACTGAGACTCGAACCCGGGACCTTTTGCTTTCCGGGCCAAATGCTCTACCAACTGAGCTACTGAGGCGAATTACGATCTAGACACAAATTTTTCTCTTTTATACGTTGTAATTTCCTCGTGCCAAATGCTTTGAAACCGTTGCTTATTTTATTTACTGTTGTTCTTTAACAACAATTTAAAGCTGGGCATGAAAAGGCAATAGATTTTGCTCAGACATTTTATTTCAGGATTGAGGTTCTTTTATTTACTGTAAATTTATGACAAAGGACCTATGGCTTTACTTTTCTTCTGAAGGAAGCCATACTCAAGACTTTTATGCCCTAAAAAAATATAAAAAATCATACTGGAAACTTGATGGAATTGTACTAAATAATATTCACAATTTTATTTAACAATTTGTGATTAAGTCACTTGTTGTTGAACCTTGAAATATTAAAAAATATATATTTATTTATTAGAAAAGGTCTAGAAACTAAAGTTATGTATTTGGCTCTTTTTTATTTAAATGCTGTATTTACTCGCATAATGTACTTTTCACGACAATAGTGATTTCAAAGTTAGTGTGTGATTTATGTGTGAAAGTGTCTAAAACTTGTTTATCTCACCTGTAAATGAACATTACAACTCAATACAAATGTAGCACCATCTGTAATTTGCAAGCATGGAAAAAGCTTGGAAAAGCATGGAATTCTGTGAGAAGGCATTTGTTGAAGATGGGCTTTCCAGTTGTTCTGATAGTTCTGTATATGATGGAGAATGGGTTCTACATCCAACTCTTCCATAATTTCCTCATTTCTTTTATGGTCCCACTTTGTATAGCCTGCTGTACGGCGCATAAATCACATCTTATTTGCTGTTATTTGGCATTCATCTCTTCTTCGTATTGTCCATGCTTCACTACCATATCTTAATACTGGTTTTGCAAGAACCTTATAAAGCCGTAATCTTGTTCTTTTGTACTAAAGATGGTTTCATAATACTATTAATTATCCCCATTGTTTTGTGAAATTTGTGATTTTGCTACATATAGGGTATTTCCCACTAAAGTTTAGTTTTCTTTGTATTGATTTCCATATTGTACCTTTTCACAATTATATTAAAATTGTGTATAGAATACTGTAAAGCTGTTTCTGTTGGAGCTATTAATACCAAATCATCTGCAGAAAGCATGGAGTCTATTCTTAGGTTTCTATCAATTTGAATAGAATCATGTCTCATCTGTCGCCAATCTTGAAGTATGATAAAGAGCAAGGTTTTAAAACTGTTTTAGTACAATAATGTGTGTTTTTCTGAAAAGGTTGAATTTGTAAGGTTAATTTTTAAAATTTAAATTATTTGCTTAATTTTCATTCAAATTAATTTTCTCCATTACACCTAACTGTAAAGAAAAAACAGACAAACAATAATATTTAAATTAATATTGGGAAGTAAACATTATGAGGTTATATCATTAATAGTGAGTGGAGAACATATTTCTAACGACTCACCTCATATAATTTCAAATTTCTTTGATACCAGCAGTTTCAGACAATATCTTGTCCCTCTTCACTGAAGTCATGACTGAAGAGGGACAAGATATTGTATGAAACTGCTGGTATCAAAGAAATTATATGAGGTGAGTCATTAAAAATATGTTCTCCACTCGCTATTAAACAATAATGAGTTTTGGAATCTTATAGGCTTTGGGAGTTATTGCCATAGCAGGTCTTCTTCATTTCTTTCTTTTCATTTATAGACACTTTAACATTTAAGATAATATATCTAAGGTATGTAGGTATATCTAATAGGGTTAAATAATGTAATTATAATTCATAAAATTATTTCTGTAACTGAAAATCCAACTCAGCATTTGCTTTAACAATTGAAGAAAAAAACTTGGGTTAGAAGCCATAGGATCTTCTGAATAGGAGTCTCACATTTTTCTCTGAATCAACTTACGTGGTTACAAAATATTAGATGCGACAAGAGGGTAATTGAAGAATGAGTAATTTTTTATACCTTACCTCATAGTTTAATGTTTTCTTAAAGACGGAAACTGCGGTTTTCAAGAAGAAACATCCCTCCCATTTTCAACCGACATTATGACTGTTTTTTCTTGAAAACAGCAGTTCCCGTGTTTAAGAAAACAAACTATGAGGTAAGATACTATGAATATTTGAGGGTGTTTGTTTTATTTAATAATTTTTGTGCATGAATTATGTGAAATAAGCGAGTAAATATGGTGTTTAAAAAGCTATTTATTTACTAGATAAGAAGCGTAGAAAACTAAAGTTGTGTATTTGTCTCATTTTATCTAAATATTTTTTTCTTTCTTGTTTGAAGTTTGTTAATGAAGCTGGAGTGAATGGTGACATAGCTACCTGAAGTTGTTTAGTTATTTCCATTATTTTAATTATATGTCTCATTTCAAGTTGCTTCATAGAATAACTCTTATGCTTAATTGTGATGATATTTATATGTAACAAAGCAACATATGTTTCACAAAACCTTACTAATGTAATTTACAATAAAACCTGTTCTGACTTCTCACATGATCATTAAATTAAATAAAAATGATGACATAAGGTCAGATGCTTGCATTTGCTATTAAAGAAACTTTTGATTGAATGAGATAACTGTAGTTTCTAATTTTTCTAAGGTCAAGTTTAGTGTTCTCTTTTTATGAATGAATTTCTATCTACAGTGGGCATATGCAACCTTTTTTGGAAAAGGGCCACTGTTGTTAAAGTGAATTGGTTTGTGGGCCAAATACCGCATTAAATAGGATCTAAGATAAACCAATTAATTTAAATATAAAATGGCTAATATATTGTGATGTTATTTTTATTAAAATATTAATTATATATTAGTTAAATTATTTTTAAAATTAAATAAAATACATATTTTCTCATGTATAATCTAATTATAAAATCTAAATTGAACAATATTTTCTTGCTGCTACACTTAGAAGCCATCATTAACATTTATAAAACTCACAGAATTAATTATATTTTCAAACCTCTCACTAACACTACAATATGAGTGAACAATTGCAAACTGGAAACTAACTTGAAATGAACAAAATGTAACGATAATAAAATATTTGGCACTCACTCACCCAAAGTAGTAACTGCACAGTCAACAATACACAGAGACTTCAAAGTGATGCGCGGTAGGTAGGATCATAAATAAAAATCTGGGCTGGGTGTTTCTTAAAACAGATGTGATTTCTCCATGTTTTGAGTAAGAGGATGAGTAGGATGAACTTTCGCAAACACATGTGTTGGAAACAGAAAAAAAGTCTTTATATTTCAAGTTTGTCTTATACCAAATATAATTATTTATTTCATAAATTATATTAGACTAAAACTTACAAATATCACTGCAAGCTGAATGTGATGTGATAGAGCAAACATCATTATGGGCGACATGCGATGGGATCGATGGCCACAAGTGGTCTGTGGGTTGGACACACCTGATTTACAATATGATACATTTCTCATTGTGTGTGTTCTAGGGATTTAATTCAGGTGCTTGGTCCTCAAGGTAGCTCAGGCAGCAAGGCTTCTACTACAGAATGTATGGCTCAGATTTTATTCTGGACAATGGAAGGTGAGATTTTTCTTTATCTGTGTCAGAATGGTCCTGGAATCTGATAAGTCTCCTATAAAATGAGTACTAGTAAATTCCTTGGTGATCGACATAACATCAGTCAAAGAGAGGGTACTGAAAGTGTATCTGCCAAGGATTTGAAACCGTGGTCTACTTAGAAGACTGGATATGAGGAGAGATATGAAACATTTAATCTTAACTTATGACATTTTGCTAACATCTAATTTTTTAAAAAAAAAATCTCTTCTATTCACAATCCTCAGGACAAGCAGTAGAAATATGGTTGGTTGGTATCTAATGTCGAGCACTTGATAATGAAATCATTCGCTCTCTTGCACTCCAATATTTAGCAGAAAGGCTGGTCTCTTCTACAAAAGCTAGACAACGGAGGAGATGGTTTCTTTCCATATCTTCATTTAAATTGCAAAAAGCACATTTAGGTGAATCTGTTATGCCAAGTCTGTGTAGGTGTTTATTCAGGCAGTCATGTCCTGTTAGCAGTCTGAATATTGCTACTGCAGATTTTCTTTGTAATGTCATAAGCTTGTAGATTTTCCCATTCCTTTCCAGATGTTTTGGTGGCGTATTCTTCTCGCAGTAGAAATATATGTTTCATTCATTTCCAGCTAATGGTCTGAACTATACACACAGTTTTCTACCTGTTAATTTTCCTTAGAGGAGGGAATATTGTTTAAAGAGTTGCAATATAGTTTCTCTTCCACAAGCTGCATTTGAGATGTTCAAGATTATTTATTTCTTCTTCTTCTTCCTTTCATGAGATAGACTTGGTGGCCTGTTAGGTCTCAATCCAACGTTTGAAGGATCAGCCCAAAGATGATGCTTTTGTTCTGATCTTTCTATCAACTCCACTGTAGATTTGAATGTAATTGTTGGTTTCTTTTGTACCCTTTAATTTTCTCCTAGTTTCTGATATTACTGCTATATGATTTTTTTTCCGATTTAAGTTTCCATCTAATTGATCATCTTTATGAGTAATTCTGCAGACGTTGCAAGTGGCAAAATTCATTATATTTCTCTTTTTCCAATTTGTCTCCTTTAACAAGCTTGGGTCATCATCATTTAGAGCTGTCCTTTTACATCTTCTTTGAGACTTTTTAGTAAGTTCAGTCCTCACAACAGGTTACTGGCCTGAAGTGAGCAAGTCCAGTGGTGGGGTTGCCACCTTAGGCCTCTGGACAGGCACAATTATGATACAGCATTTACTCTGTATCTTGATGGAACGGTTATACCGCCGTGACACGGTCCCCAGAGCCCCGTTTATTTTAGGCAGGTTGCACCACGAGCAGTTGGGGTTGGGATTTAGATAGGAGAGGTTATATAGACTTGAAAGCATAATAATCTCTCTATCTGGGATGAAAAGGATATCCCTGAAAAAATTACTAGTTATAATAAAAGTTTAGGAATTATTAATCAAGTTATGAAACCATCCCTTGTACAAAAAAACACCAGATTATGTTTATATAACACTTTGGCTAGACCAGTGTTGACCTATGGTAGTGAAGCATGGACACTAAAAAGACAACATGAAAGCAGAATAACGGCTTGTGAAATGAGATTCATGTGCAGAACAGCGGGTTACACCAGATGGGATCGGAAAAGGAACACCGATATCTTAAAAGAATTGAAGACTACGCCAATTTTGGAATATATTAAACAGTACCAACTAATTAAGTTATGTAGATAGGAAATAACACTATGAGGTTCTTTAATATTGTTTATTTTTTATTATTTCACTCACTTCATAATTCATAGCAGACCCTGGGTTTCTTCACATAATTTGTGACATTGTCAATGCTGCGTCACGTTCACAACTGACGTCCTGCAGGATAGAAGGCCGTTGGACGTCAGTTGTGAACGTGACGCAGCATTGACAATGTCACAAATTATGTGAAGAAACCCAGGGTCTGCTATGAATTATGAAGTATGAGGTGAGTGAAATAATAAAAAATAAACAATAGTACCAACTAAATTGGAAACACCATCTTGGAAGAATGAGTTCAAATCGGATACCCAAAGCTGTTTATAATATATACCAAGAGGACGAAGATCACTGGGCAATTCCATGAAACGCTGGAGGGAAAATTTTCTATAGGATCGTAACAGGCCTTGGCCTAATACTTGGAAGGAAGAAGAAGAAGGTTATATAGAATGCACTTCACTATATTTTGCAACCTGATTATTTATTTAATTGTGCCAACTCAAGAAATTCAATTAAGAATTTTTATTTTAAGTTTTGTATGTCAGATTCATCATCCAATGAGAAAAGAAAAAAAAAAGTATGGTAAAGCTTAATGGTCTTTTAGCAAGGTATCTGAAAGAAAGGACAGGTTTTACTGTAAAAATACAAATGTTACTATTTAGGTTGATTTAGTGATATGTTTGTTGATAACTACAGCTGTACACTGACATGGTAATAACAGTTAAAAATGACATTAGCTTAAAAAAGATAAAAGATATCAATTGAGTAATTGTAAATACATGTATTTTTACATATCAAATGGGTGGTTTCTTCCTTGTAAGAAAAAATCAAGGTACTGTATACCTTGCGCAAACTGTTGCCTTCTTTTGTAAACAATCGCCATGCCACCATCATTTTATAAATAGCACATGTTTTGTAAATATAAATCTATAATGTAGATGTTGAAAGAGAGAGAATATAATCTTTGGAAACTACATGCAATTTTAAGTCATTTGTGTGATTTCATAATAAAAAAAAAGACTGTTGATATTATATTTGAAGAGAAAAAATTTTCGCCTAGACCGAGACTCGAACCCAGGACCTTTGGCTTTCCAGGCCAAATGCTCTACCAACTGATCTTCCGAGGCGAGTTGCGATCTAGACGCAAGTTTTTCTCTTTATATACATTGTAATTCCCTCGTGCTTAATGCTTTGAAACTGTTGCTTCTATCTTTGCATACGGCAGCCTCTTAGTTAAGAAAACATTAATTGGGAATTTAACACTACTTTATAAAGCCAGTAGGGCTTCTATTGATGTTTTTATTATTAATTTAACACTTCTCACTGAAGGTAAATTATATTTGAAGAGAAAAATTTTTGCCTGGACCGAGATTCGAACCTGGGACCTTTGGCTTTCTGGGCCAAATGCTCTACCAACTGAGCTACCGAGGCAAGTTCGATCTAGATGCAAATTTTTCTCTTATATACGTTGTAATTCCTTCGTGCCAAATACTTTGAAACCTTTGCTTCTATCTTTGCAAATGGCGGCTTCTTAGTTAAGAAGACATTTATATAATGTGGTTTCTTAGTTAAGAAGACATTTATATAAATGTCTTCTTAACTAAGAAGCCACCATTTGCAAAGATATAAGCAAAGGTTTCAAAGCATTTGGCGTGAAGGAATTACAGTGTATATAAGAGAAAAATTTGCATCTAGATTGCAACTCGCCTCGGTAGAGCATTTTGGAGCGGAAAGCCAAAGGTCCTGGGTTCGTGTCTTGGTCTAGGCGAAAATTTTTCTCTTCAAAAGTAATAAATATTGTTTGTTTAATCACAAGAGACATGAAAATTCACTCCATAAGTTTTCTGGCATTTCAGTACAGGAGATTCTTCATCTTCTGGAGTTGAGGGTCCAATTTTTTGCAATCAAGTGAATTTATATAATAAATTTGGGAATTTTTAACATTATGAGGTTTTATTAATAAGAATTAAATGAACCGTGAATTCTTGTTACCTCATACTTCTATGTTTTTTAAAACACAGCACTGCAGTATCAGCGACCATCATCACCATCCTCTGCTGTTTTCACAACTGTCAATCTTTTCTTTTGCCGGTAATTATCCAAACTGCCATCTGGTGTTCTTTTGAAGGAATAATTTTCTAAACTGCCATCTGTTGTATTTTTGAAGAACTTTGTAATCAAGCTCGGTTCGTCTGGAATCTCGAAGTTCATGGTTCTAGTATGGTTTTTTTGAAAATAGTTTATTAGAGCATCATAGATTTGAAAAAGAAGCAAAACTTTTGAAACATCTATCCAAACCTTTGGATTTAACAGTTTGGGAAAAGATATATATTAAAAAAAAACCATACTAGAACCACGAACTTCGAGATTCTAGACGAACCGAGCTTGATTACAAAGTTCTTCAAAAATACAACAGATGGCAGTTTAGAAAATGATTCCTTCAAAAGAACACCAGATGGCAGTTTGGATAATTACTGGCAAAAGAAAAAATTGACAGTCATGAAAACAGCTGAGGATGGTAACGATCGCTGATACTGCAGTGCCATATTTAAAAAAATATAGAAGTATGAGGTGAGAAGAAATCACGATTCATTTAATTCTTAATCAAGTGAATGTTCTCCATTAATTTTGGTGCTCTGTTTCTTGCTTATGTTGTCATTTTCAGAGGTATAAATGTTGATAGATAAGATGCAAGACAATCATGTCCAGAATTCAGTTAGAAGGTTCTATTGCTTCTTTTGTTGCTTTGGTTTTTCCTTCCATGTGTGTCTGATATTTTTCCAAACTTTTCTTGGGATAACTTTTAATGCTTCTACATGAAATATGTCTTGGGTTTGATTTATTACAAGTCTTCTTACTGTTTTTATGTCCAGTGAATTTTAGGTCCCCCCATGGACTATCACCTTGACGTGGTGGGGGCGCCAAGTACTCAATGAACCAGACGACTAAATCGGGGAAGTTTAGCTTTGCTAACTTGCCGATTGGTTAGAGGTGAGAGGAAACTAAGTATAATCCGCAACGTGGGAGACGTCTGCCAGAAGGTTGACATCGATCAAGAAGTCGATCAACAGTCTACGAGGTGACGTGATACCAGGCGATCATCACAATGGCTCAAGGGGCGGAAGCAGCAACCCTCTCTAAAGGGGTTAATACTTAGAAGAGCATGGTTAGATGCTCTGAGACAGCAGTCCTGTCATTATCCTTACCCTGTACAGCGCTTGTAACGTGGTCAGGGGACATTTATTACTACTGATTCAGAACTTATTAATCTCTGTGAAAGAATAAAATACTTTCAAAATGCTTACCTTCAGCACATATTAAGAAGAATGTATAATTATAAACCAAAAGGGAGAAGAATGTTGGGAAGACCATTGAAGAGATGGAAGGACCAATTCGACCTATAATGAGATCGGAACAGGCCATTGGGCTTAATCCTTGTTGTTGATGATTAATTTTAGGTGGGGTTTAGTGCCTCATAATTTGAGAGAAAATTCACATCCACAAAAATAAAAATAAAATCATGAATTTTGAAATTCCCGGGGAAAGACATTTGATTAGGAAGTTCATTGGTCAGCCAATAGAGGGAGCAAAAATCAACCTAAGGCTTATGAACTACCGATTCAACCGTTAGAAGGAATTGATAATGATATGTAATGTATTGAAACCAGTCTTCAAGAAATCTACAAATATGAGGTGAATTGTTAAAAATATAACTCTCTATTTATTAAATTTTAACATCTTTATTTTTGAAGATCATGACTTAATCTCTCTTACATATCACATAAATACAACATATAAATTATATTTGAAGAGAAGAATTTTCGCCTAGACCGAGACTCGAACCCGGGACAAATGCTCTACCAACTGAGCTACCGAGGCGAGTTACGATATAGACGCAAATTTTTCTCTTATATACGTTGTAATTCCCTCTCGTCAAATGCTTTTGAAACCATTGCTTCTATCCGGGTTCGAGTCTCTGTCTAGGCGAAAATTTTTCTCTTCAAATGTAATTTATCTTTCATTGAGAAATGTTAAATCAATAATAAAAACAACATATAAACTTAATTTTTTATTATACTGTAAACATATTCAGTTTCTTTAAGGAATTTATAATATAATACAATAAGATATTTAATATTTTATTGAAATAAAGTCCTATTTTGTTTTAAATATTGTATATAAACAAAACATCAATTACAAAGCAAATGCAGGAAATCTAGCTTCTTTTGGTTCTTGAAGATCCACCAAGAAATAAATAACACCAGCAAAACCTGAAAGAAAATAAATGAAATTATATTAAAATTACGTAAGGTAATATAAATACAGTATTACCCTGCTTTTACGTTCCTGCATTTACGTTTTCCCACCTTTTTACAGGTCTCTTCAGTTTCCCTATATTCACAATGTATTAAAAACCCTGTTTTTATGTTTCTGAAATTTTGTTTTCCTGCAATTTACGTCACATCACATCGATCTTCGGCGTTAGACATCGAAGATATTCAATTTATTTGGTAGATTATCTCGCTTCTATGCAATCGATATGTAGGCAGAGCAAGTTCATTGAGCCAACGAAGCTGACTTCTGTACAATCGATAAAGAGCAGAGCATGTTCATCGAGCCAACGAAGCTGGCTCAGAACTTTAAAGATTTCTGAAATTCAACCAGTATACTTACATGGCAAAACAATTTTTTTAATCTTTCAATAAAGATTCATAGTGCTGCTTGCTAAACCTCTCCTTGTTAAGGTAGAATATTTTTATCACTCACCTCATATTGTTCTTCTTATTTGATTATAAACTAGTTTCGGAGCATAGTTTCTGTTCCATCCTCAGTATCGTCACGACCGTTGTACTGTCGTCTTGAAGAGCTGTCCTTCTCTCCTTCCATTGGCTGACTGAAAAACCTCGAAACCAGGTCATTCTCACCGGGAATTTCAAAGTTCATTAATTTCTTCTTTTCGCTCTTTTGAATGTAGATCTTTTCCCAAACAGTAAGTTCTTTAGGTTTTTCTATTTGTTTTAATAATTTAGCTTCTTTCTCGATAAGATGTTTTACAGACCATGCATGGGCAGCCACTGCAGATTTTTCTACTTCCCCTTTCTTGACATTCCTGAGATGTTCTTTCACTCTAGTTTTCAAATTTATTTTAGTTTTTCCTATGTAGAATTTCTCACATTCTTCACATTTAATTTGATAAATCCCTGATTGTTGTTTTCTTCTTTAATTTTCTCATTCTTATTAGGTCTAATCAGTCTACTGATGCTGTAGTCATTTTTGGGTGCTAACCTTATGTTGAAATCTTTAAAAATTTTTTGAAACTTGTGGTGTTTTAATGGATGATATGTGAATTTTCTAAATTTTACATTATCTTCATTTACTTTTAGAAGAGTGCTTTGATTAATACATTTTTGTCTTTTGAACTTGTTTATTTTTTTGAGTATCATTTTTATTGCAAAACCATTTATTTATTTTTTAAATGGTGAAAGTAAAAGAAATAAAGTAATTTTATGTTTACAGCAGTTCAAAACACACATTACATTGAACTATTATAGGAATATCACTATGAGGTTTAATTTAAAATAAAATTCTTTACATCTCACCTGATATTTTGTCTTATAAATAAATAAAAGACAGGATATGAGGTGTGGTGTAAAGAATTTTATTTTAAATTAAAAGAAACATTAGATTATTTAGCCAATATTGTATATTATCCCAGTCACTGCTTTTTTGCACCTTATAGAATGGTTGCTGAATGTGAGGGTAAACATTTTTTAGCTCCTCCTCGTTTTCCATAATTTACACTTTCCCCAAATTTACACCACTTTCCCTCGTGTAAAGTGTAAAAGAGGGGTAATACTGTAGAATATTATCCCCATGTTTTTTTCATGTTCTGAAATGGATGCAGAGTATGGGGGGGTCAACATTTTTGAGCTCATCTTCATTTCCCTCAATTTACACTTTCCCCTATTTTACACCATTTTCCCTGTGGTCCCTTGAAAAGTGTAAAAGAGGGGTAATACTGTATTTTTGGATATCAGTGTTCTCTGTCCATTATCATAAAAGGTAGTTGATTATTAGTTGCAGTGGTGTGCGATGGTCACAGCAATTACCCCACCCGTATGACAAAAATGTACTCATACCTCATGGTTAGAGATCCGCAAAATTCGTGAAAATGTAAAATGCTCTAATTTTGTCATTTTCTTGTTCCCATAATCTCAAAAAAGCATGTATGAATCGCAAAATCCTACGATAACGCGAAATAACACCAAAATAAAAAAAAATTCAACAAATTCTGGAAATCTATATATTAACTTTGGGAATTTTTAACATTATGAGGTTCAATTCATAAGAATTAAATGAATCGTGATTTCTTCTTACCTCATACTAGTATGTTTTTTAAACACAGCACTGCAGTATCAGTGACCCATTGTCACCATCGTCAGCTGTTTTCACGACTGTTAATTTGCTTTTTTTTTTTTTTTTTTTTTTTTTTTTTCGTGAAAACAGCTGACAATGGTGATAATGGGTTGCTGATACTGCAGTGCTGTGTTTAAAAAACATACAACTATGAAGTAAGAAGAAATCACGATCCATTAAATTCCGGAAATTTTTTCGTTCTATTCATGAAATTTTCATAATGCATTTTTAAACACTGTTTACGGATTCCATCTTTTTTTAAACTGCCATATCCATAGAGAACGGATAGAGCACTTCTCAATGTCAACTTGTATATTTCGCTTTCGAGTTGTGACATCAGGCCCAGCTAACTGGTATTCAGTCAGATAAAATAAAAAATACAATAATAATAAAATAATGATAGTATTAACCTTCAAAAAGTGAAAGCGGTCGGTCTGGAACCTGATACTGATGTTTGCCATAAGGATAACACCATTCAGCAAATCTGCAACTTCTGTACAAATGCTTTACGTCCTGCAAAATAAAGACACTTTCAATAACTGACATTTGAAATACATAGATAAAGCTATTACATATTTTGATTAATCATATTTTTCTTTTACTTAGGGCCTTTAATTTCAATTTTAATCTTTCTTTATTTCACTAATGAGAGAAAATAAATCATCAGCAACAAGCAATCAAACCCCAGTCTGAGCATATAATTTTTCTCTTTTAATATAATTTGTCCTTCAGTGAGAAGTATTAAATTAATAATAAAAACATCAAAAGAAGTCCTACTGACTGTACAAAGTAGTGTTTAAATTCCCAATAAGCGGTAAAGCTTATTATTTTGATGTTATATTTTAAATTAACACTTTCCAGAATTTCATATAGTTTTATTTTAGGAAGAAAAATTATAAGAATTAAATGAATCATGAATCTTCTTACCTCATACTTCTATGTTTTTTTAAACACAGCATTGCAGTATCAGCGACCATCGTCACCACCTCAGCTGTTTTCACGACTGTCAATTTTTTCTTTTGCCAGTAATTATCCAAACTGCCATCTGGTGTTCTTTTGAAGGAATTATTTTCTATACTGCCATCTGGTGTTCTTTTGAAGGAATTATTTTCTAAACTGCCATCTGTTGTATTTTTTAAGAACTTTCTAATCAAGCTCGGTTCGAGATTCCAGACGAACCGAGCTTGATTACAAAGTTCTTCAAAAATACAACAGATGGCAGTTTAGAAAATGATTCCTTCAAAAGAACACCAGATAGAAAATCTGCTTCTTCTTCCTTCCAAGTATTAGGCCAAGGCCTGTTACGATCCTATAGAAAATTTTCCCTCCAGCGTTTCATAGGACGGCCCAGTGATCTTTGTCCTCTTGGTATATAATTATAAACAGCTTTGGGGATCCGATTTGAACTCATAATTCCTTCAAAAGAACACCAGATGGCAGTTTGGATAATTACCGGCAAAAGAAAAAATTGACAGTTGTGAAAACAGCTGAGGATGGTGACGATGGTCGCTGATACTGCAGTGCTGTGTTTAAAAAACATAGAAGTATGATGTAAGAAGAATTCACGATTCATTTAATTCTTGTTAATAAAACCTCATAATGTTAAAAATTCCCAAATTTATTATATAAAAGAAAAATTATGTTCGACCGAGAGTCGAACCCTGGATCTCTGACTCTGTACGTCAGTGCAATAACCATTACGCTATTCGAACTTCTGATAGGAACATGAAAATAATTTTTAAATTCTCAATAAAAATACTTTGAATAGAAGTGGTCAGATGGCATTGTTGATAGCAATGGCTATTGGCCTTTGGATGAAAGGAGATTTGTATAAGTGGAAAGAAATTTGACGTTCCTATCGGAAGTTCAAATGGCATATCGGTTATTGCGGAAGTATGTGTCAGAGATATGGGATTCGACTCCCGGTTCGAACATAATTTTTCTTAATATTTTATTTTAGGAAGTGATATTTTGAGGTTATTTCAATTAAATTATTTTTTAGTCTGATCATCGTACCTCAATATTAATGTTGATTTGTTCTTGAACATGTTTCAATTATATCATAATCATCATCAGCATCTTGCCCAGACTGGTTAGATTTATGTTGCACACTCTGGATGCTGATGTGAGCTCCATCCTGTGGTTGGCCAAAGAAGCTGACATCGACATCCAGGGTGTGCAACATAAATCTAACCAGTCTGGGCAAGATGCTGATGATGATTATGATATCATTGAAACATGCTCAAGAACAAACCAACATTAATATTGAGGTAAGATGATCAGACTAAAAATAATTTAATAATTTTTCTTTCTAAAATATTGTTCACTGTACTTTTCATGCTTTGGGTTCTGCTCTGTGGTCTCTTTTCAATTTCACACACACTTGGCCAGTGATGTGTACTTTGTACTGGGTATAGAAAGAGGCATAGAAGTTAAGTGTGTTGTGTAGATGGATGAATTTATTTATTATTCATTAGATAATTAAAGACCGCTACTCACTCCAGTCAGTTGATATAGCACCAGGAAGGTATAAGCATTCCCAGCAACTCCATGACATATGCTGTATCCTTTTTTGAGAACGCCACGTTTCCACACCACTTCACCACATTTCAGCGCAGTCTCCAGATATTTTTTATCTCCAAACACCTGCACGTGAAGGTAATTTAAATTTAATATTTATTAAGAAAAATACCCTGTAAGTAGCAAAATTTGTATAGATTCAAAAATACTGGAAAGAGTAAATTTGTTTAAGTTATGTAGATAGGAAATAACACTATGAGGTTTTTTAATATTGTTTATTTTTTAATATTTCACTCACCTCATACCTCATAATTCCTAGCAGACTCAGGGTTTCTTCACATCATTTGTGACATTCTCAATGCTGTGTCACGTTCACAACTGACGTCCAACGGCCTTCTATCCTGCAGACTACCTCCGCGCCATCTGGTGGCCGACCGACGAATTTCCAAATCAGATCTCTCTCCTTATAACCGGGCATTTCAAAATTCATAGTTGTATTTTCATTCTTGCATATGTAAATTTTTTCCCAAATTGTGAGTTCCTTCGGTTTTTCCAATTGTTTAAGTAATTTTGTTTTGGTTTCTATTCTATGTTTTTCTGACCAGGCAACCAAAACAAAATTACTTAAACAATTGGAAAAACCGAAGGAACTCACAATTTGGGAAAAAATTTACATATGCAAGAATGAAAATACAACTATGAATTTTGAAATACCCGGTTATAAGGAGAGAGGACTGATTTGGAAATTCGTCGGTCGGCCACCAGATGGCGCGGAGATCAGTCTGCAGGATAGAAGGCTGTTGGACGTCAGTTGTGAACGTGACACAGCATTGAGAATGTCACAAATGATGTGAAGAAACCCTGGGTCTGCTAGGAATTATGAAGTATGAGGTGAGTGAAATATTAAAAAATAAACAATAGTAAATTTGTTTACCTATCTTGGATACACATTAACATATTTCGATGAAGTTAACATATCAAATAAAATTATTAATTTTAATAAAACCATGGGAATAATAAATTCAATAATGAAATCTTCGTTAGACCAGAGAGATACCAGAATACAATTTCACAAAACCTTAGCAAGACCTCAAAATTATTAATTTTAATAAAACTATGGGAATAATAAATTCAATAATGAAAGCTTTGCTAGACCAGAGAGATACCAGAGTATGATTATACAAAACCTTAGCAAGACCTGCACTTTGCTACGGCAGTGAGGCATGGACTTTGAGGAAAGGAGAAGAGAGATTTCGAGATTCCTGATGAACGTGAACTCATCTCAAAGTTTATCAAATCAACACCAGATGGCAACGTTATTGATGAAGATACCAATGAAAATCCGATAGTCATAATGTCGGATGAAAATGAGAGAGATCCTTCTCTCGAAAACTAGTTCCTGTGTTTGAAGAAACATAAAATATGAGGTAAGATGTTAAAAAATGACTCATTCATTTATGAATTAAGAACCTCATAATGTTATTTCCCATATTTAACTAAGAATATTTCTATTTAGTTTGAAATTTCTGTTAATGATATTTACCTTGTAAGCTTCAGCAAAGAGAAATACTACACCAGGAGCACCATGACACCACTGAACCAGTTTATCAGTGCTGCTTCCAAGTGATGATGGAAAATTATCTGAAGGAAAGGTAATACCTTGCAGAAAGTCAATTGTTGGTCTTACCAAATTGTTCAAATCATCCTGACTCATGTAATCTTTAGCCTAAAAAAAATAAATTACAAGGAGCACTGAAAAAAGTAAAGAATTAAAATTATTTGAAGAGAAAAATTGTATGCTCAGACTGGGACTCGAACCCAGGACCTTTGGCTTTCTAGGTCAAGTGCTCTACTGACTGAGCTATCTGAGCGAATTCCAATCTAAACACAAATTTTTCTCTTCATTGAGATGTATGAAATGAATAATAAAAACATTGAAGTTAAATTATTTTTTTACCGCTTAAAAGTAATGTATAAATTCTCAATAAAAAATACTCCAAATAGGTCAGATGGCATTGTTGGTAGCAATACATACCACCCTTCTGATGAAAGAGAATTGTACAGAGTTCTTCATTTATAACCTAATGGGCACATTTCGTTTTACCTATGCGCGGTTGGGTGTACCACAGCCGGCTTTGCTCCTATATAAACTCCGCGCATAAAGCATGTTATAAAAATCAAACCTTATAAATACTGGGCCATCTTGTTTTAAACAAAGGACACGTGTACACTTACAAGGTTTTAGTTTTTAATAATTTAGTTGCTCTATGTGCAGAAGACTCTGAAATTCCCACCTGTTATGCTAATTTTGGTATGGATTTTGTTGGTGTACGTTCTAAACTTGCGTCTATTTCGTCTAACTTTTTGTCTGTTAAAACTGTATGTTTCTCCATCATCCTCATGAAATGATCATTTACAGTAGTGGAACAGATGATGATGATGATAACAGCAACAATAATAATAATAATAATCATCATCATCATCATCATCATAGTACATTCACGAATTTAGGCCATTTGTTGACCTGTTTCGGCCTCAAGAGAAACACCATCCAAAAGTCTTTTGAGTGGACGTTCTGGTCTTCTTCTTCCTGCAGGTTGATATCTTAACATTTGTTTGGGTATTCTGTGATCTTCCATTCGATGAACATGTTGTATCCATCTTGACTTATAATCAGAAATTTTGTTTTCTAAAGGTGCCATGTGTAATTCTTCTAAGATGTCATTTTTTTTGTGATCTAGTAGTGGTTATCCTGCAGTCCTCCAAAGATATCTCATTTCAGCAGATCTAAGTCTCTGTATATCCTTCTGTTTCAACGTCCATATTTCGCTACCATACAAAAGAGTTGGAAGAGCCAGTGTTTTATATACTTTTAATCTTGAATGCTTTTGGACTAACTGTGGCTTGAAGATAGAATTTATTAACCCTAAAATTCTTAAAAATTTAGATATTTTTGCATTTACATCCTTTTCTTCTTCATATGAGATATTGCATCCTAGATATGTAAAATTATTCACCTGCTCCAAAATTTTATTGTCCAGTACAATTTTATTTCTGACAGGATCTACACCTTGAAATGCCATAATTTTTGTTTTTTCTGTAGATATCTTCAAACCATATTCTTCTGTAATTTTGTTAAGTTCATACAGACCTTTCTGTAGATTATCTTCGGAAGTTGCTATTATTATTTGGTCATCTGCAAACAGTATGGTGTTTAATTTTCTATTTTCTGATATTCTTATTCCAAATTTATATTTTTTGTTCCAGCAACATATAATAATAATAATAATAATAATCATAATATGATAATAATAATTAATAATAATTGTAACAATAATAACAATAATAATAAATTATATCAGCAATAAGTTAAATAACTTGACAAAAATAACAGGAGTAATAAACAATGTATTTAAATAACAAAGTTAAAGAAAACAAGAATTAAAATATAAATATTATCTTGGCAACTCATACTCTTCTATATTTAACTTTCACAGGGAAAATAAACACTATGAGGTTTAATTTAAGAATTAAATTAATGTTTTTATTACCTCACCTCATATCCTTTTTCTTCTAGACTGCAATTTGAGAGCTTATCTCCGTCATCGGTAGCCTCTGGTCGACCGGTGTTACGTCATTTCTTGGCAGTTTTCTTCTTCCTTCTATCGGTGGACCGATGAACCTCTGGATCAAATCAAAATTTGCAGGAGTTTCAAAATTCATGAGTTTATCTTTGTTTTTTTTTTTTTTTTGGATGTGGATTTTGACCTGATTCAGAGGTTCATTGGTCCACCGATAGAAGGAAGAAGAAAACCGCCAAGAAACAAATAACACCAGTCGACGAGAGGCTACTGATGATGGAGATAAGCTCTGAAACTGCAGTCTAGAAGAAAAAGGATATGAGGTGAAGTAATAAAAACATTAATTTAAATCATACTCTTCTATATATCATGGACTATCAAAGTACCTCAATTTTGAACATGTTTTACGCATACAAAGAAGGAATTGAGCAGAATCCAAGCTACAGAAATGAATTATTGTAATCAATGGTAAAGAGAAAAAATTTTTTTCCTGAACCGGGAATCGAACACTGAACCTCTCCGTGATGATGCTCTGACCACTGAGCTAATTCAGGCTTCATTCCCTTACAAGCATAAATCCTCCCTTTACCCTACTCTCTTGATCCCACATAATATTAATTTAATACAGAAATTAAATTCTTACGTGGAATGGTACATAAAACAAGGAGAGATAGAATAAGGAATGACAAAATCAGGGAGACATTAAATGTAGAAAAATTAACAACAGGCATAGAAAAAAATAGACTAAAATGGTTTGGACATTTAAAAAGAATGGAAAAATAAAGACTACCACACAGACTGCTAAATCTCAAGATACAAGGAAAACAACCATGAGGTAGACCACAAGAAAGATGGATTAACCAAGTGAAGAAAAGTTTACAATAAAGAGGATACAACTGAAAAGAAAGAAAGCACGGGAAGATAGAGGTGGTTGGATGCATATATGGAATCTACCTTCTGAAAGGAGAATGCGATAAGAGGATGATGATTAGTTAAGAAATGAAAACAGGGCTTCTGGGATGTTAATCAGGCTAACTGTTACACCAAACAGGTGGTAAACAACATATTTTATAGAAGTTTAAAGTAAAACTCTTTAAGATTAAATTAAAATGTTTCATATCTCACCTCATATCCAGTCTTCTAACAAGACCAGTTTCAAAACCTGGGCAGCTTCATCTTCAGTAATTTTTCGTCGACTGATGTTATGTTGATCACGACAACTGCTTCTTCCTCCCTCTGTTGGTGGAATGATCTGTCCATTTTAATTTAATATTAGATTAAACCTCATAGTGATTTCTTATATGGAAATATCAATTAACAAAACTAAAATTATGGCATTTCATGGGAAGGACCCCATACAAAGAAAAATCTGTCTCCAGAATAAAATTTTAGAGAGATCTAATCAATTTAAATATCTTGGATATTATCTCTCTATCTGGGATGAAAAGGATATCCTTGAAAAAATTACTAATTATAATAAAAGTTTGGGAATTATTAATCAAGTTATGAAACCTCCCTTGTACAAAAAAACACCAGATTACGTTTATATAACACTTTGGCTAGACCAGTGTTGACCTATGGTAGTGAAGCATGGACACTAAAAAGACAACATGAAAGCAGAATAACGGCTTGTGAAATGAGATTCATGCGCAGAACAGCAGGTTATACCAGATGGGATCAGAAAAGGAACACCGATATCTTAAAAGAATTGAAGACTACGCCAATTTTGGAATATATCAAACAGTACCAACTAATGACGATTTTATTATTAATTTAACACTTCTCATTGAAGGATAAATTATATTTGAAGAGAAAAATTTTCGCCTAGACCGGGACTCTTCCCGGTCTAGGCGAAAAAATTTTTCTCTTCAAATATAGTACCAACTAAATTCGAAACACCATCTCGAAAGAATGAGTTCAAATCGGATCCCCAAAGCTGTTTATAATTATATACCAAGAGGACGAAGATCACTGGGCCGTCCTATGAAACGCTGGAGGGAAAATTTTCTATAGGATCGTAACAGGCCTTGGCTTAATACTTGGAAGGAAGAAGAAGAAGAAGTGATTTCTTCCTATAAAAGTTCACTAAAACTGTTTTCTTATTAATCATCATCATCAAGGAATAAACCCAATGGCCTGTTCCGATCTCATTATAGGTTGAATTGGTCCTTCCATCTCTTCAATGGTCTTCCCAACAATCTTCTCCCTTTTGGTTTATAATTATACATTCTTCTTGGTATGCGCTATTCATTCATTCGTAATACGTGCTGAAGGTAAGCATTTTGATAGTATTTTATTCTTTCACAGAGATTAAATATATTAAGTTCTGTTCTTATATCTTTATCTTCGTTTTTCTTTTTATCGGTTCTTTGGTATCCTGCTATTGCTCTCAACATCTTCATTTTAGCAGCCTCTATTTGTTTACTATCTGCCTTTGTTAATGTCCAGGTTTCACATCCATAGATAAGAGATGGAACTGGCAATACTTTATATAAAATTTTAAAATAGTTTCTTTTCTAGTTTTATTCAATAAAGTGCATTTAATTGTGCCACATAGATAATTGAATTGTATTTTAGTGTGTTTATCTAATTCTTATTAATAAAATTAAAAAAAAAGAGAGAGCCTGAGGAAAGAATATCGCCCACTTGTCATACCTGCAGCAACATGAAGAGAATGCCAGCAATGCCATGAGCACCACCCAGATAATATTTTTCATGCCACATGTACATGAGAGGTACATTCCTGCCTTCCTGTTGGGCGAGATTCTGACCAGAGCGCAGCACAGTGGACACCACCTACACAAGAAAAAAATGTACCTGCAATAGCATGTAGAGAATACCAGCTATACCATGAGCTGCACCAATGTAATATTGATCACACCACATGTACATGAGGGGAAATGATCTTCTCTCATGTTGAGCGAGCCTTCGTCCTGATCTCAAAACTGCTTTCACAACCTGGTATCAAACATCATCATAAGTCAAAATCTGGTAATAGACAAAGCTCTAATTTAAGATTCAGCTAGATTAAACACTTCGTGAAGAATTTATTATCCCAACTTCTCACAAAAATGTTAAACTAAAAATACCAGGGTGTAAAACAGTGATTCTTCCATATTTGAAGACAAAAATAATATGCTCAGACCGGGACTTGAACCCGGGACCCTTGGTTCTCTAGACCAAGTGCTTACCATCTGAGCTACCTGAGCAAGTACCGATCTAAACGCAAATTTTTCTCTATATACTTTGTAATTCCCGCCCACCAAATGCTATGAAGCCTTTGCTTCTATCTTTTTTTTGAAAAAAGCCGTACTGGCATTTATAATGTAATGTAAAATTCCCAAATATGTCTCCTTAATAAAGGTGGCGCCATTTGCAAAAGATAGAAGCAAAGGCTTCATAGCATTTGGTGGGCGGGAATTACAAAGTACATAGAGAAAAATTTGCGTTTAGATCGGTACTTGCTCAGGTAGCTCAGATGGTAGAGCACTTGGTCTAGAGAACCAAGGGTCCCGGGTTCAAGTCCCGGTCTGAGCGTATAATTTTTCTCTTCAAATATGATTTATCCATCATTGAGATGTATGAAATTAACATTAAAAACAGTGATTCTTCCAGTTACATTATACATATCGTCGCTTAAGAAACAATACCGCATAACTGACACTTTGTGAAATTGACATTTCTATATTGTTAGCATCACTGAAGAAGTGCGCTCAGTTCAAACATAGATTAGGATGAAATTTTGTACCGTGACCTCGCTAAACTTATAGATACAATGGTTCCAATCTATAGGTACTAAGGAGAAAAATAAACAGTTTTTTTTGTTTCTCGTGTAAAATTTGTATTTTATTAGTTACGCGGTATTGTTTCTTAACGACGATATGCAAAACATGGTCTCTTATTTATTATAGGAAGTAATATTTTGAGGTTCTTTTTATCAAGTTTTTTGAACCTAGAAATATCTTACCTCAATTTAATGTTGATTTGTTCTCGAACATGTTTTGATAGTCTAGTAAAGCTGACGATGGTATATACCACATTCGGCCTTAGTTTATGTTGTACTGTAAACAAAGTCACAAAAGATATCCTTCTGAAGGCATCTGTGATTGGTGGAGCGATGGTACTATTTTATACACCATCTAATGTTTAATGTATTCAACACAAGTGGCCATGTTGAAATAACTGGATATCCCTCTTCGTCAACTGCCATGCGCGGAATGGTGTTATATTTAAATGTATATAAATTTATACTTACTGTTCACCATTGTCGTGTTATATTGTGCTTTATTACTTTATTATTAGTTTTGCCATAATTTTGTTCATACATAGTAGTTATATTATATGGTTGGTTGGTATCTAATGTCGAGCACTTGATAATGAAATCATTCGCTCTCTTGCACTCCAATATTTAGCAGAAATATTGGAGTACAATAAACTAGTTGTAACCGTTTAGTAGTAGGCACCACATGTGGTGGTTACGTCACACATAGAGAGAAAGTAGGTATAGGAAGGAAGGAGAAATGAACCCCTAGGCCTCGAATACTCTAATACCATCAGGGTCGAAAGAAACAAGAGGTCAGTCAAGGGAGACTGGATAGAAAAGTTGAAAGAGGGAATTGGTATGGGAAGAAGAGGTAATACCAATTCGGTCAAAAAAGAAAAACTCACCAAGCTGACCAGTGCTTATTGGTGAGTAGCCCTTCCCTTTCGTTCGTCATGCATAAGCATAATTACTAACAGCTGCACCACGAGAAGGTGACGGATTGGACACTAGGCTACTGTCCAGGTCGGTTCCTTTAAGCCTTCGATGGAAGGAATTAAAGGGTCTCCTCTCTGTTAAAGACAGTAGCCTTTCCGCAGCCAGTTATATTATATAAAAATGTAGATTGATCAGGGAACTATGTTTTCATCTACGCCGCTGGAAAACGATGTCGTTAGGTACATGTGGCCAATGAAATCACACTTAACCACGTGCTTCTGTTTACATTACAACATAAACTAAGACCGAAACCAGTATAGAAGAATATATCGAAACATGTTCGAGAACAAATCAACATTAAAATTGATGTAAAGTATTTCTAGACTCAAAAAAACTTGACATGATCTCTTACTTTCAGAAAGCAGAAAAGATTTAGAGCATTTGAGGATAAACTAGTCAGGAAATTTTTGGACCAAAGACAGATAAACAGACAAGTGAATGCAGGAAACTACATAACAGTGAACTACATTGTCTTTATGGGGAAATGAGATACAATATAAAACAGTTAAGTCCCATAGACTGCAAGGGCAAGACAAATGCCATGACTGGTAAATGAAAGAGGGACAAGGAAATGAAAGAGGGGTAGGCGAAGAATGAGATGGGAGAATAACATTAATAATATGAGGAATGATTAGAAATGAGGAGCTCCAAAACAAAACCTGTTAGTCCACCTCTGATCAAAATTTACTTTAAAATGGATTCCTACTCTATGAAATATCCTGCATCAAACTAACTACAATCTTCGTTTGCGTCTAACTATTATAACAACCAGTGACGCTTTAGTTCATAGATTTTAGACAACAAACCTATATTTTATATTCTAACAAAAGACAAAACACGTTATCAAAACATAAAATACAGGTTCAACAAAATGTAAAATACACTTACTGATATCAATATCATTAGTCAAAAGAGATGATCTCACCATGGAATATTCACTCCAAAGACTTGAAGCTTTGATACTTTTCAACTTCTCATAAAAATATGCCAACAAAGAATCTTCATTTACATCTGCTTCATTACCCACATACCAGTCCCTGAATTTCGTATAACTGCATAAATAAACTTTCCTTGACTTTTCTGGAAGTATATTAATAGTTGCATTTTGGACTGCTTTCAAAATTTTTCCTGATGAACCGTGAAAATCACCTTCTCCACTCATTTTTACTTTAAATTCACATATGAAACTAGCACCCAAAAATTGCAGAATATAACAACAATGTTTGTTGATTTATCATCTTTTTTCCCAAAGCCTACATTACTCTTTCTCTAAACATATTGTTTCCACAATAAATACATTTCACTATACATTATACTAAAATACTCTGAACATAGATAAAATATTATAGACATTGTATGATATTATAGATATTATTATGAGGAGAGGTATGAAACATTTTAATTTATCTTAGTGATATATTCCTATAAAATTAAATACATGTAGGTAGGAAATAACACTATGAGGTTTATTTTAATTAAATTTGAGATGTTTTTGACTCACCTAATATTTCTTGATTTTTATGCGACATTCGCAAAGTCAGTGACGAAACCTAGGTTTGCATAAAAATGAAGAAATATGAGGTCATATTAAGAATTAAATGAATTGTGATTTCTCCTTACCTCATACTTCTATGTTTTTTAAAACACAGCACTGCAGTATCAGCGACCATTGTCACCATCCTCAGCTGTTTTCACGACTGTCAATTTTTTCTTTTGCCGGTAATTATCCAAACTGCCATCTGGTGTTCTTTTGAAGGAATTATTTTCTAAACTGCCATCTGTTGTATTTTTGAAGAACTTTGTAATCAAGCTCGGTTCGTCTGGAATCTAGAAGTTCATGGTTCTAGTATGGTTTTTTTGAATATATATTTTTTCCCAAACTGTTAAATCCAAAGGTTTGGATAGATGTTTCAATTCTATGATGCTCTAATAAACTATGTGGTGCTGTAGTTATATAAATATGAGGTGACTCAGAAACAACTCAAAAATTTAATTCGTATAAAAGTTCAATTAGGCCTTATAGACAAACACTTACAAAATTAGGTTTAGTAACTTGCTGCTCTTAGAACACTCATTTCGGTCGTGTTCTAACTTGAGCATCTCATTACTAAACCTCTGCTTTTGTAATCCATCCATAGTAATTCTGCCCGAAGGCAGGTCCTTCACTGCAATCATAGCATTTTTGTGCTATGTTTGTAGCTTTACTAGGGAATTGTGTAGGTATGGTAGCTTCCCATTGCTTTCCACACTGGTGAAGGATGATGGTGATGATGATGAAGATGATGGCCATATGATTTCCGGGACTGTTTGGGCCTTAAAGTTTTCCTGACATTTGTCTTACAGGTGAGGAAAAACCCCGATAAAAACCTCACCCAGAAAAACTGCCCCGACCGGGAATCAAACCCAGGCCCGCTGCGTGACAAGGCAGCACGCTACCTCGAGACCACAGCGGTGGACGCTTTTGTAATAAGTCATCCAAATAACTGTCGGTATGTAACCAATAGAACAAGTAACACACTTTAATTATTTAGGTAATAATATATCACAGTTTCATAATCAAAAAGATGTGGAAACAAATTTAGAAAAATATAACAGATTAAATGGTATAATTAGGAGAAATTTTGGAAAACAAATGAGGAAAGAAATCCAATTGAGATTTCATAATGCCATAGCCAAACCTGCTCTACTATACGGAAGTGAATGCTGGACACTTCGAGCAAAAGATAAATCCCGCATTAATAGTTCACAAATGAGATTCCTCCGATCACTAACTGGAGTAACATTAAGGGATAGAATGAAAAGTGATGAGATAAGGATGCAGTGGAATAGTAGAGAAATGGTTGAACATATACAAAATTATCAGATTAAATGGTTCCAACACGTCCAGAGAATGTCAAATTCCCGTTTACCAAAGATGATTTACCACCTCAACCCTAACGGCAAAAGAGACCTCGGAAGACCCTTCAACCGATGGAAAGATCAGTTTTTGTAGTCGCAGAATGGGCATCATCACCCAATACTGCATTCGGAAGAAGAAGAAGATGTAAACATTGTTGCTCAAACAAGACAGGACTTTAGTCAGGTTGTACAGGAAGGCTAGAAGGAAAATTATATAATAGTCATCCCCTGTTATGTGACAAATAAATATGATTACATTTTACCTTCTTGATGATGTCTGCTTCTATTGTATTTCGTCCCATAAATTTATTCACAAAGAGAAGTGAATATAAGTATCCTGTGCGTCCATATAGAACTTCATCCGGAACATCAGAATTTAAATTCACAACCTGTGGCAGCATTTCTTTTAACCTACAACATGGGAGGGAGATTATAAACATCTGAGGCTTTTTGATGATTACTGATAGAGATCCAATTACAAAAGTTAAAGGTATCCCAGTAACAAATCATGAAGGAAGCAAGGATTTATAATTTTTAACTAATGGCACATGAAGGAGTTAGGGTTTAAATCTATATAATTTGGTCAAATATAATTTATCCTTCAGTGAAAAGTATTAAATTAATAATAAAAACATTGAAAGAAGCCCTTCTGGCTTTATAAAGTAATGTTTAAATTCCCTATAAAAGTATTCTTAAAAAAAAGAAGCCATCATTTGCATAATCCAGCAACGGTTTGTAGCATTTGGGGCTCAGGAATTAACTGTGTATAAGAGAAAAATTTGCATTTAGATTGAAGTGCTCAGGTAGCTCAGTTGGTAGATCATTGGCATAGAAAATCAAAGGTCCTGGGTTCAAAACCCAGTATGAGCGTATATTTTTCTCTTCAAATGTAATCTATCCTTCAGTAAGAAGTATTAAATGAATAATAAAAACACCGAAAGAAGCCCTACTGCCTTTATAAAGTAATGTTTAAATTTCCAATAAAATCTTAAAAAAAGAAGCTATCACTTGTATGATCAAGCAATGGTTCATAGCATTTGGTGCCACAATTAACAATGTAGAGAAAAATTGAATGATTCCAAAACACTCCTCCTGCAGAACATAGATATTCAGAGTGTTTAGATTGAAGTGCTCAGGTAGCTCAGTTGTTAGAGCACTGGTATAGAAAGCCAAAGGTCCAGGGTTCAAACCCCAGTCTGAGCGTATATTTTCTCTTCAAATATAATTTGTCCTTCAGTAAGAAGCATTAAATTAATAATAAAAACACTGAAAGAAGCCCTACTGGCTTTATAAAGTAACATTTAAATTCCCAATAAAGCTCTTCTTTGAGCATCTCTACATACAGACTTGGAAAGATTCTGATTTCTCATCTATTGATGTAAGTGATATAGGTATTTCATAATTAACATTTAAAACTCCCTCAGGGGTCCCCATCTAGGGGATATGTGGATGGCGACCACAAGGTGCCCAAGCTGAGCAAAACATTGCTTCCACTTACTTGTGTTTTGCTCCTTACTTTTATCTTTTCTTATATAGCCTCTCTTGGTTAATTCTTGTTTTTTTCGACTTTGATGGTATTAGAGCATTCGAGGCCCAGGAGATCTTTTCCTACTTTCATTCCTCTCTATTGATCTAGTTAATTCTTACAACCTCATGGGCACTCACCTTGATGGGTGAGAAGGATTAATCTTATTAATGACATATTAGGTAAACAAGGAACTAAAAAAAATGCCCACATAAGCAGCATGTACATCAATGCAGTCTCATTGCAACTTATACATATTATGGATTTTTAAAAGTGAAATAAGCATAAGTATGCAATGGATTCGTGTCATCAGCTACAGCTGGATACGTGTAATGAAGAATGAACATCATCTGTGTACATGCACTCATAGAAGATAAAGATGAACCTTCCGTCGGGCGCAATATTCTGACCTTCGAGTTCGGGCACAATGTGCCTGATCAGCACATGCTTAAAAAAAATATTTAACACATTGTTTACCAATCTGAATAACGGGAAGTCGAAGAAATATTATTGTTAAAGATGTCCAAAGGATAAAATATTCAAATTTTGCTGCTAGAAAATTTTTTATTGGACATAATATTGATTAAACAAATTTGTGACAAGCCTTCAAACAACATGATATAAAAGTAAGTTAGGTTCAGTTCAAATAGTCTGGGAAAGCTGACGATAAAACAGAATTGTTTTGAAACATGTCCAAGAACAAATCAACATTAATATTGAGGTAAGATGTCCAGACTAAAAATAATATAATTAAATATTAAATATCAGTTCAAATATACTTGAAAATAGTTCGCATTATCAACATTTAGCCTATGTTTTTAGCAAAATTATTCAAGAATATAACATTATTTAGTCTAAATAAGTTAAATAAATAATTTTCTTTTTGCAAATATTTTCAAAATACACATCTTCAATAACATAATGACTTCGGACGCAATGAGCTTCTCTAAACAAAATATTTACAACCCGCCGTGGTAAAGGTCAAGAGCAAACTGAGTGGTGTGGTTGTTATATACCACTACAGTCCACTGCTCTACCAACTGAGCCACCAGAGGATATAATATTAATGTCTTACAATGATGGACTAAAAAGTCGATAAGTCTACAGCCTATTATATATTATGAAATTATTGTATTGTCAGTGGTCCTTTACAAGTATACAAAGTTTCAAGTAGATGCAATGTTTTTAAGTGGGTGAAAATCGTGTTGAAAGATTCTGTTAAATAGATAGAAACAGGTCAAGCTAATATAAAGTGTATAACAACTGGAACTTAGCACACAATTGGTATACTATAAAAGTCTTTCTCCAACTTCCCATATTGATATTTGGGTCTTTTTTGTCATCCAAGAGGAATACTGGATGTGAACTGGTTTCATGGGAAATACCCAGGGAATGCCACAATGCAAGCAGAACTTATCTTCTGAGGTAAATGTGTTACATTACAAGATTTTTTATACCATTCAGTTCATATTATTGGGAAGAGTTTGTATTACCTTTGAATCATTTCTTGAGCTTTTACTACATTGCCTTGTCTGTAATAAAGCATACCAGCAATAGCCAATGGACCTGCATCTCCATTTAGATAACTCACTCTTTGTCTTTTTAATTTTGGAAGATAACTTTCCACCATCTCCATAGCTCTCTGCAAAGTTAATAAAATGTTATAATAAGTTACGGGACAAATCAATTCTTTTTGATGCAGTAAATGTTTATAAGCTACTATGCATATCTATACATTAATAAGCGAAGGAAAAACTTTGTACCCCTTTTTAAGCAGATTGCACACACGGAGGAGTTTGATATTTGGTATAATTAAAGTTCATATAGAGGAGGAGTGCAGAAAAATAAAATTTATGTATAATATGTGTTACAAATAAATTAAATTAAACAAAATAAAATAAATTGTCTCTAAGGAATTTATGTGTATTACTCATTCATTTGTTTACGTTCATACTGAAAGTGCAGTGTTGTAAAAAAAATTGTGCAGCAGCAATGTGAATTGACTTACTCACGTATTTATTATTAGTGATTTAAAAAAGTGAGTACATTTTATTATTTAAATTTAAATTAAACCCTGTCTAATATGGGTTTCAGTAATTTCATTACATTTTTTTATATTTCATATTCGCACCTACTTCCATTATGCCTCGACATAGAACATTGATGGGTCACAGTGAAAGACAAAAACAAGGCATATATATTCCCATACACATAATAATAGGCCAAATGCAAATTTAAATAGTATACAAATGTCAAATGACGCATTATTGTTGTTTAAATATGGCTTAGCCAAGTTATACCACACATTTCCTATTGTTCGTATTTTCAAAATAAATAGAAAATTAATGCATAATGACGTATTTGTGACAAACTTAAAAATTTAATGAATTGTGGTCGAATTTTGACCGCTGGGTGACCACTAGTTTTAATTAACAGTTCAGAATTATGTAATACATTCTGTTTACAGTGGGATAGGTAATTAAGGGATCAAAGTGTCTGACTATACATCTAGGCAACAAAGGAATGTTTCTTCACTTGTTTGTGTTCAGATTTATCCTTAGAAGGGTCCATTCACCCTCCTTTAATGAGCTGTCAGTCATAGCATAGAACTAGCCATCCAACTAACTAACTCATTGGCATACCCATAGGTTCATAGCTGCACTTACGTAAGCTCTCCATACATCCCTATCCTGAGCTAATGTTTTCCAATCATCCTCTGTATAATCTACTTCCCCTCAAATCATGGATGTTATTCTTCCACCTCATTCTTGGTCTACCAACTGGGCGTTTTCCCTCTGGTTTTCCTACAAGAAGCTTCCATGAACCTCTTTCAGCTAGACACTTGGAGTCTACATCGTCATAAACAACAATAACAACTAGTAGTAGAAGTTCATCCTGCTGATGATGGAAGTTAACTTCCAAAAGGCCTCCAGATAATATTTTAAATATAATATTTTAACATAGTTGAGGACGACGGCACCTGCCAAAAAGGTACATATTTGAAGCTTTTATCTTATGACTATTCACCTCAATGGAATTTGATATGAATTTTATTAGTATTGATTGCAAAGAAGATATGAAAAGTACATATATGGAAATGTCTGAGGGAAGGAAAGAAATATTACATTTTCGTAGATCCTAACCAAATCCATTTAAAGTCACCAGAATGCATCATCAATATTTTTATAATATATAAGAGGCTATGCAGATATACTTTTCATTAATTTTCTGAAAAAAATAATCAAGCTTAAGGATCTTAATATTGGGTTAATGGATTCAAATTGCAGGTCATGGCAATCAATTAATATACATAGTAGATCAAAAGTCCCACACCATAGCCAAGTGGTTAAGGTAGGAAACCTTGGCTCAGAGCTATGGGACTTGTGCTGGTTCGAGTCTCCATGGGGGAAGAAATTTTCTCATGGTATTTTGGCCAGTATGAGACCAGTGCCCACCCAGCATCATGAGGCATTTGGGTAGCTACAATAAGTAGCGGCTCCAGGTTGAGAAAACCAGCTATAACGGCTGGGGGACTCGACATGCTGACCACATGTAACCCCTACACTGGCTGGATAATCATCTACCTCTGTGATTGGTAGGCTAAGGGCCTTCTAGGCCTGTCATGCCAGGAGTTTAAAAGTAGGTAAAAAATTCTTCAAAAGCTCTCTTTTCCTTGAATGTACAATGGACCCCCAAAACTAAAACTACTAAAATACAGAGTTTGAGAAAACTGGTTTTCTACAACCAATCAGCCATTAATTTTTCAAAACCCTTATGCAAGAAGGTGCTGAAGTTAAGGTTGAAATACTTCAAGCACGACAGGCCTGCATCCGGCTGCTGGCCTCACATCCACGTGTTAATCACAAAGATAGACGATTAGATATTGATAATTCAGAAAGCAATGGGGAAGGCAATTGATTTTAAACTAATTTAATGGTATACTTATCTGCAAACAAAAAAAAATGGAAAGTCAAGTGTCATTCATTTGTATGATCAAGCAATGGTTTGTAGCATTTGGCATTCTCGGGAATTAAAAATGTATAAGAGAAAAAAAATTGCATATAGATTGGAGTGCTTAGGAAGCTCAGATGGTAGAGCATTGGTGTATAAAGCTAAAGGTCCTGGGTTCAGGCCCCAGATTAAGCATATATTTTTCTCTTCAAATATAACTTTTGTATTGTTGCAGTGAATTTCTGTCAGATTTGATAATACTTTTGTTGTTAAAAAAACAATAATTCACAATGTTTATAGCTGTAATGCTGGTTATGTTTGAATTTAGTAATGAATTAGCATATTCAGTATGAAGATTATGTTAATCTATATTTAAAAATTTTAGCCTGAAACTACCCTTGTCATACATGCCCATCTCCAATCATTTATAATAGTCATATTTAAGTTTTGATCAATGTAATTTTCTGATATATGTCACATAACCTACATAATCATCGTCATAAATATCTGGTTTTTATGGTACTGTAAGTAGATTGTATAACATGTTTTTAGAAATATTGTATCCCTCAATTGAAAAAATGAATATATATCAATTTTACTTACTTTTGAGTAAGAGTTACGTTTTAACCTTTTTTCTAATAAAATGAATAGCAAAGCTATTCCAGATGTTCCTGTATATACAGAATAGTCAGTACTAATGTATGTTTGTAGATTCGTCTCAAATTTTAACAATAATTTGTTAATTGAAGATTGTAACTTCTCCTGAAATTCTGTATTTATCTGGAAGGAATAACATTAAATTCTTATTATGAAAAAAAATACCACCTTTTAAGATTAGAAAATAAAAAAATTATAAAACATGTAGGTTAATTGAAACTAATTAGCATGATATATAGTATAATCTAAATTTATACAAACTTCTCCATCTTTAGAATTTATAATTATATCTCTGTGAGGAACAAAGTCATCGTAGGGATTGTTAAATTCTCTACTTGACATTGTTTTCAAACAAGTAATATTATCAATATTTATAATTTGCAATCCAAACAACACTGAACAACACAGCTTTAAACTACTGTTTGTTTTCATTTGAAGCGATAACTGCATTCAGTGACACCTGACGTTTTCATCCTGAACTTATTAGCGTGTGGCGCCTTTTGGTCATAGTGGCGGAAATGGGTACTAGAAGAAGATGTAACTCACGGCCAAATAGATGATAATATTCTCGTTCTCTATGATAATATTCGTATCTAACCCGTCTACTTTATAAGGTCGATTATTATCTAATGACATATTACAGGGACACATTATATGTAATTCTTTTGGATTATAAAATCCAGTGGCTTTTGTTTCTTTCCCACATATTGGTTACAGGAATATGCGCTCTATCATATTTAGCGTCTTCTTATTCACTTTCGAAGTAGGGCCTACCCAGGATACGAAACACTAATTCCTTTGTATCCGCATGCAACGGTTTACCCCTCCTGTAAGTAAACAAACAATGAGAATTAAAGAAACAAACAAATCACTGCAATTAGCATGTCCATTTTATCACAACTTTATAGCCTACATATAGCCCTACCTGTATTTAATAAACAAAAACTTTAATATAGAAAATTACAAAAATTGCAGCCTATTGGCACACTTATATTTTTACACCGCCATTTCACTATAAGAAATGGGAGAAGAACTGAAGGTTTACACAGTAGGATAAGTGATTTTGTATCGTCCTATGACGATACTGTAACCCTGTAGGCCTAAGTGGGATAAGAGAGGTGGCATAAAAAATAGCCTAATTATAAAGGATTAATATTATTGTCGAATCCCAAATTTTCAGGATCGCTAAGATGAACAGTAATTAAGTCCATGTTCAACTCCATCTGAATAGAGGTGAGTAGGGCTGAGAAATAAAATGTCCAAAATGAGCTAAATTAGTGTCGAATCGAAATCTGACTGGTAAACAGAAGATCGGATAAATAAATAGTCGAGCAACGCCGGCCAATCAGCTGATATATATATATATATATATATGTGTGTGTGTGTGTGTGTGTGTGTGTGTGTGTGTGTGTGTGTGCGTGTTCGAATATGCAAGGATACCACTCGAACGCCTGGACCATTTTCATTAGAACTTTGTAGTATATTATTAGAATCTAGGAACGTGGCTGTAAAGAGCAAATAACACCTAGAACCCCTAGGGAGGAGAGAGGGGGTGAAATGTAAAATGTTAATTTCCACATAACTTTAAATGCCTGAAGCAATTTCAATCAAACTCGGTACATATATAATTTACAATCTGAAAAAAAAAATAGTTTGGTTAATGACAGTCCCGATGATATTAATCCAACTAAAGTAAAGACTTTTAATATTTGGTCTTTCGCGTTAAAGTATTATAAAATTTAATAGATAGAAAACAACTCTTTGACCCCAAGCATACCTAAGGGGGTGAAGGAGAGAAAAGTAAAATATAAAAAGAGATCGAAATTAATGCCGAATTCATAATTTTTGGAGTTGTTAAACTGATTAACGACAGTCCCGAGGATATTTAACCCTAAGTTTGACCTTCAACACCCAAAAGGAGGTGAGGAGTGATTAGGGGTGAAAAATAAAGTGACAAGGGTGACCGAGGTTAGTCTCAAATCCATAAATTTCGGGGTCGCTAGGTTAATTGGTGACAGTCCGGTTGACATTTAAATCCTTTGATTCCTAGCAGCTCCTAGAGGTGGGCAGAGATGAAAAATTAAACGTCCAAATTACTGAGATTAGTGTCTAATTCATAACTTTCGGGTTGTCTGAGATGGATAGTGACACTCTCTAGTTTACGGGCACCTGGTACTAATTTCCTTGCAATTTGGTTTAAAAATATGCAATATACAAAAATAATTTTCTCAGCTCATTTATATGTTATGCCACTAATTAAACAAGCCTTCCTGAATACATTGGAACTCTGGTTAACTTTTTAGACACATTTCTTCATAAGTAATTTAAAATACAAAACAATGAAAATAAAAAATCCAACTCCTTAAAATTATTTGGTACAATTTTCCCCAAAAAAAAAACCACTTAACCAATTGTTTCCAAAATTTAGTATGTCATTGTCCATAGTTCATTTGACAATAATAATGTTTGCTTGTGTTCATATATGGATTATGATTTATTAAAAAAATCGAAGACCAAACATTTTATTTTGTTAAACAATTTGCATACTTTTTATTTCAATTTTTTTTTCAAATACTATCAATAGCAGGGGGCACGCCGTAGCGTAGTGGTTAAGGCACTGAGCTACAAGCCGGAAGGTCGAGGGTTCAAATCCCGGTGGAGCTAGGATTTTTAAAACTAACCCAAACCTTCTGGCGTCACTAAGATCCTGGGGTCGACTCAGCCTCTAACGGAAATGAGTACTAGACGCTTGTTCTGGGGGTAAAGGCGGCCGTCACGCAGGGCTGACAACCCGGCTGACATCAAGTGCCGATGGTTCAGAAAAAGTGGGAGTTTTAACTTCCCACTACCCCAAGGGCCTCCTGAGGCCTGTAGTGGGATTACTTTACTTATCAATAGCAGTGGCGTGCGGTGAACAATAGCAATTGCCCCAGCTGTATGACGAAAATAAGACTTATAGTATATACAAACTTGCTGCCTTGTATTTTTTTTTGTTAGATGCGGTAAATATGGATTGGCCTACCTTGTTGTACGAGGTCTTTTTCTCGTTGAAAGGTCAGCTGCACGAAAATGATCTAGAATGTAAATTACAAATTATACAGTCACTTACATCCATTTTTACTAAATTGACAAATCACATTAAAACGTATTAATAACGCATTTGAACGAACTTAGTGCCGATATTAAATTCAACTGTTGCTTTCCACAAATTATATATATACGTTCCTAATAACTCAATTATTGTTATTCAGATAATATAAATAAAGCTTCTTAAATTAGTAGGTTACTATAGCTGACAAAACGTATCGCATGATTTTATTCATTTATTTATTTTTTGTATTTCGTAAAAATATAACTACCGTAACATAAACTAAATATTAAAAATTAAAAAAAATGTTATTTCTAAAAATTCTATTATCATGTAATTGGCCCTTTCCAAATCAGCCAATCACGTTAAGTTTCATGAATCGATAAGTAAAAAGGTCATTCGACCTGGTGTATACTTATTCGAGTTGTGACGTTTTTGGTTTCAGCTAGCTGGTGTTCAATAAAAAAATCGATGGATTATGACAAGCTTTGTCTAGCGAGTTATTGCTGGTCTAGTGTGGGTTTCGCTGGATTTAGCAGGCAGATTCATATAGTGGGTTATCGCTAATTCATCTGCAGCGAAATAGCTGGTGTTGATGGGGATAACACAGAAGAAATACTCTGTGTGTTCCTCTATGGAAATAATGTGAAACGCAGAAGGCTCCGTCAAATCGAATGCGATAGCCTGCTGGCACGGCGGGAATTTCGAATTTTACGTGTAACTGATTTGAATGAAATTTGACAAGTATATAATTTTATTTTAATCCGAAATTATTAATATACTAATTACACTGCTGGGGTAGCTGGGGGCTGAATGCACGCCACTGATCAATAGCACAAAAATTAATTTACCTTATTATTATAGAGCTCTTTAACTGCATATCCATGCCAAAAATTATTATTCTATTTTTCATAGTTTCAGAGAAAAGTGTACCAAGATATGAAAAAATACAAGTTACGGAAAAATGCAAAAGAAAAAAATTGAACATTAGCAGAACACAGAGACGCCATTTTTTTAAAATCAATTTTTATGGGTTTAAATGCCCACAATCAACAAAATAACTTTACACATAGATAAAATAGACCAACCTGGATTTTTTTAAGCAAAAAAAATATTTTTTAACCCAAATAAGTACTGGATACCCTTAAGTTCACTTCAGCCCACAACTGTTGGGAGGTGACAAGGGGTGAAAAATAAAATGTTCAACTAGACCGAGATTAGTTTTAATCTAAAATTTTCGGGACCGTTAACCTCATTAGTGACAGTCCCGTTGAAATTCAAGCGCAATTTGTCTTCTTGCACCCTAGGGAGTGAGAGTTACGTAGGATAAAAAACGATCGATTTTACTGTCCAATATATAGTTTTTGTGTCGTTAGATGTTTTGTGGTATTGCCGATGCCAAGTCCAAACTTAGTCTCCATTGGCATTGGAGTGAATATTATGGAAGAGAAAGGATGAATATTAAAATGTCCAAAATAATCGAGATTGAAATCGAATCCATAGTTTTTGGTGTCCCAGGCAATGCCAGATAATCAGCTAATAAATAAGTAAATAAACAAATAAAATATTTTACTTTTAGATGGATTCTGTGAATTTATTAGTTTCTTTTTCTAGTCATGTTCCTTGCGTTTAATTTTTACTTATCTATCAGAACACGCTCAGTAATTTAGGGTTCATGCCTTCCTCATGAATGTGTTTCTAGATTTCAATTACCGGTAATTCAAATTTCTCCTGAGCTGGAATATCGCATGTCTTGCTCGTGTTTGAATAACGGAATATGCAGAACAAAACACTAACGTCAGACAAAAACGATTCAAGTGACAATTTGATTTCTTTGATCTCCAAACGAACAACGATGATTGACATTTGTATTATTTATTTATTTATTTGAAATTTTCATAATCGGAATAGCAAAAAAGAGGTCATATATATTATATGAATATCTATTTCTATGTTATGATGCCATTTTAAATAATTCTTTCATATAATAATAATAATAATAATAATAATAATAATAATAATAATAATAATAATAATAATAATAATAATAATGATAATGATGATAATAATAATGATGATAATAATGATGATGATGATGATAATGATGATAATTATGATAATAATAATAATAATAGTAATAATAATAATAGTTTTATTTTACCTGGCAGAGTTAAGGCCTTAAGGCCTTGTCTACCACTCAACCAGGTTAAAAAAATACAAACAAAAAAAAAGTCTTAAATCTAAATTACAATATATATATATATATATATATATATATATAAACGATTACAAGTTATGAATACAATACAATTAACATTTATAATGTATTTTGATTTACTCTAAATTTAACGAATTAAATATATAATATGTACAAGATATATAAAAAACGAGGAAAGATTAATGACATAGTATAAAATTAAATAAATGGAGAAAAATTAATTATTAGACAACAGGTAACTGTATAAGCGTGACTTAAAGGTGTCGTGTGCGGTAACCCCTGATATCTTGAGGAAGGAGATTCCAGGAGCGGGCAGAGGCTACTGTGAAGGAAGTAGAATAGGAGGAAGTGCTATGAAGAGGAATTGTTAGCAGAGTGCTATCTTGTGACCTAGTGTCAATATTGTGGTAAGAGGATAACTTCTCAAATCTGGACGCCAGGTAAGTAGGAATGTAGGAATTCAGAAGCTTGAAAAGTAGTGAAAGAGAGTGCAATTTACGTCTGTCAGTAAGACGGAGTCAAGAGAGGTTATTAAAGTGTTCGGAAATATGGTCATAACGGCTGATATTGAAAATGAATCGAACGCAAGCATTATGAACACGCTGCAGTCTCTGCGACAAGTCATAGTTTAGATCATTATATATAATGTCACAATAATCGAAGTGTGGTAACACAAGATTCTGCACTAGGATATATAGTACATAAGTCGTAGAAATACAACGAAAGCCTTCCGGCAATGAGATATTTGAAAGTTACCGACTTTTCGAAAACGTCGTACAAGTAAGAATAAAAACATATACAATCTTCAAAAAATCAACTATCTATAATCATAAAATGAATCTAAGTTCTTAAATAAATAAGTAAATAAACAAATTAATACATCCATGGGTCTATCTTTATGGTTTTCGAAGGTTCATTGCCCCAAACAATAAGGCTATTTTTTAATGATTCCATTAATTCATTTTGAGAATTTTCATCATCACTGAGGGTTTTCTCCAACCAATCTTAGTAATTAACATAAATTATTAAAAAAGTACACAAATGACTAAGGACTTATAGACTATCAGTATGCAACAAACATTCACAAATTTGCCTTAATTAATGTACTCCTTGCTATAGAGAACCCGAAACTAAGAAACACTAAGAAATACGGCTACCAGATTGTGTATATAGTGCATGAATGTCAACACATACTGCATGCAGGAGTTAATATAAACACATTGATTATACCACCAAAAAAATAAACCACTGTTTGCACTTTCTTAAATGTATTTTTTCCCAGAAAAATATAATTGTCATATTTACATCATAGGACATCAGAAATGAATTAATATACAGTTTGATGTGTTTCATTTTTTCTCCACTAGAGTGCATTCTTACAATATTGCATTCCTTTGGCAATAAATAATATGATCTAGTTGCAGCGACGAACAAAATAAGCGTACCAATTGTTTCTCATTTGTTTTCAAACATCGCCGTTTACATTAAATATATAAATATTTTAAAACAACTGTACTTAAATAATGATTTGTGAATAAAAAGCTTCATTTTATTCGTTAAATAGTCCTAACAAATACCACGAGAGATTTCCAAATTATCGATAAATTCACGACTCACGAAGTGAAGAGTAAATTTATCTAGAGAATTTGGAAATCACTCGTGGCATTACTTATGACAATTATTTGAATGCCTCTCACTATAATTGTGTTAAATAGACTTATACGTTCTTGCTAATGCAAGAACAAAGAGCTACATCTGAATTTTAATATAATTAATACGTTTTATTTCGGACTTGAAAAAACGAAAGTCATCTTGAGTTATGTTATAACGCTTTCGCCGTCATTTCCCACGACGATTTCTATACCCAAGTATAATTTAAAGTGTTGCTAAACTGGCGCGGGTGAAAACTTTTGCAATAGTTTACAGCTTTAGATTTACGCAGCACATTAATGAACTCGTCTTGTACAGATAACGGGTGACCTTGCCGCCAGTGACCGTGTGTGCGCTTGCAACCAGGACGGGAAATCTGTCGCTACAATAACTGGCAACTGATAGCAGTAGTGCAATGTCCGTGAAATAAGGCATTTCTTTAAGCTTGATAATATCTAAACTTTCATACATATTATTATTCAGTTGTGTAATTTGCGGTGGTCTTTTATGGAATTCTACAAATCTAGAAGGGGACTGTACGAAGCTCTCCGTGAAAAATCAGGTAAGCTCGGAATAATCAAATCAAACATTTGTTTCAATTTGTGTTAGATTCTATAAATATTGAAAGTATATCTGAATATTATATGAAAAAAAAAGTCCGTGTAGAGGTGTCGCTGTTCTGCAGCAAAATACTTAACTAAAGTGAAATGAGTGATGTGTTTTTAGTTGATAGTAGGATAGATGTGAAAACTCGTCTAAAGAACTCGCTTTTGCAACCAAAGTACATTTAAAGGTGCAAGGAGGGAAGACATCGGAACAAGCAAACGAAGCAGTCTAAACAGCTCCAACAAGACAGAAAACCCTTCGATTTTCGAAATGATCAAAATCACAACTCCAAGTAAAACATTGCAATGGAACTGGAGTTATTTAGTTAATTATTGAAGCTAATTTATGCCAACGGCAATATAAGCTTATAAGAGCACAAGCAAAAGAAAGGCATGCTAATATCTATCGGTTATTTAATCGTATCCAATAAAGCAAAGAACGTTGTTACCCTAGTAAGGATTTTTAGTGAATCTTCAGCAGATGTGCAGTTACAGAATTTGTTGGATCATACAACCTGGCATATAGTTGCATTACATGATCCAGTTCTTATATTATTATTATTATTATTATTATTATTATTATTATTATTATTATTATTATTATTATTATTATTATTATTTTTATTATTATTAATTATTATTATTATTAATAATAATAATAATAATAATAATAATAATAATAATAATAGTCCACCGCTGTGGTCTCGAGGTAGCATGCTGCCTTGTCACTCAGCGGGCCCGGGTTCGATCCCCGGTCGGAGCAGTTTTTCTGGGTGAGATTTTTATAGGGGTTTTTCCTCACCTGTAAGACAAATGCCAGGAAAACTTTAAGGCCCAAGCGGTCCCCGAAATCATATGGCCATCATCATCATTATCCTTATCATTATCATCATCATCACCATCATCATCCTTCACCGGTGTGGAAAGCAACGGGAAGCTACCACACCTACAATTCCCTAGTAAAGCTGCAAGCATAGCATGAAAATGCTATGACTGCAGTGAAGGACCTGCCTTCGGGCAGAATTACTATGGATAGATTATTATTATTTTCTAAATGCATATGCCTATTTGTGACTGTAGATTAATCCACTTTTCAAAGTACAGTATCTCGCAAATAAATTGTATTTGTTAAATAAGTCATAACTCATAACGAATATTTTGCACATAACAATTAATTAAAGGCCCTCGCATCAAATGTGCAGACCCAGATTTTTTTTACTCTTAAAATTGTTAATCTTACACATGTGGATTGATTTGTAGCCCAAATAGTGACTTCCAGATTTTTGCCGATTTTTTTCGCATCCTGGATCACTGTGCAATGTGTTGAATAGTGACAGGGATGTAGAAATCAGGACATTCTAAAATGAAGATTAAAATAATATTTGCAGAAAACCAGAAAGCTTTGGAACGATAATGACAGTATTAAAGGATAGCTTAATCACCAATTAGATACATTTATGGTTTCTTATACAGTCTAGGATTATGGAATAAATCAAACAAATCATTGTCATGAAAGTTGCGAAATAAATTACTTTTTGTTCTACAGTACAACATGATTTTAACGTAGTAAATTCGGTTAGAGTTGATGATTTTTTTTAAAGTGAAAAATCTTGTGTATAGCTTCTCTCGGATGAGAAATAAAGTTATTTGACCCGAGTTTGTTTTACGACACGCGAAAGAACCTCAAGCTGGAGTAAGAAGCCTCTGATAAGTATTTGTCGCTTTTAGTCGATAGTATTACTACCTGTTTGAATAATAAAATGTTCAGTCGCCATTTTATGGAATTGTAGAATTTAACTTTTCTTCTAAGAAATTAAATTTCTGGTTTAACTATTACGAATTTTATATTAAATTTTGGTTTATATATAGTGTTCTGACATAGGGCAGGTCTTTCACTCCAACCATAGCATTTCATGCTATGCTTTGCAGCTTTACTAGGGAATTACAGGTGTGATAGCTTCCCGTTGCTTTCCACACCGGGGATGATGATGATATTGATTATATTGATGATGATGGTGGCCAGATGATGTTCGGGGACCGTTTGGGCCTCAAAGCTACCTGACATTTGTTGTCTTACAGGTGAGGAAAAAAAACAGGAAGCTTGTCCCGACCGGGAATCGAACCCGGGCCCGTTGCGTGGCAAGGCAGCACGCTACCTCGAAATCACAGCGACACACACACACACACACACACACACACACACACACACACACACACACACACACACACACACACACACACACACACACACACACACACACACACACACACCCACACACACACACACACACACACCACACACACACACACACACACACACACACACACACACACACCCACACACCCACACACACACACACACACACACACACACACATATATATATTTATTTATTTATTTGCAAGCTGTGTCATTGGACAGGCCCGATCAGGGCGCAATAATGAAAATTTAGTTACTTAGAAACGATGCGTATCAAATGCAGCCCACACTTAACTCCTCTCAGCCCGATTCTGCAGTAGTTGTTATGACAACTTCATATTATTTATTCGTAACAATAAAACGTAATAATCAAGTGAAATCTTGGAAACGGTTAGTTATGAATGTAAAACGACAAATTATTTCAAGAGGATTAAAGAAGAATGAAGAAGGTAAGTAATCTACTGTGGGGATAACAACCTTTAGTTCCAATAAACGCCTGACTGCCGTGTCAGGCGAGACTAGTAAAATCATGGACTATATATTACATGTAGGCCCCATAAAAAAACTTCTGGCGCGACAGGCCTACAAGGCCCTTAGCCTACCAGCCGGCTACTGGCTTCACATCCACATGTGTCAATCACATAGGTAGATGATAATCAGCCAGTGTAGGGGTGACATGTGGTCAGCATGTCGAGTCCCCCAGCCGTTATAGCTGGTTTTCTCAACCTGGAGCCGCTACTTATTGTAGCTACCCCAAATGCATCATGATGCTGGGTGGGCACCGGTCCCATACTGGCCGAAAATACCATGAGAAAATTTCTTCCCCCATGGAGACTCGAACCAGCGTAAGTCCCGTAGCTCTGCGCCAAGGCTTCCTGCCTTAACCACTCGGCTACGGCGCGGGACTGTACATCGCGGGAATATAAGATCGGTGGGTAAATATCGGTCTTGTATAGAGTCGCTAGATGACTCCAGCAAGGAGGGGGAGCGGTAGGCTGAATTGTCCGTGGCGGTCCCGTTTTATTGAGTGGAGTAAACTTTCTTCCAAAGAGGGAAGTTAAACATGCTATTGATGTTATTTTACGTTCGTGGATTGGGTTATGTGATTAGCACATGTTAGGCTTTAGTTCGAGTATCTAGCACCTGTCATATGGTCAGGATACAGTCAGTGATCTTGTGGCCATCTCGACGCGATAGCGTAGCCCAACTTACGTATTGAGAGACTCGTGGAAAACAGTTGGCAGATGGGCATTGTTGGGTCACGGATAATTTCCCGGATTCCCACAGGCGAGGAGTTTATATGGTCAGTTGAGCTACAGCCAGTTAGGATGTGGAGAGAGTGGGTGGGTGTGTTTTAGGGCTTCCTTCCAAGGGCTGGATAAGGAAAGGACAGACCTCGGGTCCTTCCTCTCCGCACTCAGGACAGGGAATAGCCTGGACTGGGACCCAACTGGGTTCAGGTTGGGTGGCAGGCTGATGCACCCGAGAGGGGCTCAGCTTTACCACGGACCTGGACTCGGGGGAGGAGCAGGAATGGATACATAAAGGGAGGATTCTGCCTTTCCGATCAAAGGACAGACCCCGGGTCCTTCCCCCTCCGCACTCAGCACAGGGAATTAGCCTGGACTGGGACCCATCTGGGTTCAGGTTGGGTGGCAGGCTGATGAACCCGAGAGGGACTCAGCTTTTCCACGGACCTGGATTCGGGGGAGGAGGAGGAATGGATACATAAAAGGAGGATTCTGCCTTTGGGATCAAAGGACAGACCCCGTGTCCTTTCTCTCCTGCACTCAGCACAGGGAATAGCCTGGACTGGGACCCATCTGGATTCAGGTTAGGTGGCAGGCTGATGACCCCGAGAGGGGCTCAGCTTTCCACGGACCTGGATTCGGGGGAAGGAGAGGACGGATACATAAAGGGGGGATTCTGCCTTTACGATCCCTACTCCAGCCAGAAAAGGACAGACCTCGGGTCCTTTCTCTTCTGCACTCATTACAGGGGATAGCCTGGACTGGGACCGATCTGGATTCAGGTTGGGTGGCAAGCTGATGAACCCGAAAGGGGCTCAGCTTTTCCACGGACCTGGATTCGGGGGAAGGAGAGGAACGGATACATAAAGGGAGGATTCTGCCTTTCCGATGGACAGAACCCGGGTCCTTCCCCTCCTGCACTCAGCACAGGTAATAGCCTGGACTGGGGCCCATCTGGATTCAGGTTTTGTGTAGCAGGCTGATGAACCCGAGAGGGCTCAGCTTTTCCACGGACCTGGATTCGGGGGAAGGAGGAGGAATGGATACATAAAAGGGGGATTCTGCCATTCCGATGGACAGACCCCGGGTCCTTCTCTCCTGCACTCAGCACAGGGAATAGCCTGGACTGGGACCCATCTGGATTCAGGTTGGGTGGCAGGCTGATGAACCCGAGAGGGGCACAGCTTTTCCACGGACCTGGATTCGGGGGAAGGAGAGGAATGGGGGATTCTGCCATCTTCCCACACAGCTACACACACACGCACACACACACACACACACACACACACACACACACACACACACACACACACACACACACACACACCTACACACCCTCAAAAAAGAAACACACACAGACACCAAAAAAAAAGAAACACACACAGACACCAAAAAAAGAAACACACAGACATCAAAAAACACACACAGACACAAAAAAGAACTACACAGACACAAAAAAAGAAACATACCACAGACACCAAAAAAGAAACACACACAGACATAAAAAGAAACACACCTACACAACCACAAAAAGGAAAAAAGAGAAACATCTACACAACCACAAAAAACCCACAAAATAAGAAACACACGCAGACACAAAAAAAAAGAAACGCACAAACCCATAAAAAAACACACGCAGACACAAAAAAAAGAAACACACACCAACAAAAAGGAAACTCACGCAGACATAAAAAAACACACACACAGACAAAAAAAGGCCACACACAATCCCATAAAAAATAAACATACGGAGACACCAAAAAAAAGAAACACACACCCACAAAAAAGGAAACTCACGCGGACACCAAAAAAAAAAAAAACACACACACACACCCACAAAAAAGAAACATGCAGACACAAAAGAAAAACAAAAGACACACCACAAAAAAAATCACACATCCTACTCCAGCCAGGTATGGACAGACCCCGGGTCTTTCCTCTTCTGCACTCAGCACAGGGAATATCCTGGACTGGGACCCATCTGGATTCAGGTTGGGTGGCAGGCTGATGAACCCAAGAGGGCTCAGCTTTTCCACGGGCCTGGATTCGGGAAGGAGAGGAACGATACATAAAAGGGTGATTCTGCCATCTTACCACACATACACACACACACACACACACACGCCCTCCACATCCTAACTGGCTGTAGCTCAACTGTCCATATAAACTCCTCCGCCTGTGGGGATACGGGAAATTATTCGTGGTCCAGCGGTGCTCAACTGCCACTGTTTTCCACGAGTCTGTCAATAAGTTGGGCTGCACTAACGTGCTGACATGACCACAAGATCCGGTGGGCCAGATAGGGGTTCAGGTTGTTATCTTTACAGTTTTTTTATATCTTCAAATTATTTCGGCTTAATTAAATAAAGGTAATGTTATTTACGATTACCATTTTTTCTCCAAATTTCATGTTGATATCGCTGAAGACAAGAATTACCAGCGACAATGACCAACCGGCGGGTTGGGACACCCCTCCAATGTGCAAGAACAACGGAGTAATACGGTTTATTTCTTGATACTTGAAATACATATCAAGAAATAAACCGGGGGACTGGGCGAACTCTTGTCTTCAGAAAACATGGATTCCCACACCATGTTACATCAAATGTCCGTCACGCAGAAATTACGTAAAGAAATTAATTTCTCAGCAAGTAGAATTCATGGTTCGATTTTACTGGTTGACGGAATGTAAGATATTTATCTCTGATGAAGCTATAACCAAGACCGTCCGTTCGTGGTGAAGAACCACATCCTGCAAGAGGTGGTCCTGCTTTAACTGAATACGGTGGATCGAGACATGGCTATCGATAAAAGGCCCCAACGCACTGAGTATTGGTAAGGGTATCAGAGAAGGAGAAACTTCGAAAATAAACCCGGGACGAGGACTCTCGTCAGCCTAGGAGAAAGCAACCTTCTAAGGGAAAGGGACCCAACAGAAACCTCCGGTCCTCCAGGTTGGGTTTGTGCGTCGGGCTGGAAATCCATCACGTAAAACAATCTTTCTCAAAAGTCTCACTCGAGTAAGCCGGATGTATAATTCTGAAGGACGAAGATTGGTGGGAAGACCAAGAAAGCGCTGGGCTGAACAGATGTGAGATCGGAACAGTCAAAGACCTAATCCGTGAAGGATGATAATGATGATGATGACTTTACAACATGTGACAAGATTTTTTTTTCCAAGTTCCAACCATACACCATGGGCATGTGCCAACTGACTTGAAGCGGTTTACACTTTGGAATAACGGGATGCATCCACATACACATAATATTTGAACTCGCGTTGCCAACGAATTAACAGAAAGAAGGTATCTACAAAAAAATACATCACTTACTTTTTGCCGATGATCAGATAATTATAACCCAGGATGGAGAAGATGCAAATTGCATGTGTAATCAGTAGAGACCGGATGTTAGGGTAAATGCCTACAGTTATTTATTATAGATATTGTAAAAGTGACTTCATATAAGTTCATACCGATGATCCTAGAGTTGTTTTCCATTAAGTTAATTTTGCCTATAAATGCCTATTTCAGCTTATAATGCCTATTTGCCATTTTTCTCGAAATTAACTTACTATTTCAATGAAATCGATAGAAATGGACCAAACAATCATGGCACATATCATTGCATAGAAATTTTCAAGTGTTCTTTTTTTATAAATTCTCTCGTAGAATATTTTAGGATAAGAATGGCAATAAGACAATAACCTAGCAGGTAGGTGATGGTTTCCCCCTCAATGCACTCCCGTTAGGCGAAATAACAAGTATCGGCTATTTTATTTTTCTACTTCATGCACTCCCTTTAAGCGAAATAGCCCTAAGCTATGTCCCATTGTATTATTCTAAAGTATAGCTTTGCTTATTTTCAATACAAATTTTGCTGAGTGACAAAGAGGGTAGGTGGCTCAAGCTTTTTTTGTGTCTCCCAACTGGTGCCGAAACGTTTAAGTGAGTGGCAATATTATTTTTTATGTTGAATTCAGTCTGAAGACCTCATTCATAGATAAATGCTTCAAAGATAAAGTGGCCTGACAAGTGTATGTGGCTTATTCTTTTTACCTTTAACACAGTTGTTTTACTATGCTTAAGAATGGACAACAGTGAAAGACAAACTGGCCATTTTCGTGAAAGAATTTGGTGCGGAAATATTCACAAATGACGGTGTAATATTGTACTGCAAAGTATGTGAAATTCTGTGAATTGCGCGAAGACTGTCATGTTAAGGTACGTACACACTTGCGCGCCGCGCAACCATGTTCGTCAGATTTGGACGGGGTTTTAAGGTGCGCGCGCGCGTCTCTCACCACGATCCACTCATTGTCGGTTTTTTCCACGAACACTTTGATGGTTCGCTGTTTAGATTTGGACGGGCACCTGAGAGGTTCGTTGTTTTCGGTGCGCACCTATTATTTGAGTATGGAGTGGTCAGAGGAAAACATGTTAAAACTTATTGATATTTATAGAAGCAAGCAATTATTGTGGGATCCTCAACATAAGGATCATTTTAAAAAATCATTGAAAGGAGATGCCTGTTTTTTTTCAATGTTATGTGTTTTTTTTTCGTGTGTACTGTAATTGTATGAATAAATTATAATTATTTAGAAAACATTATTTATTTAAGACGTTCATTTCATAATATTATGTATGAAGTATCACAAAACAATACAATATATAAACACATGTATTACTAATTATTTATTTATTTCTTCAAAGACTCCAAAGAGCAAGATTGCTCATGTTAAGGGGCAATATACAAAAAATAATGGCCATAAAACAATTAACAATAAAAACAAGAAAACAAATTCAGGCATAAGTTTAAATAATACAAACTACTATAGAAGCACAATATAGGCTATATACACATATAACTACAATATTTAAACAGGATAATATTAATAATAATAAAATTAACAAAATTAACTAAGAAAGCAATGAGAAAAAATATTTTTTAATACAATTAGAAAAATGTTTAACATTCGTGAAATGTTGATATTCAATAGATAAGTTATTGTAATGGTTTATTAATGCATAACGAATCCCTTTTATACCTTTTTTTTTGAGAAACTAGTATCTTTGTGCAATAAAGTACAACCTCTAGTATAATAATCATGTACATCTTTATTAAAAATTAAGGCCATGTTATGGTGAGATAGATTCTTAATAATTTTAAACATATATATACAAATCATATATATTTTTTTAAATTCCTTTAATGTTATAATATTTGAAAAAGTATAAATAAAGTTATAAGATGTAATAAGTAATAAGCGTGACCAGACGTCCCGATTTTGGCGGGACAGTCCCGATTTTTAACAATTTGTCCCGCGTCCCGCGGCATTTTTAAAAAAAATGCCCTATTTTTGGGAAAGAATGCAGGACAAGCGGGAGAACGGAAAGGGAATAGACATGGTTGGTTACACCTGCTCTGCAAAATGTCTACTGAAGGTTTGTGGGTTTCCTATGGATCGCAGGAGGTTCGTTGAAATTAATCATTTCGACGAACATAACACGCGCCGCGCATATGTGTACGTACCTTTACGCAGCACATACATACTGCAAAACATAAGTCTGCTCTTTGTAAAAAGGCAAAACAAATTCCAAAATCATCTCAGATATCTTCATATGCTATCAATAAACGCCAGTCACAGTTTTCAGTGGATCTCTGCAAATCATTTATCTCAGGCTGGTATCCCTTTACAAAAACTAGAAAATACGACTTTAAAGAATTTCTTACACAAGTACACAAAAGAAAAAAATCCCAAAAAATAAAAGCACGTTACGTAAATCGTATGTTGATGTTTGTTACAATGACGCCATTAGTAGAATTAGAGAAGGGGTCAATGGGAAGAAAATATAGATTTCAGTTGACGAGAGTACAGATCCCTGTGGTCGATTTATTGCTAATGTTGTAATTGGCACTATGGGCTATGATCAATCCTCTCAAATATATTTATTGGCTTGTGGACAATTAGATAAAACTAACAGTTCAACTATTGCGCAAGTGTTTACCTCAGCATTGAATATGCTGTGGCCTGATGGCGACGTTCTTCTGTTTACGTTTGTTGCTGTGGCCTACATGAAGCCGTAATAGAGTAACTTTAGGTTTTAATAACCGTTAAGGGTTAAGTTAATTTGAAGTTATTAAATCTTTTATCTGGAATTACATTTTACGCATGTCTACTGTATGTATATTTAAAAGTCAGTGGTTCACCCAACTCTGATCGTAGTGGAAGGGGTTCGCGAGACGAGAAAGGTTGGGAACCGCTGGGCTATGCCATTATAGACAGATTGTTATGAATACATAGTCTTTATATATATTTTTTTTATTGTTTTATAGATTATTTTAATTATTCAAGCAAAGTCTTTTGAAATAGAGTTTAGACATTCAAAGTCTGTTGAGATAGAGTATAGACATGATATAGTTCAGAGCAAAGTCTTGTTTAAGCTAACTGTAAACATCCCTACATTTAGTTGATTGGAATGTTAGTTGGTACAGTTAGGGTGACTCGAGGTCATTTTTAGTATATAACACTTGAGAAGTGAGGGTCTCGTGTCTGTCTGTGTGTGTAAACGGCTGAAGGGTAAGTCACCGACCATTTTTCTTAATAATGTAGTCCATTTCTTTTATATTTTGAATCAATTACCTTAACTATTTCGATAGAATTCTAAACAATGTAGACTGTTTTAATACGATATTTTCAAAAAGGGATATAACATTTTTAATCATGTAGATTTGGTTAGATTTAAAAATTCCACAACTCCCTCTTCTCAACCCCCCCCCCCAAGAAAGTACTGTAGTTTTTAATATAGGCTTAGATTAGATTTAGGGCTTGAATATTTAGGGTTTCTAATTATTTATACTTTAGTAATAAAATAGTTTAAAATAAGACTTCCTTTGTTTATTTCAACACATGTATAACTGTACATCCTCATACTAACGCTCGGATAGATAAACGCTACCAGATTTTCCAAGTCCCGAAGGTCCTTTAAGCCTAAGAAATCCAGTTGGGTTTATAATACAGATAGATAGAATTTAATAAAAATAAATATAATTTTTGTGAACTTAGAAATGAGTGAAAGTTTGGGTAAATGCGACATTTTCCACTATTGCACAGATGTGCTAGTTAAACTATCGACTCCTATTGACCTAGATTGGATTTGTTTATCCCTCCTCTTCTCGTTCAAATTCAAACAGATCACACTACACCAACTAGACTAACAGAGTGAGGAGTTTAATATAAGTTGATTTAACCACCTTTATCGCATGTGTATTTCATATCTTCATTCGGTCAACTGACATTAGATTAAGTACAGTAAAAGCTCCGTATTCGCGGGGGATATGTTCCGTAAACATGCCGCGAATATGGAATGGCAATTTGTATGGGTTTATTGAGGATTCGTTCCAAGTTTCCAAAATAAAATAAAAATTATCAAAATAAAATCAATTTAATGAGAGATTTTGAACAATTTCTATTAGGCTAAATATTACTGTCAGGCTTAGACAAGGACTTAAAGGACTTAGTAATTTTTTTCCTGTTTTGCCGCTTTTAAAAGGTCTTTCGATTCAGGTTGATATTCAACTGTGAATTCAGCGATAGAATTCCTTATTTGTCTTCGGATTTCTTGATGAATCTTACAGTTGATCCATTAACATTGAAACAGCGTAATATAGACGCAAACGACTCGCCAACGCGTAAACGGTCAAGCATTTCTGTTTTTACTTTAAGCGGCAACACTACATTTTCCCTCTTCGGAACTAATGTTTCTTTCCTTTTACTCTACATTATAAATTGGCAACAAAGCAGAAGAGACACGTGTTATTAAATCAAAATTATTGCAACGAATGACAAGTTGAAACAATAAAACACCGATCGTGGCGAGGGCGGCATTTATCAACTGACATAGCGGCACGTGAAATACGACGGCGGTGGTTTTTAACAACGAACTTTAGGCTTAGTGACAATGAGGCTTATTTTACTATGGTTTGAATAGTTCTTTGTAAAAGTCGCCTTGGCACGTGCCTACAGTAAAAAAAACTTGCCGATGCATTAATAAAGGATACCAATCATTCTAATGTACCGACTGGATCCGCGAATAAAGACATTTTTAGCCACGAATACAGGAACTGCGTCGCAATTTTTTAAACCGGCGAATAATGAAAACGCGAGTAAGGAACTTTTACTGCATAAACTATATTATGAGTACAGGAAGAAAGTATTAGGCCTATAAGCATGCTGATGTGAAGACATCTAATCTTGCTATGGTTTCTTCCGTCTCCCTCATATCTCTTCTCAAGAGATCTGTAATTAAATAATAGTAGTGTAGTGATCCCACAACAGGCCCGGAGGCCCTTGGGGTAGTAGGAGGTTAAGGCTCCCACTTTTTCTAGACAATCGGCATTTTATGTCAGCCGGGTTGTCAGCCCTGCGTGACGGCCGCCTTTACCCCCAGAACAAGCGTCTGGTACTCATTTCCGTTAGAGGCTGAGTCGACCCCAGGGCCATAGTGCCGCCAGAGGGTTTGGGTCAGTTTAAAAATCCTGACCCCAACGGGACTTGAACCCTCAACCCTCCGGCTTGTAGCTCAGTGCCTTAACCACTACGCTACGGCGTGCCCCCTGTAATTACACAATATGTGGATTAAATTTGTTCCATGGAAAGTACCAATAAGAACAAAAATAGTAGGCTAGTAGAAGATAAAGTGTTGGAACAGGTTTCACACTTGCAATATTTAGGCTGCGATATAACTTATGAAGAAGAACAAGATATAAATAAGAAAATACAGAAATTTCAATATATTTGTGGAACAATCAGACGAACACTGAGGAACAAAGTAAGAAAGGATACGCAGCTAAGATTTTACCCAACGATGGCACTACCAGTGGCGATGTATGGAAGTGAGGCCTGGGTCCTGAAGGAAAAAGAAAAAAAAGTAAACTTCAGGCAGCAGAAATGAGATTCCTACGGCTATTAAAACCTATTAGAAATGAGAATATTAGAGAGGAACTAAAAGTACAACCACTTCTTCAAAAAATAGATGAACACAGGCACAATTGGATAGAAAATATGCAAAGAATGACAGACGATAGGATACCAAAGATGGCACTGATGTATAATCCTGGAGGACGAAGATTGGTAGGAAGACCAAGAAAGCGCTGGGCTGAACAGATGTGAGATCGGAAGAGTCAAAGACCTAATCCGTGAAGTTGATGATGATGAATTCATAGTATGTGTTTATCATAATAAAGAAAGCACTTCCTTTTTAACGTTGTGAATAGGTCATAGCATTATTTTGCAGTGACCGACCCTCTAAGAAATACGGCTACCAGATTGTATATATAGTGCATGAATATCAGCAGAAAGCGCATGCGATAGATAATATAAAAACATTTGTAACGATTGACTATACCACAAAAAAGAAAAAGAAAACACTGTTTGCACTTTCTTAAACGAATTATTTTCTAGGAAATGACGTTGCAGAAAAATAGAATTGACATATTTACATCACAGGACATCAGAAACCTATAACGTTGGTTATAAATTTCTCCACTAGGGTGCATTCTTACAATATTGCGTTCCTTTGGCAATAAATAATATTATGATCTGGTTGCAGTTATGAACAAAGGAAGGAAATTAAGCGTATCAATCGTTTCTCATTTGTTTTCAAACATCGCCGTTTACATTAGATATATACATATTTTAAAATAACTATAGTTAAATAATGATTTGTAAGTAAAACAGCTTAATTTTATTCGTTAAATAGTCCCAACAAATGACACTCTTGATTTTCAGATTCTCTATATAAATTCACTCCTCACTTCGTTATCGATAATTTAGAAATCACTCGTGGCATTACTTATGATAGTTGGTAAATTTTAGGCGAAACACGACTGTGATTGGTTTAAATAAAAAATCATTGAAATGTGATTGGTCATTGACTCCCATTTGGGGCATGAGTTAAATAGTCTATTATTATTGTATTGGATAATGTATTATATAAAGATTTCAGTTTTAAAATTGTTTAATCTTGAACATAGAGCTCAAAAACAAATCACTCACTATAATTATACCATAATCTTTTTGTATAGTTCTGTCTTGCATAGGTTGTTTACGTTTTTAGCTTAGGTTTTAGTTATGTTTGGAAAGTGGGGGGAGATAACGTTATTCAGAACCCGCACGTGGCTTCTCTCTCATATTCAAGCGACTCTACGTGAGTTCCGATTATGTTTTGTTTCAGTGGTTTGTTGTAAATCAGTGCCTTATTAAGATGGCGTACCTTATGCTAACCCCGTGTTTGTCGTCTGTAAAAACATCTTGAATTAAAAGAATTGTGCGTGTAGTTTAATTGTGTGTATATTGTTGCGTGTTGTGTATGGGATCAACATTGAAGATGGCGTCATCTTGGATTCGATTATTTCGAAAGAAGGTTAGTTGATTTATATTATTGTGTCATATATTTCCGTAAGTTATGAAGTTAATATCGCAAAATATTTCATACGCCACATTAGTAATTATATTATAGGGCATTTAAGTAAACTATTTAGCATACATTTAATATAATTGGACCTTCTATGGGAAGTAAGCGCATATTTATACTAAATTTAACGAATTTTAAGTATTTTAATCTCGCTTACTTTGATTAAATAATTTGAATAAAAATATATTTATGTTGCATCTCCCTTTCTTTTCTTTATCTGGTATTTATGATGGTTGTCCGTTTATATGAAAACGGGTGCCGCGCGACAATGCTTGACAATGATTAACATGCGGAATTATTATAGTGGCGGTAGTCGGCATATTTGTTTTTGTACACCGTGTCCACAAATATAGATCACATTTTAAACTACTGCTATGTCGCTTTGGATAATCGTATCTAAATGAAATTGGTGACAATCAAAAGAGAAACTCAAAAAGTTTCTATACCTCATAGACACTGAATGTGGCCCCACGAGTGACGCTGCAGACATTGCTGTCTGCTAAATATCCAATAATGAACCCATTCGACCATAAAAAACATGATTCAATTTAGTTAAGTTTTTGTATTGTTGTCCATCATTCTCCATTGTTGACAGTGTTAACATGCACAACATTTTTTGAGTTTCTCTTTTGATTGTCACCAATTTCATTTAGGTACGATTATCCAAAGCAACGTAGTAGTAGTTTAAAGTATGATACTATATTTATGGACACGGTGTATATAACAGCTGCGGGGAAACAAAGGGAGCCGCTGGACAACCATCATAGTGAGGCGATAATACACATTCCTCTGATGTTTATATATTCTTGAAAAGTAATCCCGCCGCAGCCCGTAGGATGACCATAGATTAGTAAGCGGTTAAGTCTCCCATCTTCATAGACAATCGGCACTATATCTCAGCCGGGTTGTCAGCCCTGAGTGAGGGCCGGATTCACTCATAGAACAAGCATCTAGTACTAATTTTTGTTATAGGCTGTGTAGACCCCGGGGGCATGGTGCCGACAGACGTTTTTAGGGAAGCTTATTTAATCCTGACCCCAACGGGACTCGAACCTTTGACATTCCAGTTTGTCGCATATACTTTTAATAGACTACGCTATGGTCTTACCTATAATAATAGTACCACCACCAATAATAATAATAATAATAATAATAATAATAATAATGATAATGATAATGATAATGATAATGATGGTGATGGTGATGGTGGTGATGATGATGATGGTGATGATAATGGTAGTGATAGTGATAGTGATAATGATAATAATAATAATAATAATGATAATAATAATAATAATGATAATGATGGTGATGGTGATGGTGATGATGATGGTGATGCTAATGGTAGTGATAGTGATAATAATAATAATAATAATAATAATAATAATAATAATAATAATAATATAATAATGATAATAATAATAATAATGATAATAATAATGATAATGATAATGATAATGATGGTGGTGATGGTGATGGTGATGGTGGTGATGATGATGATGATGGTGATGATAATGGTAGTGATAGTGATAATGATAATAATAATAATAATAATAATGATCATAATAATAATAATAATGATAATGATGGTGATGGTGATGATGATGGTGATGATAATGGTAGTGATAGTGATAGTGATAATGATAATAATAATAATAATGATAATAATAATGATCATAATAATAATAGTAATAATAATAATAATAATAATAATAATAATAATAATAATAATAATAATAATAATAATAATGATAATGATCATAATAATAATAATGATAATGTATCATAATAATAATAATAATAATAATAATAATAATAATGATAATGATCATAATAATAATAATAATGATAATGATCATAATAATAATAATGATAATGATCATAATAATAATAATGATAATGATCATAATAATAATAATAATAATGATAATGATCATAATAATAATAATGATAATGATCATAATAATAATAATAATGATAATGATCACAATAATAATAATAATTATTATTCATTCATCATTTTGAGAATTTTCCAAATCATTGAGGAGTTTCTCTAACCAGTCTTAGTAATTAACACGAATTAAATATTTTTTCCTCGATTCTGTAAAAACCACTTCCCAACCTCGCATCGTAATATAATATTGTAGCAGTTATTTATAGGCGAATTGTATGGTAACTCACGTAACAATTATAACAGATATGACTTTTTAATTTTTTTAGCCTTCAGATAGTAGGACACTATGTTGTCTGTTCAAAACATTTATTTATAGGTTTCAAACTCTTTTATTGAAATATGAGTTTATTTTTTTTTTAACTTTTATAGGAATTAATCACTATGAGGTTCAATTTATGGTGAAATTAAATGTTTCTTACCTCTCCTCATATAAATTTTCTAACTTAGAAAATTTATGTGAGGAGAGGTAAGAAACATTTAATTTCACCATGAGTTCTTTCTTTAATAATCATTGTACTAAAAATGTACGGTTTTATATGGGTAACTGATATAACTGTAGAATAACATGTTTTACAGAGTGAGAGTAAAATGATGATCTGTATGAAATTATCAATTTTACTTCAACAAGCAATTGAGAATTTTCACCGTATGCACAGAAACACTTCCCGGTTATAAACAGATATAGCATCGCTGTCATTTGTTGGATTTACATGAATCTGGTGTCATTAGAAAGAGAAATTCAAACAGTTTAGTACCTACCTCAAAGACACTCAATGTGTAGAACGTAGGATCTTCAAAATAGTAGATTTAGGAATTTTTAATTCTTGGCTAGCCTTTCGCACAGATTTTCGAGGACTACGTGCAAATGCCTCCCGCACATTTTCTACAGCTCCCATATTGACTGGCTGTTTCCCTGAATGGGTTTTCCTCTTGTCAAACACATACGCATCCATCCTCAACAAACTGTCTATACAATTTCAGAACAATTTATTACAAGGTGTCTCGTGTTGGAAATTCCGTCTGAACACCTACTACACTTCGTGTGCCATGGTATTCCAATACACACCAATTACGTTCTCCACGTTCCTGTGGGTTTACCACGACACCCTTAATTCACGAAGACTTGACAATTGTAACGTTCAGACCATTTAAACCAACAACAATGGAAAATGAAATCCAAACAGCGTCTGTTTACAACTTTTTTCTTTCTTATTGTGTTGCCATCTTTTGCGGGTCAACAATATAAATTGCACAAATCCTGAAATTGAGTTTCTCTTCCTAATGACACTAGTTCCAAGTATATATAGGAAGAGTTAAAAAGTGAATGTATTTAGTTTGGTCACTGATTATACATAATAAAGTAACTGACGTAACAACTAACGCTTCTGTGCTGTATAAGAGTTTTAATTAAAATACATCACAATTCTTTGTTACGTATGGGTTTATCCATATTCTGCATTGTTTTGGGACATAGCCGCTTGAAAATATTTTTAGTAATACATATAACCATACCACTTTGGAAACAGAAAATAAAATGTTTTATATGTTATGTCAAATTTTAGGTGAATTTACCTACATTTTAAATTCCTCTCGGAAGTAAGCCTAGCAGAGAAGATATGTAAACTTAGAAACAAAAGTAATACAAGTAATTTTCCCTGAATTCTACAACTTAAAATAAAATAAAATAAAATAAAATAAAATAAAATAAAATAAAATTCTTATTCATCATTACTCATTTTAAATTCCGACCTCAATTGCTTATATTATAGAAAGAATAAAATAAAATAAATACTCATACTAATTAGTTAATACCCGGCGTACGCTACTACGCCCAAAATTAATGAAAATTAACGTGCTTTTATGCTTAGTTGAATAAATGAGAGGAAAAATAATTATAAATTTATATTTTTAGATGTCCCGTGCTGATTACCCGGCGTTGCCGGAGAATATACTTATCTTCTTGATATAAATGAGCTGAAATACGAAAATTAATGAGTTTTATGTTTAGTTGAATAAGTAATAGGAAAAGTTTATATCTAATTATTTTTAGATACCTCGTGCTGTTTACCCGTCATTGACCGGGAATCTACTCATCCCGATCTTCATTGTATAAATGAGCTGAAAGAGAAAAAATATTATACTTCTCATGAGTAGTTGAATATGTAAAATGAAAAAAAATTATAAATGTATATCGCAATTATTTTAAGATTCCCCGTGCTGATTACCCGGTGTTGCCCGGGAATCTACTTAACCCGATCTTCTTGGTATAAATGAGCTAAAAGACAAAATTTGTTATTGTGAGTTATCCGTAAAAGAATACCCGCCATATGCTGCTATTCTTGCACAGGAATCTAAGAGGCCTACTTGTCTCGATCTTCTTGGCATCAATGGAAGATACAAATGGTTATTGCGAGTTTTCCGTAAGAGATAAACATATGCTGCCGCGGATTTTTTTGTAGAGCTTCTTGAGATATTCAATTCTGTGTACATTAATTTTGTGTATTTGTTATGGTTTAGGCAGCGTAAGCAATTTAAGCGTCCAAAGAGCTACTTTTTTCACGTTTTCCACTACAAAGGTCGATTTTTAAGGGCGTAGGAGTTGAGTATCACAACTCTCTTATAGCCTATGTTCATCCCGGGAATCTCCTGAACATTTTGCAAAAAGCCTCATCATAATCGGATCAACGGTATGGCCGCGCTTAAAGTACGAACAAACAAACCAACAAAAAAAAACATACATACATTCATTCATTTTTATATATTAGATAACAGATTATGCATTAGTACAATATGATTAGCATCTGGTACAAGGCTAAATTTTATCGATTAATAATAAGATACCGTAATAATTTGTCACTGGTGCGGACATTCGTTAGCCCATATTTCAGAAAGTTAAATGCGATGTTTTCACTGCGACGTTCTTCATTAACGTGAGCACGAAGTAAGTGAAATATGCGATTTTAATTACAGAATTTGCTTTTCACGAACAGCCATTAGGATATTCATTAAAGCTAAGCTGACAAGTCGCCTCGGCGCTCGCGTGAGTAAATGACCCGTGTACAGATTTTTCATAAATTCATACACAACTCTCGTAATAAAGGGAACTTTTTGTTCGGATTAAAATAAAACAAGCGGAATTGCGAAAGTAAAGCTATAACCTATCTACAGAGTGTTAGGAAATTCACATTAAAAACTTCTAGTGCTAGTAGAGGGGACTGAGTGTACAATATTTTGAATAGGAACCCATGTCCGGAAACGTAGTTTCCGTGCTATTATCGCCCACTATGATGGTTTCTTCCTACAGCTTTTAAAAGAATTTTAATTCAAACCTTAGTGATGCCGCATTTTGACTATCGTGACGTTCTACTAACTGACATAAAGTGATCCCTACATGATCAATATTAAAAGTAAAAGTAAAGTGATCCCACAACAGGCCCTGTTGGGGTAGTAGGAGGTTAAGGCTCCCACTTTTTGTAGATAATCGGCACTTTATGTCAGCCGGGTTGTCAGCCCTGCGTGACGGCCGCCTTTACCCCCAGAACAGGCGTCTGGTACTCATTTCCGTTAGAGGCTGAGTCGACACCAGGGCCATAGTGCCGCCAGAGGGTTTGGGTCAGTTTAAAAATCCTGACCCCAACGGGACTTGAACCCTCGACCCTCCGGCTTGTAGCCCAGTGCCTTAACCACTACGCTACGCGTGCCCTTCGATCAATATTTACGTCAATATATTGCACAATGATTGACATTGTACAATAATATTGAGCGTCTGCAGATCACATTGAAAGATTGCACAATATATTGAGTCAATCAAAAAACAGTTTGATTTTTATTGTGCAATCTAGTAAATATTGCGTTGTCTGTTGGCAATATTGCGCAATACTAGTTCAGTTCTGTGTTAACAGTGTTGGAATAAATATGTTGACTGCACAAGTATCACCCGCGACCTAATTTATTGAGCAATAATATTACACCGTGTGGGTTGGCCAAGTAATACTATTGTACAAAATATTGACGTAAATATTGTTCGTGTAGGGGGGCGCTTATTCAAATACCTAGGAACAATAATCACAAATAGGAATGAGACGCACAAAGAAATTAAACATAGGCTCAATTCTGGAAATGCATGCTATTATGCATTGCAGAGACTTTTGATGTCCCAACTCCTTTCAAAAAACGTTAAGCTGAAAATGTATAAAACTATTATTCTACCAGTTATACAATATGGATGCGAAACATGGACTCTTACTTTAAGGGAGGAAAGGAGATTACGAGTATTTGAGAATAAAGTACTTAGGAAAATTTTTGGACCAAAGAGAGATGAACAGACAGGTGAATGGAGAAGACTACATAACAATGAACTACATGGTCTGTATAGGAAGCCAGATATAATAAGAACAGTTAAGTCTAGTAGACTGCGATGGGCAGGACATGTTGCGCGTATGGGGAATGAAAGACGTGCATGGAAGCTTCTTGTAGGAAAGCCAGAGGGAAAACGCCCAGTTGGTAGACCGAGAATGAGGTGGGAGAACAACATTAACTATGATTTGAGGGAAGTAGATTATACAGGGTATGATTGGAAAACATTAGCTCAGGATAGGGATTTATGGAGAGCTTGTGTCCGCGCGGCCATGAACCTACGGGTTCGATAGTACCAGTGAGTAAGTAAGTAGGGGCGCTTAAGTGACGGATTGTCGGACAAACTGCAGCGAGTCCATAATATGTGTATCAGATTCATATTTAACGTCCGAAAATACGATCACATTTCTCCATTATTCCACGAATTGTCATGGCTACAGCTAAAAGAGAAGAAAATTACACTGTCTAATTCTCTTATTTAAGATCCTACATACCTCGACTCCCAATTATTTATTATCTCGTTTCCAGTATCTATCCTTCAACCATAACTTAAACACAATATCACAACATAGTCTCTTGCTTAATATACCGCAACATAGGACATCACATCGCTCCATGTCATATACCATCTCAACTTCTCCCAACTTGAATTCCCTACCACAAGAAATAAGGGACTGCCGGACTTTGGCATCTTTTACAAGACATCTGAATTTATATTTGCTCTAACCTCGACTTCATCATTAGCTAGTGTAAGGTACATATATTTAATTGGTGTTTTTCGTATAATACATCATATTTATATTATTGTTATTATTATTATTATTATTATTATTATTGTTATTATTATCGTAAGTATTCTTATTGTTCTTATCGTATAAAATGTTGTTTGTACATGAAATTTACATTGCAACATTTAATATATGTTTAATTCCTTATAATTAGTATAGTGTATTAAATTTGAAGAGAAAAATTTTCGCCTAGACCGGGACTCGAACCCGGGACCCTTGGCTTTCCGGGCCAAGTGCTCTACCAACTGAGCTACCGAGGCGAGTTACGATCTAGACGCAAATTTTTCTCTTATATACGTTGTAATTCCCTATCGCCAAATGCTTTTGAAACCATTGTTTCTATCTTTGCAAATGGCGGCTTCTTAGTTAAGAAGACATTTATTGGAAATTTTAACATTACTTTAAAAGCCAGTAAGGCCTCTTCAAATTTAATTTATCTTTCATTGAGAAATGTTAAATTAATAATAAAAACATCAGTATAGTGTATATCTATATTTGTCAAATATATATTTGTATTTGTGCTGGTTGAGTAGAAGAAAATACCCTATGGCCTTAACTCTGCCAGAATAAATAAAACATTATATTATTATTATTATTATTATTATTATTATTATTATTATTATTATGGTTGTCCGTTTATATAAAAGCGGGCTCCGCGCGACAATGCTTGACAATGATTATTATGTGGAGTTATTATAGTGGCGGTAGTCGGCATCTTTGTATTTAATTATATATATATCAGCTGCGGGGAAACAAAGCGAGCCGCTGGACAACCATCATAGTGGGTCGATAATACAGCCAATACAATGTGTCGGTGTTGTTTTGCAACCGGTTAGGCGAATACATGGCGTCAGAAGAGCACCATGTCAAATGAGATGTGACGTAAGATACAGAATTAAATGACGTTCGACTAATTAGAGAAGAAAGTCAAATTTATTTGGTAACAAAACCAAAGTAACAAAACACTTTCATTGACCACAATAACACTTGTGTCAACAGTGGAAGAAACAAATTTGTTTCTGTCTTCTGCTCTGGATGTGTCCCATACGAAACTGCTCACTACAACAGAGAATCGATGTGACGACCACCGACGTCGTTGCACACATTATACGACGAATCATGTTCCGGTACACACACCTGGTATCCCGTTAATCTCTTGTGCAGCGACTATAACTCGTGACGTCATGTACTGCCTATCCGGTTGCAAAACAACATCGGCAAATCCGACACATTGTAATGTCTGTAGCACGGAAACGGTACGTTTCCGGACATGGTTTCCTATCATAATATTGTCTACTTAGTCCCCTCTACTAGCCCCAGAAGTTTGTAATGTGAATTTCCGAACTCTAACTAACTCACTGGCACTATCGAACCCGTAGGTAATGGTTTCCAAATCATCCACTGTATAATCTACTTCCCTCAAATCATAGTTAATGTTATTGTCCCACCTCATTCTTGGTCTACCAACTGGGCGTTTTCCTCTGGTTTTTCTACAAGAAGCTTCCATGCACATCTTTCATTCCCCATTCGTGCAACATGTCCTGCCCATCGCAGACTACGAAACTTAACTGTTCTTATTATATCTGGCTTCCTATAAAGACCATGTAGTCATTCACCTATCTGTTCATCTCTCTTTGGTCCAAAATTTTTCGTGAGAACATCATTATCAAATACTCGTAATATCCTTTCCTCCCTTAAAGTAAGAGTTCATGTTTCGCATCCATATAATATAACTGGTAGAATAAAAGTTATTAAGATAAAATAAATTAAAATATACCTTCTTAGGTAAGATCCGTCGTCCTCAACTTAAAAAATATGTATTCTTTATGCCTGTAGGCCTTTCAGAACATCCGTTCCATCTTCACCAGGTCCTTCTTCGCTACAATATCTAGTATGATGGTTGATGCTGCTGGTCCTAATGTGGTGTTGTCGTGACAACAGCATCAACCATCACTAGATATTGTAGCGAAGAAGGACCTGCTGAAGATGGAACGGATGTTCTGAAAGGCCTACAGGCAAAAATAATACATTTTATAAGTTGAGGACGACGGATCTTACCTAAGAAGATATATTTTAACTTATTTTATTTTATGACTCTCCACCTCAACGGTTTCAACAATGCATTTTATTAGTATAGAATAATAGTTTCATATATTTCAGTTTAGTGAATTTCCGAACACTTTTAAAATTTGTATAATTATTTCATACATTAAATAATATCTCTCTAAAATACAATTTAAGAATATCTACATCTAAAACAAAAATATTAGCTCTGAAAGGAAAATGTGCAATAAGAACAAAAATAGTGATAAACAATGTAATTATAGACCAAGTTCAGAATTTTAATTATTTGGGTTGTCATTTAGGCAATGACAGAAATTTAGATAAACACACTAAAATACAACGATTCAATTATCTATGTGGCACAATTAAACGCACTTTATTGTATAAGACTAGAAAATAAACTATTTTGAAGTTTTACAAAGTATTGGCAGTTCCATCTCTTATCTATGGATGTGAAACCTGGACATTAACAAAGGCAGATAGTAAACAAATAGAGGCTGCTGAAATGAAGATGTTGAGAGCAATAGCAGGATACCAAAGGACAGATAAAAAGATAAACGAAGATATAAGAACAGAACTTAATATATTTAATCTCTGTGAATAAAATATTACCAAAATGCTTATCTTCAGCACGTATTACGAATGAATGAAGAGCGCATACCAAGAAGAATGTATAATTATAAACCAAAAGGGAGAAAAATGTTGGGAAGACCATTGAAGAGATGGAAGGACCAATTCGACCTATAATGAGATCGGAACAGGCCATTGGGCCTAATCCTTGTTGTTGATGATTATTATTTCATCTTACATGTATCGTGAATATAATAGCTCTGTGTTATAAAACAGCTCTCAGCATGAATTGTTCCTTTGAAAATAAGAAAATGTCAAAGTAGTGTCGTCTATTAGCATAGTTGTACTGAAGAAGCTATATATATATCTGTAGCACAGATTAATTTATGGTTTGTAATTACTGATAATCTCTTTCCCTCTGTGCGTTGTGGAGGATTAATTTCTGTGACCATTTAATGCCAAGTATGTCAAAGAGGAGGAGGAGCTTCACTTGAAATGCATTCACTATATTCACGTAGTTGGAGCATTCAGAGTGTAGCCGCTTTGTGTAGGTCACGTACCGAATTGAGGCGCCTTACTATCAACTAGTTAATGCGGAGAATCCAAGCAACTAATTTCTGTCTTTTGTGTCAAAGAGTTTATCAACAGAATATAACAAATTACAAGACTAATGGACATCTTCGTAAACTAGCTTCCATTAACTAACTAGCTCATTACCTCTATCGAACCCATAGATTCATGGCCGCGCGGACGTATGCCCTCCATACATCCCTATCCTGAGCTCATGTTTTCCAATCATCCCCTGTACAATCTACTTACCTCAAATCATGGATAATGTTATTCTCCCACCTCATTCTTGGTCTGCCAACAGGGCGTTTTCCATCTGATTTTCCTACAAGAAGCTTCCATGCACCTCTTTCATTCCCCATTCGTGCCACGTGTCCTGTCCATTGTAGTCTACGAGACTTAACTGTTCTCATTATATCTGGCTTCCTATAAAGACCACGTAGTTCAGTCTTCTCCATTCACATGTCTGTTCATCTTTCTTCGGTCCAAAATTTTTCCTAAGAACTTTATTCTCAAATACTCATAATCTCCTTTCCTCCCTTAAATTAAGAATCCATGTTTCGCATCCATATAATATAACTGGTAGAATAACAGTTTTATATATTTTCAGTTAAACGTTTTTTTTAAAGGAGTTGGGACAACAAGAGTCTCTGTAATGTATAATAGCACGCATTTCTAGAATTGAGCCTATGTTTTATTTCTTTGTGCATCTCATTCCTATTAGTAATTGTTGTTCCTAGGTATTTGAATTCAGCCACTTTTCCAAACTTTCCCTCATTTGTCATTAACTGTACATTTCCATTATATAATGTATTTCTGTGTGTGTGAACATATATTTAGTTTTATGATATTTACTTGCAATCCCAATTTCTTAGTGTTACTCAATAGAGTATGCGTGTTGGCCTTTAGTGTCTTCTCGATATCGCCCAATAGTACTACATCTTCAGCATAAACTAACAGCTTATTAATACCATTGAGTTAAACTAGCTTCCATTACTGAAAAAAAAAAGTCCCCAAATCGCAAAGTTGCAATTGTATTCTTTTAAAAAGATGTAACGAGTTAAATTAGGAAAAGTAACTTAATTGGCATCTTGCATCTAAAACAAAACTAGAACTTGCAACTCACTTAACTTACATCCATTTGAATTGAGTACTCGCGTCAAGATGGATAACTGCACTCACTGGAAATAATAGCGATTACTACAGGGTGTTCCAAAATGATGGACGGGGTTTCAAAGTTATTTAATTTCCCTTACATGACATATTTAAGAACAAAAGTTAGATGGGATTAAAGAGAAACTCTTCGAGTTTTCATAACATACTTTATAAGTGTTCGATGTGAGCACCTTTCGTCACAAGGCACACATCTAGCCGATAGTGGAATTCCTCCCAAACCTTGGTCAGCATATTTGGAGTAATGGATTCAACAACAGCAACAATCATTCTTCTCAAGTCTGGAAGGTTCACCGGAAGTGGTGGTACGTACACATGGTCCTTCACATACCCCCACAGGAAGAATTCACAAGATGTGAAATCGGGAGACCGTGGAGGATATGGGGATGAATCATGTCATCCGGACCGACGCGTCGTTTAGTGTTCGTGGACGTCCTGGTCTTTTCTCTTTACAGATATATCTGGTTGTTTCTAACTGTTTATACCATCAACGGATCATTTTATCTGTCGGAGGATCAATTGCACTGCTGCAATGGATCCAGATCTCACAAATTGCAACACACAGAATGACTTCTGTACAGGAATCACCATTTTCACAAATTTAACGCTGACGACGTAATAATGACAAGAAACAAATTACTGCATACAGGATATGAAACTTTCACAGTTTTGCTTTCATTATAGCAAATAATCACGCATCCAATTTCACTTGTAAAGCTATAGCAACTACTTAAAACCCCGTCCAGCATTTTGGAACACGGTGTATTCTATCCTAATTGAATTGAAAGGCTTAGGACAGTAACAAGATAAGCCACATTTTGTTAAGAAATGCCATTGATTACAATGATAGCAAATAAATATATTGAAATATCCATAAAACCATTTGAAAGTGCGCCAGTGATGAGTTAAAACATATAGACACACAATGTGTTATCAATACTGCCCAATTAACTAACTCCCTGGCACTATCGAACCCTTAGGTCATGCACGCGCGGACATGAGCCCTCCATACGTCCCTATCCTGAGCTAATGTTTTCCAATCATCCCCTGCATAATCTACTTCCCTCAAATCATGGATAATGTTATTCTCCCACTTCATTCTTGGTCTACCAGCTGGACGTTTTTCTTCCGCTTTTCATACAAGAAGCTTCCCTGCACCTCTTTCATTCCCCATTCGTGCCACATGTCCTGTCCATTGCAGTATACGAGACTTAACTGTTCTTATTATATCTGACTTCCTATACGTAGCTCACTATTATGTAGTTTTCTCCATTCACCTGACTGTTTATCTCTTTTTATCCCAAACATTTACATTTTGCTAAGAACTTTATTCTCAAATACCCATTTTCTTCTTTCCTCCCTTAAAGTAAGAGTCCATGTTCCGCATCCATATAATGTAACTGGGGGAATAAAAATAGCGATTATTATTTATCATAATTGAATTGTGATTTTCTGAAGAATACTTCAACAATGGAGGAGAACTAAAACCTAGTATTGAATGCACTTATTTAGGAACAAAGTTAGACCATTCAGGCGATAACACAGTGGGAATTAAAAATAGAATCGCACAAACAAAACAAGCAATAAATGCTTTCAACTCTGTTTGGTGGAGCAAGAATATTACAAAAAAAATAGAAAATTACAAATATGTATATATCAAACTATAATTCAGAGCATTTTAACATATGGTGCTGAAGTCTGGCAAATTCCTACCAGGGAAATGAAAATAATTTTAAGTACAGAATGGATGTTTTAAGATCAGCTGGAAAATCTAGAATGGATAAAATACGAAATAAAGAAATAAGGGAAATTATGGGAGTACAAGAAGAGCTGGACATCATAGACATTATAGAAAAGAAAAGAAAAGAAAAGAAAACTTGGATAGAAGGGGTACAAGCGGCTATGAATATCAGAGGATTGGATGAAGATCAATGGATGGACAGAGAGGAACGGCGTTTGGTTTCCGGAAGACGGCGGCAGCTGACATGATACCGGATGATGACGATGACTCGTGTAATCGAAATCTAAATTATTTGAACTCGGAACATCCGAAATACGATTCTCAAACCACCATCCGAGTCTTTCGTTCGTTTAAATATATTCTGGTTTAATTATCATATATTTTCAGAATGAGGGTATATAACAATTAATGAAATGAAAATTGATATGTTAGCAAATTTAATAAACTCAGTACAAAACCAAATCGATACGTTGTTTGTATGGAAAACATTAAAACATGTAATTTATTAAATCTGACTTGTAGATAATACATTTTTATTTGATCCGACTGGCAATGTAACCTATTTAGAATTTCAATTATAAAAATCTGTATGTGAACTTTTAGTGACTTATAATAATGAACGATGAATAATGAATATAAATTTAATGCGGAAATATATCAATTCAAAAATAAGTTTAATTTAATTATTACCATCGTTAATTACAACTTCATGGATGTAGAATTTCAGATTTTCTACATATTACGACTCACAAGTATTCAATTTAATGTTGGTAGGGAAATTTTATATTTCAAAGGTTTCTACGGAATTAATTAAAAGTTTCTTTATATTGAATGTAAGTATATAGAACATGATTCTACAATGCTATTGTGATCCAGATATATTGAAAACATGTTTTAAAACTTGATAATATATTAAACTGCGTATTGCTCATTGGAGCCTATATTTCTAATGAATTTAGTTTGAATTTTTTTATAGACACTTCTACCGATAAGAACTAAAAATTGTTATTAACAACAATATAATAGGACAAGTTAATAACTTTACTTATCTTGGCTGCAATCTTTCGTACGACACATGTAAAGACATAGACATAAAATTGGTCAAATTTCAAAAACTTATAGGAACAATAAAAAGCATTCTTTTCCGAAAAGTACGTCCAGATACAATTCTAAAATTTTATAAAACAATGGCTCTTCCAACTCTACTTTATGGTTCTGAAACCTGGACTCTTACTACAGGTAAATTAAATAGGATAGTAGCTGCAGAAATGAAGTTATTAAGACCTTTAGCGGGTTATACGCTTTATGATCACATGCGTAATGAAGATATCCGCAAAGCTCTCAACACACCAGCAATAACTGAAATCATTCAAAAATATCAAAATAATTGGCATGAACACCTTCTGAGGATGCCAAACAATAGACTACCTCTGCAGCTATTGAACTACAGACCCACAGGGCGAAGAGACCCAGGAAGACCTAAGAAGAGATGGAGGGATCAATTTCTTTCCTGAAGCGGAACAGGCCAATTGGCTTAATCCATGCCTGCCATTGATGATGATGATGATATAGACACTTCAGCATCTTAGGTCATATGAAGTGTGGATATTATCTAGAAAACCGTGAATATGTATTGTTTTGTTGATAAATATAGATGATGATGTTCACTGATTTAAATTTCCTGATTTATAATTTCATTATTAGTGAAGAAAATGGATAATGATATTACAAACCCCATACAGACTTTTTAAACACTTATAACAACTTCGAAAAATATTCATTTGTGTTACTCGGCTCCACAAATGACGACTGGAGGAATTAACTTAGGAAATATAGTAATAATAAATAATAGTTTTAAAAAACTAAAACAACACGCTTTATTAGAAACCCGAACTAAATAAATATGAAATTATTGTATTGTCACGGGTTCTTTACAAGTATACGAAGTTTCAATTCGATCCAATGTCTCTAAGTGGGTGAAAATCGTGTTCAAAGATTCCGGTACATAAATACAAATACTCTATTTTTGATTTTCTGATGCTTCTGGCAAGCATTTTAGAAAATGAATATGAAATTATTGTATTGCCACGGGTCCTTTACAAGTATACAAAGTTTCAAGTCTATCCTACGTTTCTAAGTGGGTGAAAATCGTGTTCAAAGATTCCGTTACATAAATACAAAGACACTTTTTTTGATTTTCTGATGATTATGGCCAGGATTTTAGAAAATAAATATGACATTATTGTATTGTCACGGGTCCTTTACAAGTATACAAAATTTCAAGTCGATTAAATTATTTTAAGTGGGTGAAAAACGCGTTGAAAGATTCAGTTACATAGATAGATAGATATATAGATACAGATCAAGCTAATATAAAGCGTGTAAAAACAGTAGCCTTTGCAGATGACCAGATTTTAATAGCAAAAACAGAGGGCGGACTACAAAGAATGCTATATAAACTAAATGAAATATCAAAAAAATACAACATGGAAATATCCTCACAAAAATAAAAAAACAATGGCCTTGAAGGGCGCTCATCCAGTTCAAACTCAAAAAATCAATTAATAATCAAAAGATTTAAGGAAAGTTTTAAATTAAATTCTTTTCCCATAAAACCAGATATCCTATTTGCCGATTAGCAAAGATAATATTAGAAAATAAACCAATAGAACAAGTGGTAAGATATAACTTCCTAGGTTGCGAAATATCATACCCAGCGGAAAATATATAAATAACAAACTAAATAAGTTTAATTATATAACAGGAGCACTGAAAAGAACTCTGAAAAATAAAGCCAGGAGAGACTCTATAATTAATTTATACAAGACAATGGCAGTGCCTATTATTACTTATGGATCCGAAACATGGACAGTGACAACACAACAATCAGCCAGAATACAAGCTGCTGAAATGAGATTCCTCAGATCAATAGCAGGATATCAAAGAACAGACAAAGAACATAACACAGAAATAAGACAATTAAAAGTAGAAGAATTAAACACAACAATAGAAAAATACAGAACAAACTGGAAAGAACACTTGGCAAGGATAACTGAGAATAGAATACCAAAAGCAGCATATAGCTATTCACCACGAGGAAGAAGAAGTTTGGGAGGACCAAAGAAAAGATGGAAATAGCAGCAATTTGGAGCCGGAACAGACTAGTAAATAAGCCTAAACCGTGAAGAAGAAGAAGAAGTTACTCGGCTCCTGCTTTTGAACCCGAGACATTTCGAATAAGAGTCTCAAAGGGTACTATTGTGTCACAGTTCTATTTTATAATTTTCTTGTTTTACTTTTGTCTTTAGACTTTAAAGATGGTCGAACATTTAAATTCGAACTGCTATACATTTGGCCATATATTTAGTTTTATTAATATTTACTTCCAGCTCTTATTTCTTAGTGTTTCTCATTATAATGAGCCGTGTTGGCCTTTAGTATACCATCGCTATCACCTCATAATCACCTACGTCATCATCATTTTATTTCTAATCGCGTAGCCCACTGTTGAGCCATAGACTCTCCTTTGTTAGGAATTACCAGACAAAGTTAATTTAATTTAGCTACCTTATTTGCCCATAGATGTCATGAATGGCATACGGTCAACATACTGACTCAATGAGACATGTAGCAGACACCTAAGTTATTACTAGAATTTCAGGCAGCTAAATTTTGCTTAGAGGCCTTTTTATTCAGGCTTAAGACTCGGAACCCACGGCTTAGAGTCCCACCTGGAGGACTTACTTCTTGGATTTTTCCATTCTAAAAAAGTCCACCGACCCCGGCGGGTTTGAACCTGCGATCCTCGGGACCAGAGGCAAGGAGCATTCATCAGCATATAGGCTACTAACAGCTTATTAATACCATTTTGTTGTACGCTTTCTTTATCCTCTAAAAATTTGTTGAGATGTTCTAGTACATAATTGAATAGTAGAACGGATAGTGCATCTCTTTGCTTTAAAACATTGTGCATTTCAAAATATTTGAAACATTTTTGCCTACCCGCACTGTGCTCTTTGATACGTATCAGTCTAACTTTTTAGGAATTCGGATGTCTAGCAGGATACAAAACAAGTTATCCCTCTTATTTGAATCAAATGCCTTATTAAAGTCTACATATAATTCAAGATTATTAAAATACATTACGATACTCCGTTACGATACTATGTTAAAATTTTAAGAAATATAAAACAGTACCTGAGATCTCAGTTGTTCTCAATAATCAGCAGTGTAGTTTTGTAGGAGGCCTTTCGAAAACTTAAGTTTCATCTTCAGCTTTCAGTTGGAACCAATATAATTGTTGTATAGTGCTTTTATAATTCCATGTCTTTTATACAATCTCTCTTATACTCGTACACTAAAAAATCGGATAGGAGGATTCGATTTTAGCTTCATGCTGTGGCTTCCACATCACTCCATGTCATATACCATCTCCACTTCTCGCAACTGGAATTCCCTACCACAAGGAATAAGGGGCTGCTGGACATTGGCAACTTTTAAAAGAAATATAAATTTATATTTGCTCTAACCTCGACTTCATCATTACCCAGTGTAAGGTACATATATTAATTGGTGTTTCTCGTATAATTTATCATATTTATATTATTATTATTATTATTATTATTATTATTATTATTATTATTATTAAAAGTAAAAGTAAAGTGATCCCACAACAGGCCTCAGAGGGCCTTGGGGTAGTAAGAGGTTAAGGCTCCCACTTTTTCTAGACAATCGGCACTTTATGTCAGCCGGGTTGTCAGCCCTGCGTGACGGCCGCCTTTACCCCCAGAACAAGCGTCTGATACTCATTTCAGTTAGAGGCTGAGTCTACCCCAGGGCCATAGTGCCGCCAGATGGTTTGGATCAGTTTAAAAATCCTGACCCCAACGGGACTTGAACCCTCGACCCTCCGGCTTGTAGCTCAGTGCCTTAACCACCACGCTACGGCGTGCCACCATTTTTTCATCGTAAATATTATTATTATTGTTATTATCGTATAAAATGTTGTTTGTACATGATATTTACATTGTAACATTTAATATAATTTCAACTCTTCATAATTAGTATAGTGCATGTCTATAGGCTATTTGCCAAATATTTATTTGTATTTGTTGCTGGTTGAGTGCAAGAGAAGGCCTTATGGCCTTTGCCAGAATAAATAGAACATAATAATAATAATAATAATATTAATTATTATTATTAAACAAAATCATAGAACAGGTGAACCATCTCAATTATCTAGGATGTGACATTTAATTTAATTATGATAATGATATAAATAATAAAATAGCAAAATTCCAGGGAATATGTGGTACGATAAAACGATCACTAAATAACAAAACAACAAGAGAGACCCAATTGAAATTTTATAAAATGTTGGCAGTACCGGTACTGCTCTATGGTTCAGAAGCCTGGATACATAAAAAACAAGATCTAAGTAGGATAACGGCGGCAGAAATGAAATTTTTGAGATCTGTTAAAGGGTGCACTAAGGAAGACAGAATTAAGAACACAGAAATAAGAGAGGAACTTGAAATATTTGCAATAACTGATAAAATAGATACATATAGACAAAAATGGAAGCAACACATAGACAGAATGAATGAAGATAGATATCCAAAACAAATAACAAAATACAAACCTAAAGGCACCCGAGATGTGGGCAGACCTAGAAAGAGATGGGCTGAAGTCGGAACGGGTCAACAGATCTAATACATGAATGCAGATGATGATGATTATTAATATTTTTGTAAAAAAAGAATTAACCTCTTTGTGAAACACCGAGTTTTTTTCGGCGTTTGTTGCGAATTATTATGGTTGATCATATATAATACTATCATAAATCATAACTTATCACCGGTGTTGAAGTTCATTATTGCTGCAGATATCTTCGCTCAATGCCATTAACGCACAGTTTTCATTTCAGTAATGAAACTTTTAATGTACCGGTTATCACCAGCCAGCTTTGAAGTTAAAGTCTACTATGAAAAAAAAGTAATCAAATGTGGATAGGCGGTTTAAAATTAGCCTGAAAAATAAGTGATTTCCAGGTGTTAAAACATTTCTAGCTGAAAATTAATGCAGAAAATTGAAATTGAGTAGTTGCCCCGAAAAGAGATCTAACCCACAAAAATTTAAAAGTTGAGTTTTCGGTGGGTTAGTGATGTATCCGGAGAATATCATGGAATATCCCTTTTCTCTTCCAGACCTGTTTTATTATTTTAAAAGTTGGCATTAGGTGAATAGTGATCTGTATGTAACAAAATGGCGGAAGAAATTATTCAAGTCATGAGTAGCAGTTTATAGGTTACATCTATTTTCGGGTAACTATAGATAGATAGATAGATAGATCATCGGTTGATTAATGTCTTTGACATCGTCCGATTCCCAATAGCCAATTTTGTCGGTCCATCCAATCTCGTGGTTGTAGATGTTTCTCCTTCATGTATAAACATATTCCCTGACTCCAGTAGGGTTTAGGTCTTCCTCTGCCTCGTCTTCCCTCCGGTTTCCATTCCAAAACAAATTTTGGTAGCCGATCCTCTTCCATTCGCTGGACATGTCCGTACCATCTTAATTGCTGAGTTTTAATATAATCTAAAATTTGTCTTCAATCTTCACTATTCAATTGTAAAATAAAGATACTTCGTTAAATAGATCTTGAAGACCTACGGAAGCTTGGTAAGAAGTCCAAAACTGTAACCAATGAGATGAGAAGGAGATGGCTGGTTAGTCTTATGCCTTTGATCGATATTACAATCGGGAATTTTTGTGCACTCATAGGAAACTGAACGGTCTCCAGGCCACGAAAGAGTGAAGGAAAATCTTCCATCCGATTCCCAGGGCGTTTAGTCTGTAGCCAGACACCCTGCTGGCTGAGTGAAAATTGTAGAGCGCTAAACGGATAGTCTTAATGTTTTTGCATCGAGTAATATCAACACTTTTAAAATTCATGTTAAAGCACCGTTGAGGTTATGTAATAAGATGTTAATTATATAATTTTTTTATCTGGTAAGTCAGTCGTCCTCAACTAAGTTATTAAACTTCAAGTTATTCTAATATGGAGGCCTTTCGAAAACAATATTTCATCTTCTGCGTTTTAACTGGAACTGATAGCTGATGGTGTGTACAACACCATATTAGAATAACTTGAAGTTTAATAGCTTAGTTGAGGACGACTGACTTCCCAGGTAAAAAATTATATAATTAACATCTTATTGAGTAATATAATGAACTTGTTTAAATGCTCTACGAGTCTTGAACGATTAATAAATATTGGTCCCGTCTCATATCATCCAGTGTATATACATAATTTCTGACCTCCATTTTCCGCCCATATGGGAAACCAAGTATTTGCGTGTAAATCGTCATTGGGAAACTGGATCCTAGTGCACTAGTGGTTAGAATGCTCGCCCCTGATTCCACACCTGGCCTGTATTGATTATATTTTAAGCGGGTAAAAATAATGAGCATGGCTTACTTCGGAAGGAACGTAAAGCCATGGATCTCGTGTCGTTGATTTACGGCATCTAAAATAACTTAAAGCCTGAAATAAGAGGCATCTGATTAAATTTTGTTGGGCCTTTAAATTACCTGCTCTGTTAAGAGGGTACTTAAAAAAATACTAACTCCAATGGAAAACCAGGATGCTAAGTTCTTAGATGACTCTCTCGTTATACAGTGCGATCAGCAATTGGACAGCAGACGCGGGTATTTCACTGTCATTACTGAGGCACTTGCGGCGGGGAACGGACAGCGTAGGATTGCGGTGTCCAATGCTATACTGATCGCACTGTATATGAGATATTAGGGATTTTTGAGAAAATAATATAATTGAATACTTACTTGTTAGAGAAAGAGAGAGAGAGAGAGAGAAAAAAAAACGTAAATGAGTATAACAATCGTCACTGTCTTCTTCAGGAATTTGTAACTTATTTAGTACCACAGTTATTCGAGCATCAGTTAAGTTTCCGGATAAGTCACCAATTATTACACCGATTTGTTTCACTTTTATTTTTTCTAACCCTTAAATTAGCAATGTATCCTAATCAATCGGTTCGATTTATTAAATATTTTTTAATAAAACAGAAGAAATTACTTAAATATATATATCGAATTATACAATATAGGTCTACCTAATAATTAATTTTGTTTACGGTGCGGTCCGCCACATTTAAATAACTGGAATGAGGATTAGTGTTTTGTTAATTTAAGGGGTTAATATATACAGAAATATATAAATTATGAAATATTTACCTAAAAGGTCCGTCTCCTCAACTTTATTAGTTATTTATCTGCAGCGCTTTTGGGAGTATTCCCATCATCAGCAGGATTCAAAACTGGTGTTTTACTGAAGATCTAGTAGAAGGAGTTACACATACTGGGTGCGTTTTCTTTAATCAGATGGTCGTTGTTGTAAATTGTCTTGCGCTTCTTTCTGTTTATTTTGAGATCGATTCAGTAATTTCATTATATATTTTTTTTTATATTTACATATTCGCACCTGCTTCCATTATGCCTCGACATAGAACATTGACGGGTCTGAGTGAGAGACAAAGAGGAAGGGATATATTCCCGTACACATAATATTAGGCCAAATGCAAATTTAAATAGTATGCAAATATCAAATGGTGCGTTATTGTTTTTTTAAATATGGCTTAGCCAAGCTATACCACATTTTTCCTATCGTTTGTATTTTAAAAATAAATCGAAAATTAATGCATAATGACGTATTTGTGACATATTAAAAAATTTAATGAATTGTGATCGAATTTCGACTGCTGGGCGACCACTTGTATTTATTAATCGGTAAAGATCTCGAGATGTTAAGTGGGCATTTGCGATCAGTAGTTTTATTTTTAAATATTCCGTTGGAAGTCCATCGCTGTGGTCTCGAGGTAGCGTGCTGCCTTGTCACGCAGCGGGCCCGGATTCGATCCCCGCTCGGGATAAGTTTCCTGGGTGAGGTTGTTTTTCGGGGTTTTTCCTCACCTGTAAGACAAATGTCAGGATACTTTAAGGCCCAAACGGTCCCCGAACATCATCTGGCCATCATTATCATCAATATCATATTCACGTCATTAGATTAAGTTTAGGTTTAAGGCCTCTCCTGGCGCGTCATTACCCATCGTTATCACCCATCATATCATTGGGGCAGCGTAACCCCGCCTTCCAGGTGCCCCAACCTCAGAAGCGGGTTACAATACGCCAATGCCAGGAGAGAATACCTGAAATGTCGAATGACAAACAGGTGGCATTGAAAAAAAATATTCCGTTGGGATTAATATAGGCCTGGCCACATGTGTTTTTATTGAACTCAAGATGACTAGAACACACTATACATTAGTAACAACAATTGATTAGGGATGAAATTTTTATTTGTAACATACTTACATGCAAATTTGTACGGCGCACTGTTTCGTCAACATTGTTATTTTTACATATTTTGCATTGTACAGTTGGACGTACCATAGATTTATTAACATCACCAGATTTTATTTCACAACTAGGCCAACATACAATATTAAATTATATACTAAGTTATACAATAAACATTTTAAATTACCATTTTATGGTTAAATTAACATATCATTTTTATATTAATAATAATGTCTATAATAATGTCTATAATAACAAAATAATTATTTTATTCAGCGTAAATAATGTTGATCCGTGTAAAATTGTTCTTCATAGCTTTCTGTATATACCATATAGTACAGCCACTGATTCTCCGGCCCTGACGTTTTCACGACAGTGTTGCCGATATGGATATTCAGTAGGAGTGGCCGCTTTATGTATGTGGTTCGCAGACATACAGCTGACAACGTCTCAGCAATTTAAAACCTTACTAGCGCACTATAGCTGCGTCAAAAGCAGTGATTGGTTGTGGCAGACATTCACTCCCACTTCAACCATTTCCTTATTGGCAGTAGAGGGCGAGTTCTCCCTTTATCCCTCATATAACCTAAACTTCCGAGACGGATATCCAACGGCTGTACTGTAGTAGATAGGTAGGTATAGGTAGGCAGGTAGGTAGGTAGGTAATATTTTATGCAACGACGTTCTTTAACCTTTAAACTCGCAATGTATCCTGTAGAATAATCAATTGTTTCAATCTAATAGATTTTACTATTTTGCCAATTTAAGGGTTAACAGCCCTATTACCTCAAGCTTTATTTCTCTTCCGAAATATAAACCATACTCAGAATTTTTATTTTCTGAAAAAAAAATATCGAAATCGGCCGTGTATCAACCCGAGAACCTCGGAACCAGATGTGAAAACTAGTTCACCGGGAACGCCTCTGTGCATATAGATTGTACTAAAAACACATAGGAAAATTATTTTAATAGATGGGATTTTAAATACCTGAAATTCAGTCTAATTTGTATTATGTAGCAATAAAAGTTATATATTTAGTACACTTCAAATTAAAAATTTAATATAAAATTATTATATGTTACCCGAAATTAAGAATATTATTTTCTCGTCCATTTCTTACGGAAAGTCTATTTAATAACAATGAAAAATATGTAAATCATAAAGCTTACAGATACACGCGGAGCTAAATTTATTTATTGTTTATAGAGATTTGTATATTATATAGGCTTATATCTTACCAAACAAGTTTTTATATCATCATTAAAATTAATTGATATATAAATTTCAGAATCAGCTCTGTCCCTATCTACTAATCATTTGAACTTAAGGCTGTATTGAATGAATTATCAAATGAGCATTGGCTGTTCTCATAAAATGTAGATGTTCTCATAAAATGTAATTATGTCAAATTACACTGGTCAACATGATTTTTGTCTCATGAGTACCAATATTTGTACTTAATGCAGTTTTTTATCGTGTTTTCAAATATGTATTCGGAATTTCTCCATCACCCACATTTTTTTATTTCAGTTTCAATTAATGGATTTAAATAATTATTTTTTTATAAACGGTTTTTCGCCATTTGTCCATTGTAAAATAAAACGGTGAACACTTTCGTCAGGAAATTTCAGCTATGGAAAAGAAATATTAAGGCAAATGGAATCCTAATATGCTAACCGATTATTGTTGGACCATCAAGAGGGATGCTCCACAGGCGAAATATAGCAGAAAATCGTCATTTTTTACTTTCTAGGTGAGTCCGAATGTTCGAATATTGTGTAATTACGAATGTAGAAAATATTGGTGTTTGAAATTATAAATTCCTGTCTCTCGGAAACCTTGCGTGATGGAGAAAAACCGATATCATATTTGAATTCAGGAGAAAAAATACTATCAGAATCACATATTTTCTTTTTGAGACAAAAAAATAGTTTCTTTTTAGTCAGTGTAATTTTACCATTGTTCAGAATAATTAATGCAATCAAGGAGAATATGTCAATATTATAGTTTGAGATATATTATGGTCTAGAATTGTAAACAATTTATTTAGGCATTTGATTATTGACTGATTCGCATGTACTTAAAATGACACGATCTCTCTGATAAAGTAAATATTTTATAAAATGTCATGAATGTAAAATATCTAAATGGCAGAATAATTCCATATTCAAATCAAAATAATGGAAATAAAGTATAAATAATTTATTCTGTTTGATTCTAGATTTCTAATTTTCTAATAAGCAAGTGATATTATCATCATATCAAATTACTGCGTTAAATTATGTTCAGAGAGCATTTCCTAAATTATATTCAGCTCAATGTAAAAATAAAAATCAAAAAGTAGAAAATGGCTTAGATTTGATTGATTAATGGCAATCCCTCTGAATGAGAGAAGGGAAAGGAATCAGGGAAGGAACATTTGTTCTTTCTATGTATCCCAACAAGGAGCTTTTAAACAGGGGTCGTCTTGATGCCATTTAAGAAGGTATATTTACAAGAAACAATATTCATATTTCAAATGTTATATTTTCTAAGAAGAATGATTTCACACGGTTAATAATTCATATTACTTGAAAGATTTTAATAAATATTTTAAATACATTGGTTTTGAGCAAAGACTGCATAAATAAGAGTGAAGAGATTTAGGCGAGGTTTATTTATTTATTATTGCCGAAACTATTTGCTGTTGACAAAGGTACATAAGTACTTTTTATTAAGCAAGGGAACATCATATTAACAAATGTGCGTTGCTTTGAAATGATCACATTTTTAGACAGTAAATTTAACCTGCCCAATACACATATTCAAAACATTTTTACTGGAAAATAAAATAAAATATATTCTTTTGGTATTTCAATGTACAATTCTTATGAGAGATTTTATCTCTCAAAAATATAAGCTTGGTAAAATTTTTATTCACTTAAAAATAGAATTTTAACTTTTAATGTCTAACCCATTATTTAGGATGACACTTATAATTTCTGCAATAAATATTGTTTGAAATATTGCAGATTTAGGATTTTATGTTTACGTTTTAGTGATTTTCTTTGTCGTAATAGCGCGCTAGAAGAGGTGCATTTCTTTTCACGAAGCTACCGAACCCAACTCGGTCAATTTCGTCGAAATTCCTCTTGACAAAACTGTCGAATCCTGATCTGTCGATTTCGTCGAAGTTCCTTTTTTACGAATCCGTTGAATCCTGCTCTGTCGATTTCGTCAAAGTTTCTTTTTCTGGTTTCCAAATGTGATGCCACTAAAACAGAAAAATATAGTAATTTTATGAACAAGATACTTAAAATATAAAATGAGATACAATCATTTAATAAATACATCTAATTATAATTGTTGTACTTTAATGTAACATATATTTTTCCAGTCGGGTGTAAGAGAAAGCCAAACGACTTTATTTAATTCCATCACTAAATAAAAATAAATTATATAAAGATAAGACTGCAAAAAAAAGTAATTTTTTTCCAATGTACAGTTAGTACCTTTCCTGTGCATACACCAGATAATTTTAAATAAAATGGCACCACTAATAAAGTTTTGAAACATAAATGTACAGAAATATTATGATGTAGCGAACTTCATTACAAAAACAGAAATTGCATTAAAATTGTGTAAGAACAATATACGAGATTCACAAAATCTATTAATCATAAAAGGGGTTGAAATTATGTACTCTTTCTGTGCGTACACTTGAGTAACTTGTGTATTGCATGGGGTAGGCCTATTTTGTTTACGTGTTGTATTGATCTTAGTTTTGTGTATCGCTAGGATTGACTAATGCTACCTTTGTTCCTATTTCTTCAGTTAATTGCATTCAGTATTTAGGAAGCAACTTAGTGACGATTTGAAGAAAGTGATTGTGAAAATGGCTCTTAAGGGTTATAGTTTACGGAAAATAGGCGTACTGACCAACAAAAGACATTCTACAATTCAGAGAGTGGTTAATAAATTCAAATATCAGGGCTCAACAGCAAATTTGCCTAAATAGCCCAAGAAACATATTCTTAGTCAGAGAGAAGAACGTTTTCTAGTTCAGCAGGTAGGTCTAACCCGAGACTAAGTGCGCCTAAACTGCGTGTAATTCTGGAACAGGAAATAGGGAAAATAGTATGTAATACAACCATCCGTCGTGTATTGTATAGGGCAGGATATCATACGAGTCCATGTTTCGCATCCATATAGTATAACTGGGAGAATAACAGTTTTATATATTTTCAGTTTAGCGTTCTTTGAGAGAAGTTGGGGCTACTTAATGTAGGTACCAAAATTCCTCACGATAATGGGTTTGGCACCTCCATACTGCCTAAATTCCATGAGAAAATTTATTCCTGTATGCTGACTCGGATCAGCTCAATTTCCGTTGTTCTGCACCAATGCTTGATACCTTAAACCGCTCGGCTATTGGCGTGTGAGAAATAATAAAAATAAAGAAAGATAGAAGGAAAGAGGGAGATAGAGATAGAGAGAGGGAGAGATAGATAGATAGATAGATAGAGAGAGATAGATAGAGATAGATAGAATGTGACATGAATCGTTGCAGAAATTTAGGCTACATTTACAAAGTTATCAGAATTATCAGTTGAAGGGCACTGTTCATGTATCAGGTTAAATCTATGTTCACAGGAAATAAGTTATTAAGAATAAAATAGTTATTTTTCAGGGGAAAACTTTTTAAACGAAGATCATGCACTATTCTTATGATATACCAAGAAATAAACATGGTCGTAATTCGGAAAGTATAAGTTTTGGGTTACCAGCTTCTTCGCAATTCGCGGAACGCTTCACAGATGATCGTAATTCACTTGACTCATTTTGGCCATTTTTCGACACCCTTAAATCCAAAATATATTCTATAAGATACATAAATTGTTTTAATTTACCTAATAGTTTTAATAAAACATATGAAAGCTAATGATAAGAAATTATTGAAATGTGTGTAATAAGACCAATAATTGTAACTTATGGCTGTGAAACATGGGTACTGAAGGAGTCTGTTAAACAAAAACTATTAATCTATGAAAGGATGATCTTACGGAGAATTTTTGGACCAATTAGAGAAAGCGATGACATGGCGTATACGAATGAACTCTGAATTAAATAATCTAATACGAAATAAAAATGTAATAAACCACATTAAAGCTCAAATACTGCGCTGGTTTGGACATATAAATAGAATGCAGGAAGACTAGCTTGTAAGAAGAATATACAAATGGAAACCAATATGCACCAGAACAGCTGGACGCCCAAAAAAAAAACAGATGGCAGGATGATATTATAAAATATATATTAGAAATGAAAATTGGAAATTGTCCAGTTTGTATCCAGAGTAGATCCAGGTGGAGAAAAATTGTTGAGGAGGCCAAAACTTCAATGAGGTTGTAGCCGCCTACTAAAGAATAATAATAATAATAATAATAATAATAATAATAATAATAATAATAATAATAATAATAATAATAAGAAGAAGAATGTGAAGAAGGAGAATGTGGAGAAGAAGGAGAAGGAGAAGGAGAAGAAGAAGAAGAAGAAGAAGGAGAAGAGAGAAGAAGAAGAAGAAAGAGAAGAAGAAGAAGAGAATAGAAGAAGAAGGAGGAGAGAATAGAAGGAGAAGAAGAGAGGAGAAGAAGAAGGAGAAGAAAGGAAGAAGAGAAGAGAAGAAGAAGGAGAAGAATAAGGATAAGGAGAAGAAGAAGAAGAAGGAGAAGAAAAGGAGAAGGAGGAGAAGAAGAAGGAGAAGAAGATGATGAAGAAGATGGAGAAGGAGAAGAAGAAGAAGAAGGAGATGAAGAAGGAGATGAAGAAGATGGAGAAGGATAAGAAGGAGAAGAAGAAGGGGAAGGAGAAGAAGGAGAATGAGAATGAGAAGAAGAAGAAGAAGAAGAAATGTGGAATTACATAATATACCTAATAATAAGTTATGCATGATTTCGTTTTCAGTGCGGTCCGCCACATTTAAATAACTGATACCAGAAATTACTGCTTTGCCAATTTAAGGGCTAACGACTGAATTTCTGTTATCACAGAAATATTCAAAACTATCTACTTTGTACATAGATCTTCGCCCGTCTTCGTATTGAACGCCATACACCATAAAAATGGTTGACCTAGTGTGTAGACCTGTTTCAAGCGTATGCAAGGGGAGTTCATCTAACACAACACGATTTTAAGGTCTATAAAGGCGAAATTTCAGAGGCTTTAAACAAGGAAAGCGCGATGACAGACAAATTGGTATACTTCTATGAACCCAGTGTCCGGGCAAATGTGCAGTTAAATGCCAGTGGATAGAACGTCTGAAATATGGGAGAACACTATTCATGCATGTAGAATAGCTGTATAGCAAGTCTTCAAAGTAAGTTTTTCAGGCAAGAGGAGCTAACTTTGAACTTTTCATCTGATATGTGAACAGAATACTCCAACTGATGTCTGATCACCATTTTGTACTTAATGTTTTTAAATCATATTTTATCATCGAGTTTTGATAAGCTTGTATTCACCACATTTCTATTACATTACAATGATTGTATTTATGTCATCAGTGACATTGCAATTTGTTTGATACAATTATAAAAATATAATATAAAAACCACAAATTAAAAAAAAAAACTGGGACATCGAACCTGGAGGTTCAAGGTCGCGCGAACATAACAAATCCCCTCTTTAATTCCTCAATAGTGCAACATGTCTTGTCCATCGCGGACTACGATATTTAACTGTTCTTTTATATCTGGTTTCCTTTAAAGAGCTCAGTGTAATGTATAATGATATTGTATTATTATGTAATTGTAATATTATTGTGTTTTCTTTTTGTTTTTCTTCACACTAGTAGCAATTATTACTTTATTGTAACGGACTGTCAACAGCACATACGGCTTACTGCCCGTGCGACCCATATTTGTAAATAATTATGTATGTATCTTACTTTTAGTCTAATAAAGTCCTACTAGTACTACTATTACTAGTTTCACTAGTCTTTTCGTCTAGAAATTATCCAAATATGTTTATTTTAAAATAATCCTTATCTTTTCTCCTATCTTAAAGTAAGATTCCATATTTCGCATCCATATAACAAAACAAGTCCACCGCTTTGGTGTCGAGGTAGCGTCCTGTCTTGTCACGCAGCGGGCCCGGTTTCGATTCCCGGTCGGGACAGGCTCCTGGGTGAGGTTTTTTTTTCGGGGTTTTTGCTCACCTGTAAGACAAATGTCAGGAAGCTTAGGGCCCAATGGTGCCCGAAAATCATCCGGCCATCATCATCCTTATCATCACCACCCTTCATCGGTGTGGAAAGCAACGGGAAGGTACCACACATATAATTCCCTAGTAAAGCTGCAAAGCATAGCATGAAAATGCTATTATTGCAGTGAAAGACCTGCCCTCGGGTTGAATTACTATCGATGAATAACAAAACTGGAAGAATCATTTATTATAACGGGCTTCCAATATAAAACCGGACCGGCCTTACGGAGTTTCCACCCGGCACGCAGTGCTGTCTCTTCCTCCCGCAATTCACCCTGCCTGCCACCCGTCCTTGAACTGTTTCTTACCTTATAGAAAATGCTGGAAATGTTGTCCCCCCGCAGTTAAACAGGCATTATACCGAGTAAGCACATTTAGAGCGACACGCTGTAGTTCGGGCACTGTCAAGTTTCTGATTTAATTTCTTATGTTGTTCTTCAGTTCTTCCAATGTGTGCGGATTTGTTTTGTACACTTTGTCTTTTCAGGCTACCCCACAAATAAAAATCACACACTCTTTATATCTGGGGAGAGTGTTTTACTCTACTATCTCTATCTTCAACACCAGTGTTTTCTTATTTTGTACTGGATCATGGCTGAAATTTAGTCACAAGTCATGGATTGTCGATCTGGACGGAGGTTAATGTCCAGGGAAGTTCCGAATAAATTCCTCGCGAACGCGACGAGCTGATTCGTATTTATAATAACATTTACACACATAAATGCGTTGCTCTAATATCAGCTGACGTCTCATCTTGTCGAACGATAGTAAACTGACTAGTTCAAGGACGAGCGGCTGGCAGAGTGAAATGCGGACGAGGAGAGAGCGTTGCCTGGCGGGTGAAACCCCGTGAGGCCGGTCCGGGTTTATATTGGGAGCCCGGTATATAGTGTATACTTTAGTTTAGCATTTTTGAGGGAATTTGGAATGAAAGATTCCTGTAATACATATTAGCATTTATACAAACATTCTGTTGACTTCTAACCGGAGTCACATAAGGCAATGTCTATAAAATACTATGCATTTATAATTTTCCTGTTTTTCATATACATAGACACACTAAACATATTAAGCTTATCTTAGTTAAACTTGTATTACTTACTGGCATTATCGAACCCGTAGGTTCATGGCCGCGCGGACATAAGCTCTCCATACATCCCTATCCTGAGCTAATTCTTTTCAATCATTCCCTGTATAATCTACTTCCCTCAAATCATAGTTAATTGACAATTAAATTCTGTAATATATAATTAAAATACAATGTATTTGTAAAATGGTCCTTTATCTGATATGTAGCAGTAGTAGGACTTTATTAGACAAAAGTAAGATATTTACAATATTATTTATAAATATGGGTCGCACGGGCAGTAAGCCGTACGTGCTGTTGACAGTCCGTTACAATAAAGTAATAATTGGTACTAGTGTGAAGAAAAATAAACAACAAAAAAAAAAAGCAATAACATTACAATTACATAAAGAAAACGCAATAATATTACAATTAAATAATAACACAATAGCATTATACACTAAAAAAAGCAGTAACATTACAATTACATAAAGAAAACACAGTAATATTACAATTAAATAATAGCACAATAGCATTATACACTAAAAAAACATAACATTACAATTACATAAGAAAACACAGTAATATTACAATTAAATAATAACACAATAGCATCATACATTAATTAATTTATATATAATTATTAAGAATTAATGTTATTGCATTTTGATAACATATATTTATTCATGAATGAGTGTTGTTCTTATTTTCCGCGTTTTGTCCAGAAATTTACCCAAGTTTATCCAATTTTCTGGATTTACCAATAACTCGTAGCATGCCAATCTTTCCCGATTTGAATTTAGAAATCTTTCCGGTATCTGATATGTAATATAATGTTAACGATCAATAACTGTTTAATAATTTATAATTTTGCATCAGTTGGGATACCGTTTCTTGCAAGAATTATTCCAGGAATATAATTTTGGAACTAGTTTCTTTAAGTAAAAATCTTTGGTTTTCCATTTTATATCACGTGAAAAATTAAAGGTTGAGCAGTTATTTTCTTTGCCTAAATGCCTTAATTCAGCATATTTAATATATTCATGTATATTATGGATTTTGCTTAATGGCCATTTTGTTTATTTTCATGTTTAATTGTAATGGTCATAAGCTCAGCTAATTAAATTCGACAACAACTCTTCTCCAATGTTCGCCAAGTTGTCCAACGTAATGAGATGTGACGGTTGGAATACGATTTTCTGAACATACGTGCAACTAATTTGGCAAGCGTAGCTGCTTTTAACGGATTATAACTAGATTAACGTTAAGCAGTATCGAAATCAATCTTGTGCTGTGTACCATCTGCAACCTGGAGCTTCAAAAATCTCCATGAATGGTTGTAGAAAATTGCAAACCACATTTATGATCATATCATCATTAAACTCAGATTGAATGTACACTATCCTATGAATTTTTGCAAACCAAAGCATTAACCCATTCACTTCAAGTTAAAAGGCTCGATACATTTTCCCTGAAACCGGATTTTAGTTACCGTAAATTATATTGTGTATTTTCAGACATTCAAAACAAACAAAATATAACGGTATTTGAGATCACAATAAGGGCGAAGGCAAAAAACATATTTCTCAACTATTCAAAAATGTTAACAAAAGATTACCCTGCCAAAGGATGTATAAAATATTGCAAAATATATAACAGCAGAGTTAAGCGAGTGTACCTCGTGTTCTGAGTTGAAGGTCATTTAACTGCCGGCGAGTCTACCTCGTCTTTTGAGGCGAATGGGTTAATTAAGGCCTTATTTTATAAATATATTGTAAGCTTTCTTTTTTTTTCACCGTATAGCTCATATACTGTTAAATTGATCGCATTTATAACAAGTAAAAAAAAGTAAAAATATAAAATATAATTAACTAATTGATTCACTGGCACTATCGAACCCATAGGTTCATGCCGCGCATACATAAGCAGTCCATGGATCACTATCCTGAGCTAATGTTTTCAAATTATCCCCATTTCATTCTTGGCCTGTCTATTGGAAGCTTTCCTTCTGTTTTCCTACATAGAGCCTCCAAGCCCCTTTTTAATTCCCCATTCGTGCCACATGTCCAGCCCATCATTCTCCATAAGACTTAACTCTTCTTATTATATCTCGTTTCCTATAAAGATCATGTAGTTCACTGTTATGTATGTAGTCTTTTCCATTCGCTTGTCTGTTTATCTCTCTTCGGTCCAAATTTTTTCCTAAGAATTTTAATCTAAATTACTCGTAATCTCCTTTCCTCCCTAAAAGTAAGAGTCCATGTTTCGCACCCATATATTATAACTGGAAAAAGTATATATTGGAAGTGGACAGTTAACGAAAAACGATGGAAAATTTTAAAAAGTGGCTGAATTCAAATATCTGGAAACAATAATAATTATTGCTAATAGGAATGAGATGCACGAAGTTACTCAATTCAGCCACTTTTTAAAAATTTCCCTTGTTTTTCGTTAACTGTCCACTTCCAATATATACTTCTTCTTCTTCCTTTGGCTCTACGGTCGTCTAAGAACCAGGCTCCTGGGTGAGGTTTTTTGGGGGGTTTTCCTCACCTGTAAGACAGATGTCAGGAAGGTTACTGCCCAACGGTCCCCGAAAATTATCCGGCCATCATCATCATCCTTCACCGGTGTGGAAAGCAATGGGAAGCTACCACACCAACAATATAAAGCTGCAAAGCATAGCATGAAAATACTATGATTGCAGTGAAAGACCTGCCCTCGGGCAGAATTACTACGGATGGATGGATATTAAAAACAATTCTCGTTAATGAGGTAGTTCCGTTTTTATTAGGATTAAGATAAAAATATTAACTCAACTTCAATATTATCGAAATATATTTGTTTTCTATAGTTTCTATAGTTTTAATACTTTTACTATATTAAACAGTACCAACTAAATTGGAAACACCATCTTGAAAGAATGAATTCAAATCGGATCTCCAAAACTGTTTATAATTATATACCAAGACGACGAAGATCACTGGGCCGTCCTATGAAACGCTGGAGGGAAAATTTTCTATAGGATCGTAACAGGCATTGGCCTAATACTTGGAAGGAAGGAAGGAAGAAGAAGAAGTTTTAATACTTTTTTATGTAAAAGGGATTATCATAAGTAATGCCACGAGTGATTTCCAAATTATCGATAAATTCACGACTCACGAAGTGAGGAGTGAATTTATCTAGAGAATTTGGAAATCAAGAGTGGCATTTGTTAGGACTATTTAACGAATAAAATAAAGCTGTTTACTCACAAATCATTATTTAACTACAGTTATTTAAAAATATTTTTATATTTAAAGTAAACGGTGATGTTTTGAAAACTAATGAGAAACGATAGGTAGCCTACGCTTCTACTGCTTCTTTTGTTTATCACTGCAACCAGATCATACTATTTATTGCCAAAGGAACGCAATATTGTAAGAATGCTCTCTAGTGGAGAAAAAAATGAAACACATCAATCTGTATATTAATTCATTTTTGATGTCGTATACATTTAAGAAAGTGCAAACAGTGGTTTCTTTTTTTGGTGGTATAATCAATTGCTACAAATGTTGACATGTAAGCACTATTATATACAATCTGGTAGCCGTATTTGTTATAGGCTCAGTCACTGCAAAATAACGGTCAGACCTGTTCAGAATATTAAAAAGGAGGAGCTTTGCTTAATATATGATAATCCTAACGTTGATAATTATTTCGTGAAACACGTCTCTGATTGGTTGTAATACAGAAATCATTGAAACGTGATTGGTCATTGACTCCCATTTGGGGCATGAGTTAAATAGTCTTAAACATTCTATTATATGCAGCCGGAATTGGCACGAGGTAGTGTAATTTGAAAGAGGGTCTATTTATGTTTTTATGACTATTTGTGAAACAACACAATATTCACAATGGATTAATATCACATAGTATTATTTGAGCAAATCTAGACTTCCCTGGTATATTTTACGTACGATAGATTTATTAACACTTTTAGGTAATAATATGGGAGCAACAGGCTCCTCTGAATGCAAGTAATGTGATAAACTAGCCCACTCTGTTTTCGCAAGGGAACTACTGGTTCCTCTCTGTATGTACTCGTATGGGAGCTATTGACCACACTCTATGTGTGTGTATGAGCTACTAACCACACTGTGTGTATGCATGAGCCACTAACCACACTGTGTTAACAATAACATTTCTTGGCCTTTTATATTCATTTCCCAAGGAAGTTTTAAAATTGGCTCAAGTATTCCTTTTAACAAAATTTATTGTTTTGCAAATTTGAACATATTCAACACGTCAATCAAATTTACACTTTTATAATAAACATTAGTTTCATTTCGCTAGGTACATATACCTGCCAACCCTTGAGTTACCGTTAACCACTGTATAACAATAGCTTATTGTGTGGTCCCAAATAATAACCAAATTAATTTTAATTCTAAGAAGTACCCCAGTCTCATATAATTAATTGTAAATCTACAATATTGTAACATAGGAATACTGTTACTGGTACATATTTTATTGGAAACAAATTGTAAAAATATATAATTTTGTATTATGATATGTCCTTTCCATTATCTTTATTTAACTTTTCAGCTTAAAGGTAATTTTAACTTGCCACACGCCACCCAGTGGCACAACCTGTCGGGAGAGGTATTTTAAACTATGGATCACACACACACACACACACACACACACATTTTTGTCCACTAAGGGACATGGAGGGTCTCCCCGAAGAGTGATCAGCTCAATTTATGGGCCTCCTCCGATACAACACAACATTAAAACGAAACACACCATTCATACGAAACATGGCGAACACAGCGGCAGACATTACGACATCTCTTGACACAAAATTGTTATGTTGAAGTCAAATTAATTAGACTATTTAACTCATGCCCCAAATGGGAGTCAACGACCAATCACATTTCAATGAATTTTGATTTACAATCATTCACAGTCGTTTCACTTCGTTTTTATCAATTTAATTTTATCGCTTTAATATCAAGCTCACCCTTTTGAACATTGTGAATAGGTCAGACAATTATTTTGCAGTGACTGGCTCTCTAAGAAATACGTTGAATATAACAATATATATATTAAGATGTAACAATCCTACAATGCAATGTGGCTACCAGATTGTATATATAATGCACGAATGTTATCAGATTGTGCTTGCGGAATATAATATAAAAACATTTGTAGAAATTGATTATACCATAAAAAAAGAAACCACTGTTTGCACTTTCTTAAACATATTATTTCCCAGGTAATAACATTCCAGAAAAATATAATTGGCATATTTACATCATAGGACATCAGAAATTAATTAATATACATTTTGATGTGTTTCATTTTTTCTCCACTAGGGTTCATTTTTACAATATTGCGATCCTTTGGCAAAAAATAATATGATCTGGTTGCACTGATACACAAGTGAAACATAAACGTTTCTCATTTGTTTTCAAACATCGGCGTTTACATTAAATATATATATTGCAAATGCCCCAGGTTTGTCTTTTCGACATTCCTGGTTTCTCTCCTGGCATGGCGTATTTGTAACCCACTTCTGAGGTTGGGGCGCCTGGAAGGCGGGGTTACGTTGCCCCGATTATATGATTGGTAATAGTGACGATAGTGGTGCGCCAGGAGAGTCCCTAATCCTAAGCCTAATCTAAGATGAATATGAATGATGAAGATTGCGATGGCCAAATATATATAAATATTTTAAAATAACTAAATTTAAATAATGATTTGTGAGTAAACGGCTTACTTTTATTCGTTAAATAGTCCTAACAAATGCCACTCTTGATTTCCAAATTCTCTAGATAAATTGGAAATTACTCGTGACATTACTTATGACAAATGTTTAGTTTAAAAGACTAAGAACATTTTATTCTTCATGATGAATTGAATGTCTAGTTAGGATTCAACTTGCTTTAGTAAATTGTTTTTCTTACTTAAACTTTGGAACTTTTAAGATAAGTCAGGGATTTACGATTCATGTGGCAATCCTGTTGCATACGAGTAAGAAAATTTAGTTCAGAAAGAAATACGCTATTGATTTACAATTAAGGATTCCTTATAAAGTGTGGCCTAATTTTTATTGTCATGTTATGTACAGCCTTCGAAAAAAATGATGGTGCATCTCTTTAGGATGGAAAGTTCAAGTTTTGAAGAGCGATTCACACTAGTAAGTTGCTAGTGTGCTGTCTCCTTTGAAGTCAAATCCGGCGGCGTAAGTCTTTCTTCATGCAGTATTTGTATCGTTCGCTTCAGTAGAGCAGTCGGTAAGATACCCTCTTACGACGACGTAAGCCCAAGTTCGATCCTGGTCAGAATTTTTTTTAATAACGTCTTTAATTTCTATAATCCCTACATGTTACCAGGCTTCGTTGTATAAATAAATTTGTTTATTAGGAAAACAAATTAAAGGAAACGGCTCATATGATATATACAGAGTGTTACCGAAATGAGTGCAGATTTTTCGTGTGGTGGTAGGGAACATCCATACAAGTATTTTAACACAATGAACCTTGGACTGGAAATGCATTGTTGTGGGTCTACAGAATAAAACAGCATTTAAAATTGTTGAACACATTGTTGTTTATTTATTAATTCTAAGAACAATGGAAGGTATTATATGTTATTTTACACTTATTGTTGGAAATGGCGACCATTGACCTGAATGTACAGCTCAGCACATCTCACCTCGGACTGGTGAACTCTAAGAAGCATAGGAGATCAGGGCTTGCTTGGTTCAGGTTAGGGGCATGGACATTTTTAAAAATTAGCGACGATCAAGATATGCGAATATGTCCAATGTGCGGGAGCTTTGAAGATGAGATACATATACTAGGAAAATGTAACGATTTATAATATTGAAGGCATCAGTTATTACCGGAAAGATTTCTAAATTCAAATCGTGGAAGATTGGCATGCTACGAGTTACTGGTAAACCCAGAAAATTGGATAAACCTGGGTAGATTTCTGGACAAAACGCGGAAAATAAGAACAACACTTATTCAGGAATAAATAAATATGTTAGCAAATTGCAACGCCATTAATTCTTAATAATTCTACATAACTAAGTTAATGTATAATGTAATTGTATTGATATCTAATTGTAATATTATTGTGTTTTCTTTTTTTTTTGCTTTTAAACATCAACTTATTGTAACGGACTGTCAACAGCACGTACGGCTTACTACCCGTGCGATCCATATTTGTAAATAACATTGTATGTATCTAACTTTTAGTTTAATAAAGTCCTTATGTATGTATGTAAAAAGCATATCTGATGCTCCCTGATTTCCGTAGCCGCTGCCACGATCCTTGCTACAAGCTCTGGAGCTGTGCATTCAGGTCATTGGTCGCCATTTCCAACAATTACTGTAAAATATCATGTAATACCTTCCATTTTTCTTAGAATTAATAAATAAACAACAATGTGTTCAACAATTATAAATGTTGTTTTATTCTGTAGACCCACAACAATGCATTTCCGACCCAAGGTTCAATGTGTTAAAATATTTGTATGGATGTTCCCTACCACCACACGAAAAATCTGCACTCATTTCGGTAACACCCTGTATAGAAAATGAATAACGATTATAACGTCTCATTACTATGTTTACAAAACACAAGGCATGACAAGATTATTTATTTCCACTACTAATGCAAAACGAGTGTGATTAATTTAAACTAACGAGTGAAGTTACTTTCATTAATGAGAAAGGCCTCAATGGTATTAATAAGCTGTTAGTTTATGCTGAGGATGTAGTATTATTGGCCGATAGCGAGGAGGTACAAAGGACAACACGCACACACTATTGAGTAATACTAAGAAATTAAGACTGGAAGTAAATATCAATAAAACTAAATATATGGTCACACGTAGAAATACATTATATAATGGAAATGGAAAGTTTATGACAAATGAGGGAAATTTTGATGAAGTGGCTGAATTCAAATACGTAGGGACAATAATCACAAATAGGAATGAGATGCACAAAGAAATTAAATATAGACTCAATTCTGCAAATGCATGCTATTATGCATTGCAGAGACTCTTGACGTCCCAACTCCTTTCAAAAAACGTTAAACTGAAAATATATAAAACTATTATTCTACCAGTTATATTATATGGGTGCGAAACATGGACTCTTACTTTAAGGGAGGAAAGGAGATTACAAGTATTTGAGAATAAAGTACTTAGGAAAAATTTTGGACCAAAGAGAGATGAACAGACAGGTGAATGGAGAAGACTTACGTAACAATGAACTACATGGTCTTTATAGGAAGCCAGATATAATAAGAACAGTTAAGTCTCGTAGACTGCGATGGGCAGGACATGTTACACGTTTGGGGAATGAAAGTCTTGCATGGAAGCTTCTTGTAGGAAAGCCAGAGGGAAAACGCCCAGTTGGTAGACCAAGAATGAGGTGGGAGAAAACATTAACTATGATTTGAGGGAAGTAGATTATACAGGGAATGATTGGAAAGCATTAGCTCAGGATAGGGACGTATGGAGAGCTTATGTCCGCGCGGCCATGAACCTACGGGTTCGATAGTGTCAGTGAGTAAGTAAGTAAGTCTGAAGAAGGTACAGTGTACCGAAACAGCTGTCACTGAATTATATCTTAATAAATGTGAAAATCAAATAAAAATAAGTTTTATTTTTATTTAATTAATACATATGGATTTTCATCAAGTAAACACCAACTCAATTGATTAATTTTATCAAATTTATTTTTAAGTAGGGTTGAATTTAAATTGGAATAAATCTTAACTGATTGTATTAAGGGCTGCTGGAAACTCGTGTTCGGGTGTTCGGGTTCAAACTCCAGCCCAATTGCTGCTTCTCCTGGTTTTCTTCAGTCTTCAAAGGAAATATGGATTGGAAATTAATTACCATCTCTTTTCATCACATTCTCTCTCTCTCTCTCTCTCTCTCTCTCTCTCTCTCTCTTCCATAGTTTAATATCTCAATTTGTAACTGTGTTTCGTGATGCACGTACGGTTAAACAGACCCGTGTGCTATTCCATTGTAAATATATATATTTCCTTTTTTTTTTTTTTTCGAAAAATTTCAATAAAAATCTATGTACCTCACGCCATACAGGCCTTTCAGGGACATGACCTTTCAAGAGAGGATTTGGAAATAATATACAACATGTGATGCGAAAATTTCTTTAAGTTCCAAACATACATCATGCGCATGTCAACAGACGCGAAGTACTTTAACCTATGAAAGACCAACCATGGTTTGCTTATCACAGTAGAGTAAATCTAATGTCACTCATTCTATAAAATAAAGATGGGCAATACAACGAATCTAAAATAATGTTGCCGTGTTAAGGTCTCAAAACCCGAAACCATCCTACTAAAATAATCTAATCTAATCTAAAACCCATCACCAAAGAGAGATGAACGGACAGGTGAATGGAGAAGACTGCATAACAGTGAATTACATGGTCTTTATAGGAAGCCAGATATAACGAGAACAGTTAAATCTCGTAGACTGCAATGGGCAGGACATGTGGCACGAATGGGGAATGAAAGACGTGCATGGAAGCTTCTTGTAGGAAAACCAGAGGGATAACTTCCAGTTGGTAGACCAAGAATGAGGTGGGAGAATAACAGTAGCTAAGATTTGAGGGAAGTAGATTACACAGGGGATGATTGGAAAACATTAGCTCAGGATAGGGATATATGGAGAGCTTATGTTCGCGCGGCCATGAACCTACGGGTTCGATAGTGCCAGTGAGTTAGTTAGTTATTATATTATATTAAATTAGAACTGATATCTAGAAAAATCTAATTTAAAAGTGAACAGCGTGAATTAAATTTGAACGTGGAGAAAATAAAGCATAATGAGAGCAGAGAGTATACGATGTTTTTTTTTTTAACTTTTAGGTGCAATATATCCGTGAATCACATATGGCGCATCATATTCACATGGATAAAAGTGGAATTCCTTTTGTTTTATTTTAGCATGTTATTAAAACACATCTGATTAAAAAAAAAAGAAAAGCTTTCTTTATGACGTGTGAGTTCTGTTAAGTAGTTCCTTTCATATATTTTAATGAATTCTTCTACAGTCTTCGTAATATGAACTAAAAGCAAGGTCTTGAAATTATCTCCGTTTTTAATTGCTTCTTCCATAACCTAGAGTAATCATTAACTGTAAAAAAAAAAAAAACACACCACAATACTTTAATGCCCAGCTGGCATGGGGCATGCAGATGTACGTATAAAGGGAGAAGTTAAACTAAGGCAAAGGACGAAATAATAATAATGATAATAATAATAATAATAATAATAAATAATAATGTCCACCGCTGTGGTCTCGGGGTAGCGTGCTGCCTTGTCACGCAGCGGGCCCGGGTTCGATCCCCGGTCGGGACAGTTTTTCTGGGTGAGGTTTTTATCGGGGTTTTTCCTCACCTGTAAGATAAATGTCAGGAAAACTTTAAGGCCCAAACGGTCCCCGAAATCATATGGCCATCGCAATCGTCAACATTCATATTCATCTTAGGTTAAGCTTAGGATTAGGGACTCTCCTGGCGCATCATTATCATCATCACCACCCATCATATCATCGGGGCAACGTAAACCCGCCTTCCAGGCGCCCCAACCTCAGAAGTGGGTTACAAGTACGCCATGCCAGGAGAGAGACCAGAAATGTCGAAAGACAAACCTGGAACATTAAAAAAATATAATAATAATAATAATAATAATAATAATAATAATAATATATACAGATATAAACTATTATTCTACCAGTTACATTATATGGATGCGAAACATGGACTCTTACTTTAAGGGCGGAAAGGAGATTACGAGTATTTGAGAATAAAATACTTAGAAACAAATTTGGACCAAAGAGAGATGGACAGACAGGTGAATGGAAAAGACTACATAACAATGAACTACATGACCTTTATAGGAAGCCAGATATAATAAGAACAGTTAAGTTTTGTAGACTGCGATGGGCAGGACATGTGGCAGGAATGGGGAATGAAAGAGGTGCATGGAAGCTTTTTGTAGGAAAACCAGAAGGAAGAGCAAGAATGAGGTGCGAGAATAACATCCATGGTTTGAGGGAAGTTTATTATAGAGGGGATGATTGCAAAACATTAGCTCAGGATAGGGATGTATGGAGAACTTTTGTCCGCACGACCAGTGAGTGAATAATAATAATAATAATAATAATAATAATAATAATAATAATAATAATAATAGTAATAATAATTCATCCATAGTAATTTTGTCCGAGGGCAGGTCTTTCACTGCAATCACGGCATTTTCATGCTATGTTTTGCAGCTTTACTAGGCAATTATAGGTGTGGTAGCTTCCCGTTGCTGTCCACACCGGTGAAGAATGATGGTGAAAATGATTATGATGATGGCCGGATAATAATAGTAATAATAATAATAATAATAACAGTAATAATAACAGTAATAATAATAATAATAATAATAATAATAATAATAATATTAATAATAAAAATAAAAGAGTACCTTAGCGAATCTAGTCGTTTATTACCACCGAATGTTGCTCCAGATAAGGAATCCAGTCCACTCCTTGTTCGTCTAGGAAAATGTGACAGTCCTTCAAGCTCTCGCAACAGATGTCCGCCACCTAAAACATCAACCACAGTCATTATTTTGTACCTATATCATGAATCAGTTGACATTGTGTTGACGAAAATATTTGGCAAATGATGTTGTTCAAAATGTTTGTTTTTATTCTGTACCGAAATCACCTTTTCGGTACGTAAAACTACGCAACTACTACGTCATCGTGTCTTCCCGCTACAATGATCTTATAGAACAGTGCCAAGTTCCTGTCTTCGTTGTCCTCTCTCCTATGTACCTCCCCCTTCTTTCTTTATGCGCCGCGTGTGACTGCGCATCTTCCCCTCGTGATCGAATACCTCAAATAAGCTGTGCAAGTGAATATCAGGGTCATCGTCTACTTTGAAATCGTCGGGGTCAGATCGACGGTAGCTCGAAGGAGCTGTTTGGTTTAATCAGTCCCATAAGCCAGGGTAGGGCAACTAGTACTGTGAACCCTAGCCCTTGGCTGGACTGGATTGAGTGTATGTATGTATGTATGTTTATTATCATTATTGTTTCTTTCGATGGCCGATTTATATTATTTCATTCATGTATTTTCTTTGGTCAAGAAGATAAACTTTTGTTGTATTATTTGTATTTCAATCATCTGACTTATGACTCTAATTAAAAGTTTCGGCTCAACTGCACTTCTACTAGCGCATAATTTTTCTTTATATTGTTGTAAACTATAGCTTTTGTTCTGTACTTGCCATCATTTTCTAACATTTTAAAACGTTTTAAAACAAATTTTTATAACATTATTAGACAATTTTAAAGTATTTATTTAAATACGCAAATCGCAATATTATGAGACTGTTAGACTGTTGACGCTAACTGCTACTTTCTCCACAGAGTATATTACTTAGTCTATGATTTTTCTATCGCTATTTTGGGTTATCGCTGGTTGGATCAGCGTTAGGGAATGATAAGTAAGTGTACACCCATTTTTAATAAACGTTTGGTAACTCACTATGATGTTTGTCGGTTATCATTCAATGATAACGTTATCGCTGCTACTTCTAACTGCTACCGTGTATTCGCAGTTCTTTGCAGTTTTGAGATAGTGTAAGTGCAGTTTTTCCAAAGTTTCATTTTTTAAGTTAGCTTATGCTTACTAATTGCGTAGCTAGTCATGTTTGGTATTGATACATAATATAAAGCTTTCTCAAGTCGATTTAATCCCCTTTTTCCTTCTAGCTTCCACTATTATAATACTGTTTAGCGTTCAGTACCATATGTTAGATAATTTACTAAGGAAATGTGGATTAATCTTTGCCTTCTATGGGCCCGGGCAAAGGAATGTCGATACAGTTTTCTCAAAATTTTCAAACTCAATGTTATTATAAAGGATTGGTAGGATCGCGAGGTGCAATTTTAAAATTATCATAATTTGAATCCCATACTTTACTGATTTGATGTAAAATGGTAGTGGATAACAACATAACAGAGCAAGAATAAAATTTCAGTTACTTAGCTGTAAATATCACCAGCTATGCAAGTTTAAAAGAAGAAGTTATTAATCAAATAAACAAAGTCAATAGAGTTTCAGACTGTTTAAAAGAAACCATTTAGAAAAATAAATATCTAAGAAAATATGCTAAAACTAAAATAATTCGGTAATAAGACCACTTTGTACATATACAGCAGAAACAAGCGATTCTTGACTCCTACTGGAAGCATGTGAAATTAAAGTTCTGCGAACAATAGAAAATACAACATTAAGAGATCACATTAAAAGTGATAAGAGAACATTTACAAATAGAACAAATTTCAAGTTGGATAAATAATAGAAGGAATGAACATATAAATATAATGTCAAACGATAGGATAGTTAAAATAGCTAGGGATAAATTACCCACTGGGAAAAGAAATATCGGACGCCCGAAGAAAAGATGGAAATATACAATTGAGGCAATACTTTAATAGGTACAGACACCTTAACTACTCTGGAAGAAAGAAGAAGAAGACTTTACTGATTAGTGGTATCGAGAATACGAGTATAAACCATACATTGCCAGAATTAGAACAACTAAAAATTGATATTCAAAGAAAACATAACTTACGAACACATCGCAGTGAACGTATAAATAGGACAGACAGTGGGCAGAATTGCCAGTCTCAAGACAACCCTTGAGGATGCCAGACGCAGTCTTTGGCGAAACGTCGGGGAACTACAAGCCTCACGACCACGGCCTACAGCCCGAAAATCTTCTTCAAGATCATCATACGTGAATACATAACTCAAAAAAGTTATAATTAGGGCTCGGATGTTGAGGACCTATAAAGTGCCTATAAAAAACCTTTAAAAGCACCTAAAGATATCCTAAAATACCTAAAAACTGAAAAAAGAACGTAAATAAGACAATTCAAATTAAATAATTTTAGTTTCAATTGAATTTTGAATGAATAACATACAAATGCTTAAGAAGTAGGCCTACAACATTCTAGTGAAATGAGACATACATTGCGGAAACAAAAATTACTGAAAATGCTTCTTCTTTCATATTTTATTCATTTTTTAATTCAACATAGTTAGAAAAATTAATTTTCTGTTCATTAAAATGAAAGTTCGTGGAGCATTTAGAATGAACGATTATTTCCCACCTAGAATGAATTCAGTGAACCCGCAATGGATATCAGGTGATCAGTGGGCTGGTATAAAAGTAATGGGATATTTTGTGAGGGTTCAATAGTTTTTCGCGTAACAAAAGTGTTTGCAATGTGAAAAGTCTTTGGAGTCTAAAATTTGATAGTGTTTTTAAAAGGAACTGGAAATCACACTAGACTCTGCAGATTCTTGAATTACACTTCTTCTTCTTCTTCTTTCTTTCATGTGATAGACCTTGTGGTCTGTTCGGTCTCATTCCAACGTTTGAAGGGTTTTCCCAAAGTTCTCTTGCCTGGTGGCTGGTAATTTATGATTTGGCGTAGTATTCTTGTTCTTAAATAGTATAAATGTAGTCAAAAGAAGGTAAAGTTGCAAAAAACAGCCGTTAAGGCCTAAAAAGGTTAAAAAAGGACCAATAAACAAAAACAAAGTCGAAAAAAAGAACAAAAAAGGATATATAAAACCCACCATTTTCTAGCCTAAAATGACCCAATATATATATATATATATATATATATATATATATATATATATATGTATATACAGGGTAAACATTATTTAAACCAACAAACTCTGAGAGTTTGTAGGGGACACCAAAACAAATATTTTTCCCCTAATGTCATTTTTTCCTAAGAGGATTATTTAAACCAGTAGAGGAAGATTTCTCTAGCGGCAGATTAATTAAACCAACTAACACTTTTGTATTTTTTATTACCAAGAGACAACACATTAACACAACGCAATTACTTAAATTACAGTAGAGGTTAAAAAATGCCTCCATTGACATGTAAACAAAGGTTTTACACGGGCGAATCATGTTCTGTCTAACACGGGCAAAAACTCCAGGAGTATCGTTAATTGCTCCTGCTGCTGCTACTATCTGGGCAACCAGATCCTTTTCTGATGCAACAGGAGTTGTTTAAACAAGGTTGCGCATCTCTCCCCCACAAAAAATCAAAAAGGGCCATATCTGGGGATCGAGCAGGCCATGGTACAGGACCACCTCTGCGAATCAACTTTTCTGAAAATCGTTGGTTCAAGAATCGACTCACACGACGACTGAAATGTGCCGTCGCCCCGTCATGTTGGAACCACATGCGTTGTCTTGTAGGGAGCGGGACGTCTTCCAGCAATTCCGGCAATGCTCTGGCGAGAAAATTGTAATAGTGCCTGCCATTTAATGGCCTATGTAAGAGATATGTCCCAATTAAACAGTCCCCAACAACACCGGCCCACACATATCAGTGTACTCACTCCAGGTGTATCTCTCTATTAGAAAACAGATACAATTCACTACTACACTGGTGGACAAAACAATTCCTACCATCAACAACAGTTGCAGTCATGACAACTGAAGAGCGTAATACGCCCTCTACCGGTTTATATAATCCTTATAGGAAAAAATGGCATTAGGGAAAAACATTTGTTTTGGAGTCCCCTACAACCTCCCAGAGTTTGTCGGTTAAAATAATTTTCACCCTGTATAAACAGGGTGTTGCAAAAAAAAAAACACCGACAACGGAGGTGAGGTAGTATATTGAGTATATTGAGATATGGATCATTTTTTAATAAGGTACCAGTGTCCGGAAATAATGAGTTTTCACACTATGACTAGTTAATTATGTCTCAAGATCAGTGTTAGTTCAAAGGATTTGAAGACTCGTTACTTGACAACACCTCACAGGTATGGAACCTGTGATACGTGGCTTGGCAACAGAATGTGGCTGTAACACGAACGGAGCTCCAGCTCACTTCGATGCCAATGTGAGGAGACATTTGGATACCACGTATTCAGGTCGATGGATTGGAAGAGGGGGACCAGTCCCACGGCCTCGGAGATCACCTGATCTTAATCCTCTCGACTACTTTTTGTGGTGCGACATGAAACAGTCTGTTAATCAGACTCCAGTAGAGTCACGTATGAATCTTATAGCCCGAATACACGCTGCTACAGAAATAATTCAAACGAGGCCAGGCGTATTTGAACTTGTGCGCCAATCACTACACTGCCGATGTACGCTCTGCAATGAGATGGGATGTGGATATTTTGAAAATTTATGTGACTGTGGCAATGATGTCAAGTATTGAGTCTTGTAATCCAGCTAATGAACTCTTGAGAAGTTAGCTACTCATAGCGTGAAAACGTATCATTTCCGGACATTGGTTTCTTATTAAAAAGTATCACATATCTCAATATACCACCTCACCTCCGTTGTCCATGATTTTTGTAACACCTTTTACATTACTTTGGGCCTCGTCTTTAGACATACAATAAAATAAATAATAGTTTAAAACACTAAAACAACACGCTTTATTAGAAAGCCGAACTAAAAAATGAAAAGTATTTTTAATTTCCAACACGCTTGGAATAAAATTAATGTGGTCATAAAAAAAATCATCTCCAACACATCTAGAATAAAACTAGATAAAATAAATAATAGTTTAAAAAAACTAAAACAACACGCTTTATTAGAAAGCCGAACTAAAAAATGAAAAGTATTTTTAATTTCCAACACGCTTGGAATAAAATTAATGTGGTCATCAAAAAAAAAATCATCTCCAACACATCTAGAATAAAACTGGAGTTATCTACAAAAAAAAATATACCATCAAAAGCGTGGGGTGCTTTTTATGGTTTTTACGTTTTTTTGTTAGAGACTTTACTTTTACCAATATCTGTTTATTATCAAATATATTAATTGATATTAGCACCCCACGCTTTTGATGACTTTTTTTTGTAGATAACTCAAGTTTAATTCAAGATGCGTTGGAAATTATTTTTTTGTTGACCACTTTAATTTTATCTCATGCGTGTTGGAAATTGAAATTATTTTTCATTTTTTAGTTCGGTTTTCTAATAAAGCGTGTTGTTTTAGTTTTTTAAACTATTATTTATATTATATTTTTTAGTTTGCTTTTCTAAAAATGTAAATATCTTTAAATTCGATACTATTGTAGTATGAGCTGAAAGTAATACTCTTCTAAAATCATCCTCCGGGCTGGATTTGAACCAGCGACCTATGGTTTACTGAAATTATATACCACCACAGTCCACCAATCTACCAACTGAGCTACTAGAGAATATAATATTAATTTCTTACAACGATGGACTAAAAAGCCGATAAGTCCGCAACCTATTATACCGGTCTTTATTTTTTTTTATGTCCTGATGATCCTGGCCAGGATCTTAGAAAACATTTATGAAATTATTGTTTTGTCATTGGTCCTTCACAAGTATACAAAGTTTCAAGTCAATCCAATATTTTTAAGTGGGTGAAAATCGTGTTGAAATATTCCGTTACATAGATAGACAGATACAGGTGAAGCTAATATAAAGTGTGTAAAAAAGGATTTTTCCTCAACTTCCAAGCCATAGTTATAATATATACTACAGTAATTCAGTAATATCGAATGTCATCTTTATGATCGACATCCGAATGTGAGGGAAAACGATCACTGTTTTTACAAAGAGGCCTAAAACAAATTTGGGGAAAATAATCTTATATACTCAATCTAGGATTTAAAGATAGGTGAGGGCTTCTTGGTTCAGGTTAGGGGCATGGAAATTTTTAAAAATTAGCGACGATGACGATATGCCAATATGTCCAATGTGCGGGAGCTTTGAAGACGAGATACATATATTAGGAAAATGTAACGATTTAGAATATTGGAGGCATCAGTTATTACCGGAAAGATTTCTAAATTCAAATCGTGAAAGATTGGCATACTACGAGTTATTGGTAACCCAGAAAATTGGAAAAACTTGGGTAAATTTCTGAACAAAACGCGGAAAATAAGAATAACACTTATTCAGGAATAAATAAATATGTTAAATTGCAATACCATTCAACTGAATGGTATTAATAAGCTGTTAGTTTATGCTGATGATGTAGTATTATTGGCCGACAGCAAGGAGATACTAAAGGACAACACGCACACACTATTGAGTAACACTAAGAAATTAGGACTGGAAGTAAATATCAATAAAACTAAATATATGGTCACACGTAGAAATAAATTATATAATGGATATGGGCAGCTAATGACAAATGAGGGAAATTTTGAGGAAGTGGCTGAATTCAAATACCTAGGAACAATAATCACAAATAGGAATGAGATGCACAAAGAAATTAAACATAGGCTTAATTCTGGAAATGCGTGCTATCATGCATTGCAGAGACTCTTGATGTCCCAACTCCTTTCAAAAAATGTTAAACTGAAAATATATAAAACTATTATTCTACCAGTTATATTATATGGGTGCGAAACATGGACTCTTACTTTAAGGGAGGAAAGAAGATTACAAGTATTTGAGAATAAAGTGCTTAGGAAAATTTTTGGACCGAAGAGAGATGAACAGACAGGTGAATGGAGAAGACTACATAACAATGAACTACATGGTCTTTATAGGAAGCCAGATGTAATAAGAACAGTTAAGTCTCGTAGACTGTGATGGGCAGGACATGTTGCACGTATGGGGAATGAAAGACTTGCATGGAAGCTTCTTGTAGGAAAGCCAGAGGGAAAACGCCCAGTTGGTAGACCAAGAATGAGGTGGGAGAATAACATTAACTATGATGTGAGGGAAGTAGATTATACAGGAAATGATTGGAAAGCATTAGCTCAGGATAGGGATGTATGGAGAGCTTATGTCCGCGCGGCCAAGAACCTACGGGTTCGATAGTGCCAGTGAGTAAGTAAGTAATTGCAATACCATTAATTCATAATAATTCTACATAACTAAGTTAATGTATAATGTAACTGTATTGATATTTAGTTGTAATATTATTGTGTTTTCTTTTTTGTTTGTTTTATTTTAAGTAGGCCTATATTATTACCAAACATCAACTTATTGTAACGGACTGTCAACAGCACGTACGGCTTACTGTCCGTGCGATCCATATTTGTAAATAAAATTGTATGTATCTTACTTTTAGTTTAATAAAGTCCTTATGTATATGAACGACATCAAGGATTAGGCCTTCTGGAGCGTTCTGTCTCAAAGTAGTTGTTCACTGCATATTTTCAAAGGTCGGTCTATATTCTCATTCCTTTTTTCTTTTTAATTGTAATGTAAAGCAGGTTTCGCTATCTTAAAGTCTCGCATTTATTGGATGTGATCTTTCCAGTTTGTTCTGTACTTTTGAAATATAGATGTAGGTTAATTGATTCTATAATTAATTCGTCTCAAACATATATGTTAGTTTTGTGATCTAGTATATAACCTGATGCAAATAGGAGATTCTCATTTCGATGATTAAATTTGTTTTAATTGGTTTGATGTTAAGATCCAGCATTCACTACCATGTGAGATTGGGGACCTGAATTCCAAAACATGCTATGTCCATTTTTTTTTTTAATTTTAAGGAGAAGCGTAAAACTGTTTAAGCTAGTTGTTATTTGAGTTTTTGTTTCTGATTTTTATGTTATGTATTTTATTCTATGTCCACCGCTGTGGTCTCGAGGTAGCGTGCTGCCTTGTCACGCAGCGGGCCCGGGTTTGAACCCCGGTCGGGACAGTTTTTCTGGGTGAGGTTTTTCCTCACCTGTAAGACAAATGTCAGGAAAACTTTAAGGCCCAAACGGTCCCCGAAATCATATGGCCATCATCGTCCTTATCATTTATCCTCATCATCATCATCATCATCATCATCCTTCACCGGTGTGGAAAGCAACGGGAAGCTACCACACCTACAATTCCCTAGTCAAGCTGCAAGCGTAGCATGAAAGTGCTATGATTGCAATGAAGGACCTGCCTTCGGGCAGAATTACTATATATATATATATAAAGATAAGCCCATATCGGCAGTAGCGAAGTTACTAGTAGGCCTCCCTTATCGGTCAGGCCAAAATTGAAGATCCAGACTATTGAAGCAACTCAGAATCAGAAGAGGAGACCGAACGGCATTGGAAGCGATTGAGAATTCTAAGGATAGGGAGGGGGAGACCAGGCTCTGTAGCCGTAGTGAAGTTGACTGATGTAGGGGACGGAAACCCCAAAATCAAAAGACTTGGTCCTCCAGGTTGGGGGTTGGGCGTGAGGTTAGTACCCTCACCCCGGAAAAATATTTAAAACTACGGAACCTCAAGGAAATAGAAATGACTTGTCTTTATTGGCACAACCTGGCAAGCGGAAAAATGACAACGATTTTAAACTTGCTACATGGAATGTTTTATCTCTATAAAGACCCGGAGCAATGAAAAGACTCTGGGTTACAGAGAGAGAAAAATATTTTCACCAAATCCATATGGAAGGGTGAGGTGGATGGAGATGCTAGAGAGTTGGGATTGAGAAATTGTTTGGAGAGAGGCACAGGGCCGAGTTAATTTGAGGAGGCCAGGATTCAGGAATGAGTTGTTGTGCTAATGATGATGGTAAAGATAAGGCCATGACCAAACTGTATTTTTTGCTTCTAAAGGCTCGTTTCTATTCTGACACAACGCGGCACATGTTGCGCGTCATTGCTTCTAACTGTTTCCAATTACCTGCTGCATCTGCCACATTAGTACAGGGGTGTGCAAGACTACCCTTTCAGTTTATACAGTGAATCAGATACAGTGCTATCTAGTGTTTCTTGAGGTTCAAATATTTAAGTGATATGGACAACTCATCTGCTTCAGCTCTTGTGGTAATGGCGGGCGCATACTATGAATTTCTATAAAAAAGCGAAAACGACCGAGTTGGTGGATTAGAGGTTTTCTAGCGAAATTTAATTAATTGGGTTGTAATTTTACTATAAACACAAAAACTGAAAGAGACATACATATGAAACAGTCGAAATTTCAAATGATATGCGGAACTATACATAAAACATTAAAGAATAAAACAAGAAGAGATACTAGATTGAAGTTTTATAAAACATTGGCAGTTCCTGCATTACTTTATGGGAGCGAAACTTGGGTAATGCCCAAAAAATTGCAAAGTAGAATACAAAGCGCAGAAATGGACTTCCTTAGAAGAACAAAAGGCTGCACAAGATTGGATCGGATAAGGAATCAAGATATACGAACAGAGTTAAATATATATCCATTGGATGAGAAAATCAGATAATATAGAGAAAAATGGTTTATACATGTGGAAAGAATGAATGTAACAAGATTACCAAGAGCAGCATTCAAGTACAAGCCAAGAGGTTCATGGAATGTAGGAAGGCCAGTGAAAATATGGACAGAACAACTGTGAGGCGGAACAGGCAATTTGCCTAGCCCATGAAGTGAAGAAGAAGAAGAAAGACATTCGGGAAGGAGCCTACAGCTCGTTGATGAGAGACTTGCGTCTCCGAGGTGGTTACGAGAAACAACAGCTATGATACCACTGTAAATACCACAAACAAGAGCACGTTTGAATCAGGGTCTGGAAGACAGCTAATATAGACTGTACTGCGAATGCACATGTATTTGGAACATGTTTCAGTCTGTTTCCATTTTCCGTGGCACAAGTTGAGACACATGTTGACCGCATGTGTCGTTTGGCACATTTTTGTCCCCGGCACTTGTGCCGCAACATGATGCATACTGTCCCCCTTTTAAAAAAAATTCGGGCACATGTGACAGCACATGACGCTCAGCATGTTGCGGAACAAATTTGTATTAATGGAAACGAGGCTTAATTGGTAGTATTTTTCATGAAGAATCTATTGAAACCTCAAACTCCATTTTGACCAAAACAAAAAGTGACTTACCTAGTTATTTCCCTGTACTCTTCAATTATAATAATTAATTAACAGCAGTTAAAACGGTTGCCTTAAGATAAAAATTTTTCAATTGAAGTGATTCATTTTAAAGTCCCGTCACAGTGGCGTAGTCGGTAGTAGAGTCCTACCTTCCAATCCGGTTGGCCGGGTTCGATTCCCGGCGGGGTAGGGGATTTTTAATCTCCACCATGGGTCTGGGTTGTTTGTCCCTGTCCTTGGTGTCTACATGTGAGAGCAACATAAAGTTAACAAAAAGGAAACAGTGTAAAAACGAAAAGAGCGCGGGCCCGTCCAGCCGTGGCGTAGTCCGGTTCAGGGTCCTTACCTTTCAATCCGGCGACCAGGGTTCGATTCCAGGCGGAGTAGGGGATTTTTCAACCTCCAACTTGGGTCTGGGTTGGTGTCTTTCCCTTGTGTCTATATGTGAGAATAACAAGAAAGTTTACAAAATGTAAAACAAGAAGGACAACTGTTTTAAAACCACCGATTTATTGATTCCGATTGAAGGGTTCCTCCACTTTTCAGCGGTTGCCCTTTTACCAGCCGGCTGCAGGCCCTTCACATCCACATGGCAACAATCACAGAGGTCGATGATCAACAGCAAGTGTAGGGGTGACATGTGGTTAGCATGTCGAGTCCCCCAGGCCGGTATAGCTGATTCCTAAAACTGGAGCAGCGCTACTTATTGTTAGCTACCCAATTGCAGCACGTGGCTGGGTGGGCACCGGTCCCATACTGGCCGAAATACCATGAGAAAATTTCTTCCCCCATGGAGACTCGAACCAGCGCAAGTCCCGTAGCTCTGCGCCAAGGCTTTCTACCTTAACCGCTCGGCTACGGCGCGGGACCAGTGTTTAACAAAAAGGTAAAATAATAAGGTAAAAAATAAAATGGAAGGGAAATTTCAAAAGAAAACTTGAATGAAAATGTTATAAATATATTTATTTTCATTATAAATTGAATGAATATATCATGGTTTTGATAAGACTCAAATTGATATGGTTGAACGAGTTAATTTAGCCTCTATCGTTTGATACTGATATTCAGAAAATTCCTAGTTCATATCCCGGTGGCGACCAATCTGACTAGGGTTCTTTTTAGTGATTAAATAAAATAAAACTGTTAAAGTTTTATACGATTTTTATATTTATTTTAATACAAATTCGTTACAATTGTTTCAGTACTTTGTAACTTCTTCAGACGATTTCAGTTTTTTTTGTTGGTTTCTGCAGTTATTCAGGCAAATGCTGATTTGCAATTTCATTTGGACGATTCATTTCGTCTGAAATAATTTCATAATTAATTCATAACATTGTGTTAGTTATATTTATTCAGTATATGAATACAGACAACAATACACATACGTTCTTCAGATGATTAAGTTTTTTTTTGTTGGTTTCCGCAGTTATTCAGGAAAATGCTAATTTGAAATTTCATTTCGACGATTCATTTCATCTGAAATAATTTCATAATTAATTCATAACATTGTGTTAGTTATATTTATTCAGTATATGAATACAGACAACAATACACATACGTTCTTCAGATGATTAAGTTTTTTTTTGTTGGTTTCCGCAGTTATTCAGGAAAATGCTAATTTGAAATTTCATTTCGACGATTCATTTCATCTGAAATAATTTCATAATTAATTCATAACATTGTGTTAGTTATATTTATTCAGTATATGAATACAGACAACAATACACATACGTTCTTCAGATGATTAAGTTTTTTTTTGTTGGTTTCCGCAGTTATTCAGGAAAATGCTAATTTGAAATTTCATTTCGACGATTCATTTCATCTGAAATAATTTCATAATTAATTCATAACATTGTGTTAGTTATATTTATTCAGTATATGAATACAGACAACAATACACATACGTTCTTCAGATGATTAAGTTTTTTTTGTTGGTTTCCGCAGTTATTCAGGAAAATGCTAATTTGAAATTTCATTTCGACGATTCATTTCATCTGAAATAATTTCATAATTAATTCATAACATTGTGTTAGTTATATTTATTCAGTATATGAATACAGACAACAATACACATACGTTCTTCAGATGATTAAGTTTTTTTTTGTTGGTTTCCGCAGTTATTCAGGAAAATGCTAATTTGAAATTTCATTTCGACGATTCATTTCATCTGAAATAATTTCATAATTAATTCATAACATTGTGTTAGTTATATTTATTCAGTATATGAATATAGACAACAATACACATACGGATTCATTTCATAATTAATTCATAACACTGTGTCAGTTATATTTATTCGGTATATGAATGCAGATAGCAATACACATAATGGTATACATCTAAAGATTTTAGACGCATTGAGATCAAGTATATCCAAGAATGTCAGAAACAAAAACTAAAGTAAAAAATGTTTCGAAAATATAGTAAATCATAATTTAAAATTACAAAATTTTGAAAGCTTGTATAATGTAGTATTTTTCTCCCTGTAAGTGAACACTGGTCTCAAGTATGTTTTCTTTTTGTGGAACCAACTTTTTTATAGGCGACATTTTTACTGTAAAAGGACGAAATTGCCACAATGAGAGACTCATAGGTAGGTGCATGTATGAGACAGAATATTTTATGCTTGTACTTTTTATGAATGAATATAAATGTGTGTGTTGGTGCGTAAATACTTTAGGCGTTATCTATTTATTTACTCATAAATTGTTTTTTAATCAGGGAACAGGAAAATAACTGCTGTACGTATGGCCCGTGCACAATATCATTACAATTATACGTAGTTATTTTCTTTCTCGAAAAATCTATGAATTTCCTCTAACTAACTAACTAACTCACTGGCATTATCGAACCCGTAGGTTCATGGCTGCGCGGACATAAGCTCTCCATATATCTTTATCCTGATCTAAAGTTTTCCAGTCATTCCCTGTAAAATCCACTTCCCTCAAATCATGGTTAATGTTATTCTTCCACCTCACTCTTGGTCTACCAACTGGGCGTTTTCCCTATGTTTTTCCTACAATAGGCTTCCATGTACGTCTTTCATTCCCCATTCGTGCCACATGCCCTCACCATTACAGTCTATGAGACTTAACTGGCTTCTTATAAAGACTATACAGTTCATTGTTATGTAGTCTTCTCCATTCACCTGTCTGTTCATCTCTCTTTGCTCCAAAATATTTTCCTAAGAACTTAATTCTCAAATACTGGTAATCTCCTTTCTTCCCTTAAAGTAATAGTCCATATTTCGCATCCATATAATAACTGATATTTATATTATATTGTCCTCCATGTAAGGGGTTTTCCTTTAACTTATTTCGACTTAAATAAACACACTGTTGTTATATAAAATTCTCATTTTCACTTTATTTCCTTCTGCACAATTATCGCTAAATCTTCAAATACAATTTTCTTTCACAACTATTATTTTTTGATAGTTTATAACACAATTACTTATAACACAGTTGCAGACACAATACTTCCTCACAGTCTACCTTCCAATTTAACTCCTCGCCGTCCAGCACGACACTCTCGCAGACCAATTATCGCAGACTGGCTGGCCAGCCATCTCCTCCGCTCTTTTATATATGCAGGGAGGAAAGCTCTAGTAACAGCTTCGCGCAACTTCGAAGCCCAGAAACCTCTGGCTTCCGATCTTTCTACGAGCGGAAGGAGACGTCGGTAGAAACGTCTGGCAACACGTTCCAGACTTCAAGCGGCTCTGCGGGTCACTAACTCGCTAGGGGCGACTCACCCGCGCAATTCAAACGCCGCTTACACGACTTGTAACAATATAAAACTTTCCTCATTACAGGATTGCCACAAGGACAAAGTGGTACAGACAATTAATTTTCGAAAGTGATAAAAAACCTACATTTTTAAATGCATTTAAAATTTTTCAAATTGTAATTGAAGTATGTTTTATAAAGTAGAAATTTTGTAAAGATGGTTTCTTAAAATTGAAATTGACCATCTACTAGCAGCTATGGCAATTTTAGAAAGATTCACTGTGTAAGGAATTCCAAGATTTAGCAAAGAATCCTGGTATAGTACCTCTTGCCCCGATCATCAGTCCTGTGACAGTTATACTATCTAATTGGTATTTATCATAAGTAATGCCACGAGCGATTTTATCTAGATAATTTGGAAATCAAGAGTGACATTTGTTAGGACTATTTAACGAACAAAATTAAGCTGTTTACTCGCAAATCATTATTTAAATATAGCTATTTTAAAATATTGATATATTCAATGTAAACGGCGATGTTTGAAAACAAATGAGAAACGATTGGTACGCTTCATTTGCTTCTTTTGTTTATCACTGCAACCAGATATTATTTATTGCCAAAGGAACGCAGTATTGTAAGAATGCTCTCTAGTGGAGAAAAAATGAAACACCTAAAACTGTATATTAATTCATTTCTGATGTCGTATGATGTAAATATGACAATTATATTTATGGAATGTTACCTGGGAAAAATACATTTAAGAAAGTGCAAAGAGTGGTTTATTTTTTTAGTGGTGTAATCAATTGCTACAAATGTTTTTATATTAACTCCTGCATGCGCTATGTGTTTACATTCATGCACTATATATACAATCTGGTAGCCGTATTTCTTGGAGAGTCAGTCACTGCAAAATGATGCTTTGACCTGTTCAGAATATTAAAAAGGAGGAGATTTCTTTAATGTGATAAACAGAAGTAGATTAATATTGAGGTGAAATACGACTGTAATTGTTTGTAAAACAAAAATCAACAAAAGTGGAATTCAACCACTTCTTCAAAAAATAGAAGAATATGGAACAATTGGAAGGATCATCTGCAAAGAATGACAGAGGGTAGGATACCTAAGATGACACTGATGTATAATTCTGAAGGACGAAGATCGATGGGAAGACCAAGGAAGCGTTGGACTGAACAGATGTGAGATCGTAACAGGCAAAGATCTATAATCCATGAAGGGTGGTGATGACTATTTAACTCATGCCCCAAATGGGAGTCAATGACCAATCACATTTCAATGATTTTTCATTCATAACCAATCACAGTCGTGTTTCGCCTCGAATTTATCAACTGAAGCTCATCATATTAAAGAAAGCTTCTCCTTTTAAAAATTCTGAATAGGTCATAGCATTACTAAGCAGTGACTGACTCTCTTGTATATATAGTGCATGAATGTAAGCAGATAGCGTATGCGGGAGATAATATAAAATATTTGTTGCAATTGATTATACCACAAAAAAAAGAAACCACTGTTTGCACTTCCTTAAACGAATTATTTTCCAGGAAATGACGTTGCAGAAAAATATAATTGACATATTTACATCATAGGACATCAGAACTTAATTAATACCTATAATGTTGGTTGTAAATTTCTCCACTAGGGTGCATTCTTACAATATTGCAATCCTTTGGCAATAAATAATATGATCTGGTTGCAGTGATGAACAAAAGAAGAAAATTAAGTGTACCAATCGTTTCTCGTTTGTTTTCAAACATCGCCGTTTACATTAAATATATAAATATTTTAAAATAACTATACTTAAATACTGTAATGATTTGTGAGTAAACAGCTTAATTTTATTCGTTAAATGGTCCCAACAAATGCCATTCTTGATTTCCAAATTCTCTAGATAAATTCACTCCTCACATCATGAGTCGTGAATTTATCGATAATTTGGAAATCATTCGTGGCATTACTTATGAGAAATTCATTGAAACGTGATTGGTCATTGACTCCCATTAGGGGCATGAGTTAAATACGGAGTCTTTGTAATAGTCAACTGTTGGCTCATAACAGTTTATATATTTACAATTTAACGTTTTTTGAAAGGAGTTAATAATATTTTAGTTAAAATATAAAATTATGGAATATTCAACTGAAAGGTACGTCTCCTCAACTTAATTAATTATTTAACTGTAGCGCTTTCGAGACTTGTCCCATCATCGGCAGGATTCAAAAATAGTGTTTTACTGAAGATCTGGTAGAGGAGGTTACATGTACGTATTAGGTTCGTTTTCGTTTATCAGATTGTCATTGTTGTGAGCTGCTTTCATGATTTCCATCTCTTCGAGTATGTTTATCTTCGCTGGATTATTTTCTCTGTGCATTACTGTTAGGGTGTTTTCAATATTTAACATGCGATGCCCTTCATTCACGCAGAAGGAAAATCAAGCTATGCAAAACACGTTATCCATGAAGGACATCGCATGTTAAATATTGAAAACACCCTAACAGTAATGCACAGAGAAAATAATCCAGCGAAGATAAACATACTCGAAGAGATGGAAATCATGAAAGCAGCTCACAATAACGACAATGTGATGAACGAAAACGAACCCAGTACATGTAACCCCCTCTACCAGATCTTCAGTGAAACACCAGTTTTGAATCCTGCCTATGATGGGACAAGTCCCGAAAGCGCTACAGTTAAATAATTAATTAAGTTGAGGAGACGGACCTTTCAGGTGAATATTCCATAATTTTATATTTTAATTTTGAATAATACCTCAACGGAACACATCATGAATCTTATAAAAGTTGAATATTTTAGTGATTTATAATTTAATATATTCCATGATAGACCTATCTGTGAAATACGTACGTCCACGAGTTGAATATGTTTGGAGTTGAGAGATAGTAACAAGTTGTTATGTGTTGTGACTAATATGCTTCAGTGGTCTTCTGCAGCAATAATTCGTTCTGTTTGGTAGATTTTGAATTATTCCCACAAATTTCAACTACTGTATATATCTGAAGACAACTTTACTGATCTCCCGCTTCACAAAATACAGTCGATTCATCGGACAATTGAAAATCAGAAGGTATGAATTTGGATAAACAATGCGATAGTTATTTATGGTCTAGTACTTGTTCCAGGGCTAGGTGTGGGCCTGCAGATTCATTCACATACGTAACGTGTTGGTGGGAAATTGAAGCTATGGAAATGTTCAAGAGACCGTTAATATTTCTCTCATGTAGCGAGATTATCGAACCGAATCCTCGGAGCGAGGCGGTCATCACTTTCACATATTCAATATATACATTTCGTTTTATCTCCAGCAATGAATCTCTTTCATTCCAAATCATATATCTGTATTGAATAAAATGAGCTGTTCAATTAACAGTGTGGACTAATTTAATTCTTGTTTGAAACACACATTAAAAAATTACATGAGAAGAAATTTATTAATGCATTTAGTTACATCCCAATTATTTAGGATGCAATGTATCATATTGTGAGAAGGAAGATATTGATATTAAATTAAATAAGTTTTATAGAATGTGTGGCAGTATAAAACGGACATTGAAAAATAAAACTTTGATACACAATTAAAATTTTACAAAATTATGGCTGTAGTTGGGGTACTTCCTAGAATCAAAATTTATTTGGGACCACACAATAAGCTGTTGTTATACAGTGGTTATCGGTAACCCAAGGGTTGGCTGGTACATGTACGTAGCGAAGCGAAACTAATGTTTATTATAAAAGTGTAAATTTGATTGACATGTTGAATGTGGTCAGATTTGCAAAACAATAAATTTTGTTAAAAGGAATACTTGAGCCAATTTTAAAACTTCCTGGGAAATGAATATAAAAGACCAAGAAATTTTATTGTTAACAGAGTGTGGTCAGTAGCTCCCATACGAGTACATACAGAGAGGAGCAAGTAGCTCCCATACGAGTACATACAGAGAGGAGCAAGTAGCTCCCATACGAGTACATACAGAGAGGAGCAAGTAGCTCCCATACGAGTGCATACAGAGAGGAGCAAGTAGCTCCCATACGAGTACATACAGAGAGGAGCAAGTAGCTCCCATACGAGTACATACAGAGAGGAGCAAGTAGCTCCCATACGAGTGCATACAGAGAGGAGCCAGTAGCTCCCATATGAGTACATACAGAGAGGAGCAAGTAGCTCCCATACGAGTACATACAGAGAGGAGCAAGTAGCTCCCATACGAGTACATACAGAGAGGAGCAAGTAGCTCCCATACGAGTACATACAGAGAGGAGCAAGTAGCTCCCATACGAGTACATACAGAGAGGAGCAAGTAGCTCCCATACGAGTGCATACAGAGAGGAGCAAGTAGCTCCCATACGAGTGCATACAGAGAGGAGCAAGTAGCTCCCATACGAGTGCATACAGAGAGGAGCAAGTAGCTCCCATACGAGTACATACAGAGAGGAGCAAGTAGCTCGCATACGAGTACATACAGAGAGGAGCAAGTAGCTCCCATACGAGTACATACAGAGAGGAGCAACAAGTAGCTCCCATACGAGTACATACAGAGAGGAGCAAGTAGCTCCCATACGAGTACATACAGAGAGGAGCAAGTAGCTCCCATACGAGTACATACAGAGAGGAGCAAGTAGCTCCCATACGAGTACATACAGAGAGGAGCAAGTAGCTCCCATACGAGTACATACAGAGAGGAGCAAGTAGCTCCCATACGAGTACATACAGAGAGGAGCAAGTAGCTCCCATACGAGTACATACAGAGAGGAGCCAGTAGCTCCCATACGAGTACATACAGAGAGGAGCAAGTAGCTCCCATACGAGTACATACAGAGAGGAGCAAGTAGCTCCCATACGAGTACATACAGAGAGGAGCAAGTAGCTTCCTTACGAAAACAGAGTGGGCTAGTTTGTCATATTACGAGTATTCAGAGGAGCCTGTTGCTCCCATATTATTGCCTAAAAGTATGAATCAATCTATCGTACGTAAAATATTCTACGGAAGTCTAGACTTGCTCAAGGAGTCTACAAGATATTATGAATTCGTTGTGAATATTGTGTTGTTAATAAGAGGTTAACAAAATAGACCCTTTTTAATTAATTACACAACTCATTGTTATCGATTATCGAATTCCTTGTCTTTCACACCTGTAGAACCCAGAAAATAGTTTAATCTAAAACACGCCCTGAAGAGACCCTCGTGCACATTAAAGCTTGCTCCATTGCAGTGCCTGTCTTAATATATGCAAGTGAAAATTGGACTCTTAACCGTTCAGACAGAAGAAAAATAGAAACTGCAGAAATGAAGTTCTTACGTTCAGTAGCAGGTGTGACAATTTTGGGCAGAAAAAGAAATTAAGATATTACAAAAGACTTAAATATTTTTAATTTAACAAATATAATTGACAACATGAGGAACAACTGGTATGAACATATTAAAATAATGCCTACAGATAGAATCCCTCAGCTGTTATTAAAGTACAAACCAATAGGACATAGAAATGTTGGACGCCCATTTACTAGATGGGAAGATTTATTAAATCCCACTTGATGTGAAAACAGGTCCAAAGGCCTAATTTCATGAAATAAAAGAAGAAGAAAAATTATATGTGTGGCACCATAAAACGTAGTCTCAAAGGAAATAGAAAGGAGACACTTCTAAAATTTTATAAAACAGTCCACCGCTGTGGTCTCGAGGTAACGTGCTGCCTTATCACGCAGCGGGCCCGGGTTCGATTCCCGGTCGGGACAAGTTTCCTGGGTGATTTTTTTTGGGGGTTTTCCTCACCTGTAAGACAAATGTCAGGAAACTTTAAGGCCCAAATGGTCCCCGAACATCATCTGGCCATCATTAACATCATAAATATATTCATTAAGTTTAGGATTAAGGCTTCTCCTGCCGCATCATCATCACCTATCATATCATCGGGGCAGTGTAACCCCGCCTTCCGCGCGCCCCAACCTCAGAAGTGGGTTACAATAACGCCATGCCAGGAGAGAATACAAGAATGTCGAAATGACACTGTGAGGCATTAAACGAATATATATATATATATATATATATATATATATATATATATAACAATGACGGTTCCAGCACTACTATATGGATCGGAACACTGGGTCTTAACCAAAAATCAGGAACGAAGAATAGAAACTTCAGAAATGAGATTTCTTAGGTGTGTGACTGGATATACAACAATAGATCGAAAACGAAATGAAAATATACGAAGTGAATTAAATATATTCAAATTATTAGATAGAATTGCACAATACAGAGATGAATGGATGGACCACATCAATAGAATAGGTAAGAATAAAATTCCGAAACAGATTCTTCATTACAAACTACTAGGATGAAGAAATGTAGGAAGACTCAGTAAAAGATGGACAGATCAATTCTAGAATGAGATTGGAACAGAACTTAAGGTCTAATCCTTGATGATAATGAAAAAAAAACTGAAAAAAGGATTAATATATATATATGAACCTGTGATTTCTTTATAAATTAGCATGGTATACAAATATTCAGGGATTTTGAGAAAGGGAAGTATGAGACTCGGAAAGAAAAAATTCCTACTAACAAGGGTTATGTACAATTATTTACCGCCCTAAATAAGTATCTACTCCTCAAAATCCAACCTCGATGGTCCACGCCCCGAGGGGTGGGCAACGGGAAGTACGGAATAGCCAATTGGAGTGATGTACGGTGCGGACCAGTTTTCCCCGTGACCGCTACGGTAGCCGAGAAGTCCAGTAGGAATCCCGAAAAACGGCAAATGAGGCTCTGGTTAGGTCCTACAAATGCGGGGGTTATTTTCCATTGTTGTAAGCGTGCTTCCAATGCCGCATTTACTATTCATATGTTAACTGAAAACTGGGAAGATGTTAATTTAATATTACTTAAATACTTCTTTTATTTATTCAAAACTATAAATGATAAAATGTGCTTTAGAAGTTTTATTGAAAAGTAAGGAAAAAGAGGAAAAAGGGGGATTATAGACACGGATGGGGAAAAAGGGGATAAAACTCCCCCCCCCAAAAGGAAGGGGAAAAAAGGTGCTTAAGTAAATGCCTCCTTCCTCAACTAGAGATACACCGCCAAGGCTCCGTCTAAAATGAGTAGATCGGTTCAAACGATTCTCTAAAAAAGAAATGGTCTAATTACGAATGAAGTAATAGACAAACCAGTTAAGGAACTAGAAACTTATCCAGATTCGGTACTCTTAAGTATAGATCTCGATCACGAAAAACGCACTTTCATAGTAGAGTGTGTGACAATATACAATGAAGATAGGAAGTGTCCTAACATACCTAAAAAAAGTGACTGGCATCGCTAGACACTAAAACGCTGATCAATTTGGCTTTAACTTTTTTAAATTCGAGCCACTCTGCCAAGGTTTTAGGTGGTTTCCCTTGGTGCTAAGACAAATGTCGGAGTGGTTCCCTATAGTCCACCAGTAAAATATAACTGTCCAACTTTTTCAAAATTCCAATTAATTAAACAGATCAGCTAAATCCGAAAGGAGCCGTTTCTGATTGGAATGACGTTTTTTCCCTCCCGCCCTTGTACCCTTTGGGGCTGTGGCGGTCCTTCTCTTGGCGACTTGGAGTGACGGCGAAACAACTAGATCATCAGCTTCGACCAGCGTCATCAAGGCTTGCTAATGTCCGACCACTGGATCTTTATCTCGTGATCTGCGGCTAATTGTCGCCCGGCGGCGGATAATCACTCAAAATCGACTGAATTATAGTGAAAAGAGACTGAAGAGGGCATGTAAGTCCCTATAACAGTCGGAAGTTGCCGGGAGCCGGCGAGCCCGCAGTAGCCCGAGTTGGCGCCCGGGAAGCCGGGTGTCTGCTGGGCTGGCTGGGAGGTGAGCATAAGGCCTGCACTTCCAAATACATTTGTGGTGGTGGTGGTAACCGTGCTCTCTTTCCAAAGAGCTTTAATTTACCCTGCGAAAAAAGGTGTGCACCTACAAATCGTAACCCTACTCATAATTATTGATCTACAATATCACTGATCAACAAAAAGAAACCTGCTGAAATGAGATATCTTCGGAGGACTGCAGGATACACACTACTAGATCACAAAAAGAAAATGAAGACATCTTAGAAGAATTACACATGGAATCTTTAGAAAACAAAATTTCTGATTATAAGTCAAGATGGATACAACATGTTCATCGAATGGAAGATCACAGAATACCCAAACAAATGTTAAGATATCAACCTGCAGGAAGAAGAAGACCAGGACGTCCACTCAAAAGACTTTTGGATGGTGTTTCTCTTGAGGCCGAAACAGGTCAACAAATGGCCTAAATTCGTGAATGTACTATGATGATGATGAACAAAAAGAAACTTTTTTTTTGTCTCAAAAAGAGAAATATGCGATTCTGATAGTATTTTTTCTCTCCTGAATTCAAATATGAAATCGGTTTTTCTCCATCACGCAAGGTTTCCGAGAGACAGGCATTTATAATTTCAAACACTTTAATATTTTCTACATTCGTAACTACACAATATTCGGACTCACCTACAAAGTAAGAAATGACGATTTTCTGCTATATTTCGCCGGTGGAGTATCCCTCTTGATGGTTCAACAATAATCGGCTCGCATATAAGGATTCCATTTGCCTTGATATCTCTTTTCCATAGCTGAAATCTCCTGAGTTATCTCATTTGGTTTTATTTTACAATGGACAAATGGACGAAAAAACGTTTATTAAAAAATAATTTATTGAAATTGAAATAAAAAAAACTGTGGATGATGGAGAAATTCCGAATACATATTTGAAACACGATAAAATACTGCATTAAGTACAACTATTGGTACTCATGAGACAAAAATCATGTTCACAAGTGTAATACAAAATTAAATCTAAAAATACGAAAACCGGTAATATTTAATCTTTTCACATATTTAAATCTTGTCGGTCCCGGTGATCTAGCTGTTATCATGATATCTTCTGGTTTCAAGGGTTGTGGGCTCAAATCCGGCGGGTGTCGATGTATTTCTAAGGTAGTAAAAATCATGAGAATATCTTCCTTCGGAAGAAAATTGTTGACTCTTCAGCGCGCAGATTTGAATTTCGACGCTAATGACCTGACCTTTTAAAGCGCGCCGTTAAATTGCTAACTAATCAACCATATTTAAATCTAAGATAATTACAGTTGAAATATTTATATGTAGTTATGAGTTAATCAGTTGTTAATTGAAACTTAATGAAACAGACATGAATTCATTTTATTTAATTCTTATTTAAATATTTTTTTAATATCGAAGGTTATATAGCGTCTAGGATCTTTACATGTATCCAGTAGACTCAATTTTTGTCATGTGTTTGTTTCTGAAGAAATTAATTCATTTTAATTCCGATTCCGATTGAGGGTCTTTCCACTTTTCAGCGGTTGCCCTTTTACCATCCGGCTGCTGGCCCTTCACATCCACATGTGTCAATCACAGAGGTAGATGATCAACAGCCAGTGTAGGGGTGACATGTGGTTAGCATGTCGAGTCCCCCAGCCGTTATAGCTGGTTCCTCAACCTGGAGCCGCTACTTATTGTAGCTACCCAATTGCCTCACGATGCTGGGTGGGCACCGGTCCCATACTGGCCGAAATACCATGAGAAAATTTCTTCCCCCATGGAGACTCGAACCAGCGCAAGTCCCGTAGCTCTGCGCCAAGGCTTCCTACCTTAACCGCTCGGCTACGGCGCGGGACCATTTTAATTCCAATGACATAAAATGGTGATTACTGATTATGATGAAGTGGATTTATTATTTATTATCTGAAACTCAAAACCAACATTTGCCTTGACGATTGAGAAAAATCCCCTTTATAAAAACTCTATCAGGTTAGTTGTCACCTGGATTTGAACAAGGTACGTCCCGAATACGAGTATTAAAGGCTAATTGCTAAGTCTACTTGCTCAATTTATTTATCTGATATATAGAAATGAATGTTTGTTTGTTTTGTTGGTTTGTTTGTTTGTACTTTATACGCGGTCATACCGTTGATCCGATTATAATGGGGCTTTTTGCAAAATGTTCAGGAAATTTCCGGGATGAACATAGGCTATAAGATAGTTGTGATACTCAACTCCTACACCGTTAAAAATCGCCATTTGTAGTGGAAAACGTGAAAAAAGTAGATTTTTTGGACACTTAAATGCCTTACGCTGCCTAAATCATAACAACTACACAAAATTAATGTACACAAGATTGAATATCTCAAAACGCTCTACAAAAAAGGTCCGCAACAGCATCTCTTACGGATAACTCACAATAACTATTTTTGTCTTTCATTGATGCCAAGAAGATCGAGACAAGTACGCAGATTTCTGTGCAAGCATAGCAGCACATGGCGGGTATTCTTTTACGGATAACTCACAATAACGAATTTTGTCTTTTAGCTCATTTATGCCAAGAAGATCGAGATGAGTAGATTTTCCCGGGCAACACCGGGTAATCAGTACGGGGAATCTTAAAAGAATTACGATATACATTTATAATTATTTTTCATCTTACGTATTCAACTAATCATAAGAAGTACATAAATTTTTGTCTTTCAGCTCATTTATGCCAAGTAGATTCCCGGACAACACCGGGTAAACAACACGGGGTATCTTAAAATAATTACGATATAAATTTTCCCATCCACTTATTTAACTACACACAAAATACATTAATTTTCGTATTTCAGCTCATTTATGTCAATAAGATCGGGATAAGTAGATTCCCGGGCAATGCCGGGTAATCAGCAAGGTGTATCTAAAAAATATAAATTTATAATTATTTTTCCTTCTACTTATTCAACTAAACATAAAATCGCATTAGTTTTCATTTATTTAGGCGTAGCTGCGCACGCCGGATATTAGCTAGTTTTAATATAAACATTTAAACTAACCTAATTGATTATAAATTAGACTGATTTGTTTTACTTTTGAAGCTGTATTGTGATTAATACACCTACGAGCGTTAGTTTTATTTATGATAAATATGTTAATAATAATCATTATAAATATAGATATAAAGAGGAAAATAAATTGAAGGATTTTATTTTATTTAGAGGGTTGAGGTGTACATAAATGCTTAATCAGTATATTTATTTAATATTCTGTACATACTTTTGTATAATAATGCATATGTTTATCACAAATATATGTTTTAAATAAACGATATACAGTCTTTACTTAAGATATGCCAGTATACTTTATATATGTTATTTTTTATGTGAAAACACATATAAATATACCCGCCTCCGTTCTTATGACTTATATTCTGAAATTTCTTCTGATGATATGCTTTCATGTTCGTTTGGGAAGTATCTTCCTTGAAATTCCTTCAGATCCTTGGGATAATCTTTTTCAATAAAGATACTAGGAGGTAAGTGATCCGTATCTTTGTCTGTATAATTAATATCACCAATTGTTTCTAAAGAGCTCGAAGGACCTCTTCTTATTGGATTTCCATCACCAATTCTATCAAGATTTCGACCTACAATATTTCCACCACCAATAGAATCCAGAGCCCTAACCAAATTACCACCACCAAGAGAATCAACACTTCTTCCAACAAGGTTTCCACCTCCAATACCGTCAAGATTTCTTCCTAGTAGATTTCCACCACCAATAGAATCCAGAGCCCTAACCAGATTACCCCCACCAAGAGAATCAACACTTCTTCCAACAAGGTTTCCACCTCCAATACCGTCAAGATTTCTTCCTAGTAGATTTCCACCACCAATAGAATCCAGCGCCCTAACCAAATTACCACCACCAAGAGAATCAACACTTCTTCCAACAAGATTTCCACCTCCAATTCCATCAAGATTTCGTCCTAGTAAATTTCCACCACCAATAGAATCCAGAGCCCTAACCAAATTACCACCACCAAGTGAATCAACACTTCTTCCTACAAGGTTTCCACCTCCAATACCGTCAAGATTCCTTCCTACAAGATTACCACCTCCAAGTGAATCGATACTTTTTCTAACAAGATTACCTCCAATTCCATCAAGATTTCTTCCTAGTAAATTTCCACCACCAATAGAATCCAGAGCTCTAACCAGATTACCACCACCAAGTGAATCAATGCCTCTACCAACAAGATTTCCGCCCCCAATTCTGTCAAGATTTCTTCCTACCAGATTACCTCCCCCAATCGAATCAATAGCTCTTACAAGATAACCCTCTCCCAATGAATCAATGCTTCTTCCAACAAGATTTCCTCCTCCAATTCCATCAAGGTTTCTTCCTACCAGATTTCCTCCACCAATGGAATCAAGTGCCCTTACAAGATTACCCCCTTCCAATGAATCAACACTTCTACTCCGGGAAACTCCACCACCAAGAAATTTACCTACGTGTTTACGGTCGCTATGAGAATTAACATCCCGTCCAACAATATGACCTCCTCCTAGAGTATCTACACTTCTGCCAACTATGTTTCCACCCCCAATCGACTCTAGATTCCTTGTGGCAATATTTTTCAAGAGTTCCCCTTTAAGAGAATTTAATGTATGCACAATATCTCCATTTCCTATTCTATTCAAACGTCTGTGGGACAAATATTTCTTCAAGTTTTCCATTTGGGATTCCAAATTCCCCTGTGTTTCTTCATGCTCCTCGGTTGTTACTTCTTTCTTTGTCGATTCACCTGCAGGAAAACAACAGTATTATTTTGATGTTTTAAACACAGCTTTCACATAATCGAATTATATAACTTGTATGAATTGTATTGAATTATTTGTGAAACATATTAAGAGTTACATGCGATTACATATTGCTGACTTGTTACTAAAATTTATTGAACATATACGTACAAACGTACATATACACAGTTTCGTAAATAGATATAATTATAACGAATTAATTGTTTAAATTGACAACCTCTGTGGTCACGGGGTAGCAGTAGGCCGGGTCCGATCCCCGGTCGGGACAAGTTTTCGGTTTTTTCCCGCCTGCAAGACAAATATCAGGGAACATTAAGGCCCAAATGGTCCCCGTATATCATACGACCATCATAATTATCATGTTCGAAATGTTTTGTATGAATGCGTGAGCGAATGGTTTGTTTCGTCTTAATATTGTAATTTGTCGGAGGAGTTCCTGAATTGAGGTGATCAGTCATTTGGAGAGACCCTCCATGTCTTTGTGTGGTCAAAAATAATGTGTGTGATACAAGGTTTAAAATCTCTCTCCTGACGGGTCATGCCACTGTAAGATTCCGACGGCATGGTACATAAAAGTGCCTATAAGGAAATAATTAAACTACGGTAGAGAAGAAGAAGAATAACAAATATTTGAAATTAACTTATACAGAATGTGATAAAGGAAAGCAATATTTTTCATTATGCAAGTGAAAATTCTTCTTCTTCTTCGGCTTTCCCCCCAATTATAGCTTTGCCGTATTCAGTTTCCATTTATTTCTATCATTACAATCTCCTTCTTCCAAATTCCTATCATCAATTATAGTTCTGACATAAGTTTTCCATTTCCATCTTGGTCTGCTAAGTTTACTTCTTCCAGGGGTTGACCATTGGTATATATTTTTTGGCCATCTTTCATCTTCCATTCTCTGTACAAGGCTATACCATTTAAGAATCCGAAAATTTGTGGTTTGGACTTCGAACAAACAGTTTGTTAGTAAATGAATCAGTAAGGTATCACCATCAACACAAAAACGGAATGGTATACTCGTGCTAGTACATAACAAAACACACAAATAAGCACTTATAACCTACATCCCGATCTCTGCAGTGGATGCATACATTCAATTGGAATTGAGTTGTCGAGAAATTCGACCTCATTTACAAGTTAATGTATTTACAAGTTAATCAGTGAATCGTTTCCTGAAGCAGTTAAAAAAAGCCTCTTAGGTTAAAATATTCGATGCGGTGGTCTGGTCCCGAGGGTCGCGGGTTCAAACCTGACCGCTGTCCATGAAAACTTTGGATGGAAAAATCCAAGTGACTTTAAGCCGTAGGTCTCGAGTCTGCAGAATTTCGGGCTTGTAAAAGAACCTTAAGCCTGAATAAAATACATATGAGCAACATATGACCGACCTTATTCCATCAAAGTACTACCTTAGTTTTCTATTAGATGTCTCCTCGAGCCGACATACTAACCACATGTTCCTTGCTGACATCTATAGTGAAATAAGGTTTACGAAATTGGTCTAGTTAATAAACTTCCCACTAGGGAAACACCCAGGTTCCGAGCGGGGTTCAACCAATAATTCATAAGTTAAAATATTCAAAGGAATAGATGAAGAAGAAGACGAAATTAATTTGCTCTGCTACCAATATTTGCACCCTGTAATGCGTGGGTGCCCGTGGACGAATGGTAGAATGGTTCATAATAATAATAATAATAATAATAATAATAATAATAATAATAATAATAATAATAAATTACACTTTACAAACCTTTGCCCGGGCCCATAGAAGGCTAAGTTAAATTAACATATATACCTATAAACATGAAAACGTTAACACTATCAATCTATCTAGAAAGATATTCTTAATTCAAACAATTACACTAATCATAAAATGTATAGATATGGAGTGAATTGAGTAAGTTTATACTACGGGGTGAATCATAAATATGGCTATACCTTTGATCGCGTTGTGTGATGAAAATATTACCATTACAAGAAATACGAAATTACCGTTGGAAAGGCAATTATTCAAATTACAACAATGGAATAAAACAAAACTGTGTAGAACTTACGTCATTAGTCAAAATGGCGTTGAATATGCAACAGTAAATTACAATTGCTACATGGGCAATAACGTATGCTAATGATCGTGAGGCCGCAAGACGGGCAAGACGCGAGTTTAACGTAGCATTGCAGCCGTCGACTGTGGGAATGTGGAGAAAACGACTGCTGGAAACGGGAAGGATGCAGAGAAAATCAAACCTCGTGGAAGGCCTCGCACTAGCACGGATGCAGAAACAACGAAGAGAATTGTGGAGGCGTTCGACGCTAGCCCACAAAAATCAACCCGCCAAGCTGCACGTGAGCAGTGATTTGTTTTGTTCTATTGCTGTAATTTGAAGGATTCCCTTTCCAATGATAACATCATATTTCCTTTAATAATAATATTTTCGTCACAAAATGCGATCAAACGTATAGCCATATTCCTGAATCACTATAAGTATGGACCAAGGGCAGCTATTTAATGCAAGCTTAAGTAATAAGAACATATTTAACTAAAAGAGTTTTTTAATATAATAAAGTCAGCAAGTTAAATAATAACATAAATGAACTAAACATTTGCAGCTTTTGATGGCTTTACAAAGATTAAGGAAAAACAAACAATATTAATAATAAAAAATTAATACTTTGGTCGTTCAATATTACTTAAATATACCAAGAAAAATAAGTACAATAAATTATAATATGTGCATTCATACATAGATACACTCAGTCAAGCCAAGGGTTAGGGTCCACCCCATGATTCCCCACCCCGGCTTCTCGGACTTGAAACGAAGGAAAACTTCTCTGACTCAATTCTAGGTGACGATTATATTTTCAGGCTCGTGTTCGAGAGTTCCGGGAAACTAGGGGGAAAACGCCCAGTTGGTAGACCAAGAATGAGGTGGGAAAAATCATTATATATGATGTGAGGGTAGTAGATTATACAGGGGATAATTGGAAAACAGCTCAGGATAGGGATGTATGGAAAGCTTATGTCCGAGCAGACCCAGTGAGTTAGTGATATAACTCGTAAACGTTATTAACTACCACTTCCCTTGTGTATAAATTCCAAGAAGCAGGTAAAGTGATTCCAGTCTCGCGCTATAGCCGAGTGGTTAAGGCAGGAAGCCTTGGCGCAGAGCTACGGGACTTGCGCTGGTTCGAGTCTCCATGGGGGAAGAAATTTTCTCATGATATATCGGCCAGTATGGGACCGGTGCACACCCAGCATCGTCAGGCATTTGGGTAGCTACAATAAGTAGCGGCTCCAGGTTGAGAAAACCTGCTATAACGGCTGGAGAACTCGACATGCTGACCACATGTCACCTCTACACTGGCTAGACCTCTGTGATTGACACATGGAATTGACCATGGAATAATTAGGAATAATTATTATATAGATAAAGTGATCCTACTACAGGCCTTAGGGCAGTAGGAGGGTTAAGGGTCCCACCTTTCTAGACAATCGGCATGAGGTTTCAGTCCTGCGTGATGACTGCCTTTACCCCCAGAATATAGTATAATTTCATTTCAATTAGAGACTGAGTCAATCTCAGGGTGTCGCCAGAATACATAAGTCAGTTTAAAAATCTTGTTCTCATTAGAACTCGAACCTCCAGTTTAACATATTGGCTTAACCAACTTCGCTACGGCGTAGCGTGCCTCAATTAAAATATGCAACGTCAATAAAATATGCAGTTACAATTATTCATTTGATTAAACAAAAAAGTCATCATCATCATCTTCAAGGTGTGGGCCTGTTGACCCGTTCCGCTCCCCGGTGCACTATATGCTGCAGGTGCAGGTCGTCCTTCCAACGACATTGCTTTGGGGAGTTCGAGTTTTTTAAAAATATTTCCTCGTAGCAGGTAACCGGCCTGCTGCCGAGTAAGTCCAATGGTGGGGCTGCCACCTCAAATCATTTGAACATGCTTCCATCTGTAGAAACCCCAGGTAGAGGGCTGCCTCTTCTGCTCGCCTCGCCTTTATTGAAGCTTGTTCTTTTTTTCCGATCCAACAGTTGAGGTCTTCACCCGTATCCCTGGGCAGGGGCCCTCGTTATACCCCGAGAGATTAGGTCCTTGACAGAACTTAGTAACTAAGATTCTTAGTGTTCACCCCCGCGACGAGAACGCGCCTGTCAAGAATTACCCGGCTGTATACAGTTACGGCTTATGCCCCCTGTACACACTGGACCGGGTTAATAGCCTCGTCTAAAACTAAGGCTAAAGGCTAAGCAAAAAAGTGCCTATGTTAATATTGAAAACTATACTCAATTTCGAGAAGTTTACTATTAATAAGAAAGCTTTAAATTTTATAAAGTTGTAGGAAAATAAATAAGTTTTGTATTTTTAATATGGTATAGTACATTCAAGTTTATAGTCCGCGTAACATCAGCTAATGAAATGTGCTTAACACAACTACGTATTTTATAGCTCTCCTAGAAATGATTGCACATAAAGTTTTAAATTTCGAAATTTATTTTCTGTTACTGTCATTCCACCATTTGGATCTAGAAATAAAATTTTATTTTTTTTAAATTCTGAATCTCGGTTGTGCGAATGTTTTTCTCATCATCATCATCATCATCATCATCATCATCATCATCATCATCATCATCATCATCTCATCATCATCATGAACAAATTCGTTTTAGGTCATGTGGCCTGTACGGTAAACCTAGCGAAGATGGTCTTGATCTTTCCACCGATATTTTGGTCTTCCTTGGTCCCTATGTCCAGTTGGGGTATATTGGAATGCCAATTTTGGAAGTCTATTTCTTGCCATTCTCCTCAGATGATTTTTCCATTCTTGTTGGTATCTTTGTAATATCTTCATTTAAACTTGTTACTCCAAGTTTTCCTCTGATAATAGTGTTCCTTTGGTGATCCAGTCTATTAACTCCTAACAATGATCGTAAGAAGCGCATTTGGCTTACTTGAAGTTTATGAGAGTTTCTTTTATTTAAAATCCAAATTTCACTTCCGTATTTTAGAGCAGCTTTTGATGTGATGTTATGTAATCTTAGTTTTGTCTCTGTCCTCATCTGTTTACCAAAATGTCTTCGTATTACCCCATTCATGTTTTATATTTTTGTAATTTTGAATCAATGTCACTCTTATACTCTGCAAATACACTTCCTAAGTAAGAGAAATCTGACACTTGTTCTATAATTTTTCCATCAATCTCAATTTTCACCCGTTGTATGTTTTTTCCACACATTGCCATCGTTTGGATTTTGATGTGGAAATTTTCATATTATATTTGCTGGCAATTTTGAATAATGTTTTTCTTACGGTCATATAACATCCTTCTACTATTTGTATTGATTGGACACCGTTCACCCCAGGGGTAGTGGGTGCTCCCTTAGTGGGAAGGTTCTTAATCAGAATAATTTAGTTACACTTATTTCCCTATAGATGTCAGCGAGTGACATGTGGGTTAGTATATCGCCTCGAGGAGACATACAGTAGTAAACTAAGATACTACTTGGATGGAGGACGTTCGGTTTAATTTAACTCATTACTTACTTTCTCACTGGCACTATCGAACCCGTAGGTTCATGGCCGCGCGGACATAAGCTCTCCATAAATCCCTATCCTGAGCTAATGCTTTCCAATCATTTCCTGTATAATCTACTTCCCTCAAATCACAGTTAACGTTGTTCTCCCACCTCATTCTTGGTCTACCAACTGGGCATTTTCCCTCTGGCTTTCCTACAAGAAGCTTCCATGCACGTCTTTCATTCCCCATACGCGCAACATGTCCTGCCCATCGCAATCTACGAGACTTAACTTGTTCTTATTATATCTGGCTTCCTATAAAGACCATGTAGTTAATTTAATTTAACTCATAGGCCTTATATTCAGGTTTGAGGTTCTTTTACGATCCTGAAAATATCTTCTTCTTATTATTATTAATCATAATTTGTAGGATTTTCATCCTGTTTATTTCCAAAATCACTCCTCGGAGGAAGACGTATTGGATGTGCATCCACTATCTATCCATCTCTTGGCTGGTCTTCCTCTTGTTCTTCTCCCGTCCATTGGTCTATCTTCTTTAGCTCTTTTTGCAAGTCGGTTTTATTGCATTCTTTTTATATGACCTTTCCAATATTTTCGTCTATCTATAATAAATTTGGTTATGTCTTGAATATGACATTTATCCCTAATTTCTGTGTCGTGTATCTCATCGAGTAATGTGTTTCCTTGAATAGTTCTTCAGATCTTCATTTCACATGTGCTTATTATTTGTTTAGCTTTTGTCGTATCAGCCCTAGTTTCTGCTCCATATACGAAAATATTCAGATTCTAAATTTTTCCATCCTAAAAATCCATCAACCTCGGCCGTGTTTGAACTCGCGACCCTCGGGACTAGAGGCACAAAACTTAACTACTAGACCATCGCAGCCAATAATATTTGAATGTGTAATGATACTTAAATCTACTGATGAATTTCTGTAGATTGATGAGGGCTGGTGGCTGAGTGTTTTAATGCAAGGATCTATGATGTCGAATATCGTTTTGCAGAATAGTTGATGTTTATTTGATAGACATAACTTAAGTCCCTTGGACCGTCATAGATACCTATGTTTTATACCAGTGTGCAAAAAAAAAAAAAAAGATCCTAACGTAATCTGAACTATTGAAGTCTGCATTTCTTAAAATGTTAATTTCCTTAGAAGTGATTTGATATTTGTCACATTCATGTAGGCGAAACTTCAAAATAATAATAATAATAATAATAATAATAATAATAATAATAATAATAATAATAATAATAATAATAATAATGCTTTATTTATTCTGACAGATTTAAAACCATAATGCATTCTCTTCCACTCAACCAGCACATATTTGAGAATATATATATATATATATACATACACACTATACTAATTATAAAGAGTTAATAGTATATTATGATGCGAGGTTGGGAAGTGGTTTTTACAGAAGCGAGGAAAATGTTTAAAAACCGAACGATAGCGTGGCTTTTAATTTCCGAGATTCTGTAAAACACTTCACAAACGTGCGTTGTAGAAAATAATAAATAATAGTAAAATAATAACATCCTTGTTGGAAATATTTGCGTTCATTATAAACAATTGACTAACGTTAACAGTGTGGGCTATGTTTATTCGTTGAAACAACAGGAGGCCGTGAGACCATTTAGTGATAAGTTGGCAGCAAATACGCATTTATTGTTTTTTATTGTTCCAAATAAATCTCAGTTCATTCAAAATGCAGTGATTTGTTTCGTAAAATGCATATTAACACTACCTTTTGGATAATTTTTTTTATATACATTGTATGTAGTGTACGTAGAGGGCAGTGGTTTTATTTCCCACAGGCGTGTTTGTAATATATAATATTACAGTATAGTTATTTTTATTACACTATAGTTATTTAGGTTGGCAACCACAGAATGCAGAAGTTGAACTTTCAATCATGGTCGCCATTGCTGTAAGTACGACAAAACGCACTATTGCACAATAAAATATTAAATGTTGCAATGCAAATTTCATGTACAAACAACATTTTATAAGATGAGAATAATAGAAAGACTACTTCTACTACTACTACTACTACTACTACTACTACTACTACTACTACTAATAATAATAATAATAATGATAATTATAGTATAAATAAGGGTTTTAAAGAGCTTTTACATAATTCTATAGTAACATCAGCAATAAAAGTAGTCGTAGAGGTTGACACTTCGAAAAATATTGAAAAGGCATCATCATAAACATTCACGGATTAAGCCCATGTGGCTTGTTCCGGTCTCATAGATTCTCATTCAACAAGTTGAATCCTCCTCTTTTTCGGTCTACCAACATTCCTGTCACCTTTTGGTTTGTAATTAAGTATAAATTTTGGTATGCGTTCATCTTTCATTCTTTGGACATGTTTTTTTTTTTCCAGTTTTTTCTAAATTGTTTTATTTTATCTAAAAGGTTAAAAACATATTTGGCTCATTTCTATTATCTTCACTTAGTAGCGGATGAGAACCCTGTCTGATCAAAGGGTTAGCGTCTCTTCAGGTCACACTGGCCCGGTGTGTAATACCTGATCGAAGGACGCTTGCAAAGGGTAACTGTGAAAACCTCAATGGACAAAAATAAATGTGCGGAGGAGAGGTACCATTTCTCCAGAAGAAAATTTGGATATCCATTCCCGGGGTAACAAGGCAGAAGTCTTCAACGGTCCACAGGAGCGGAAGAGGCAGCCCTCCATTTGGGGCTCATACAACGGCGGGCCTGTTCCCACCGTACATCTCACTCTGCGGAACGCTAGTAACGTAACCAGAAGAAATATCACTAAGAATGTCATAGATAATAGAAACAGAACTGTCCCAACGTATTAAAAAGGAAAATAATTTATTAATAAAACGTGTTTTATTTTACTCGTGTCAAATCATGATCATTACTCATAATGCTAAGGTCATCTGTCCCAGGACGTTAAAATCCAGAGTATTGGTTTCCTTCGGAAGAGAGTAAAGCCGCAGTTGTGTCATAGACGTAGCAGAACCTCAGCCCTAAGACGTTATTTGAAAATCTACTACCGAATACGCATATAATAATTTATATATTAGGCCTATGTTATGTTGTCTCTGTTTGGTGGAGCAAAAACATTTAAAAAAATAGAAAATTACAAATATATCAAACCATAATTCAGAGCATTTTAAAATATGGTGCTGAAGACTGGCAAATTCCTGCTAGGGAAACGAAAATAATTTTAAGTACAGAAATGGACGTTTTAAGAAGATCAGCTGGAAAATCTAGAATAGATAGAATACGAAATAAATAAATAAGGGAAATTATGGGTGTACAAGAGGAGCCGAACATCATGGACATTATAGAAAAGAAAAGATTACAGTGGTATGCCCATGTCAAAAGAATGCCAGAGCAAAGATTGCCTAAAATTGTTATGGAATAGATCCCAATGGAAAGGAGGAAGACTGAAGAAAACTTGGATAGAAGGGGTACAAGCAGCTATGAATATCAGAGGATTGGAGCAAGATCAATGGATGGACAGAGAGGAATGGCGTTTGATTTCCGGAAGACTGCGCCAGCTGCCATGATACCGGATTATGACGATGATGTTATATTGTAGATTTTCGCGGATGTAAGTGTGATTAAGAAAGTTTTCTTGGGTTTTCCGCGTCATAGATTCAAGGTCGGCCTCTGGCCACTGATTCCGACATTTCGGCATGACCTCACATACCATTATCAAGGAATGATAAGTTCGAGACACTGCTTTAGGTCTTATATAGGCCCTAATCAAACACATTGAGTTATATATATATCCATCCAACCATCCATCCATCCATCCATCCATAGTAATTCTGCCCGAGGGAAAGTATTTCACTGCAATCATAGCATTTTCATGCTATGCTTTGCATCTTTACTAGGGAATTATAGGTGTGGTAACTTCCCGTTGCTTTCCACACCGTGAAGGATGGTGATGATGGCCGGATGATTTTCGGGGACCATTGGGCCCTAAGCTTCCTGACATTTGTCTTACTGTTGAGGAAAAATCCCGAAAAAATACCTCACCCAGGAGCCTGTCCCGACCGGGAATCGAACCGGGGCCCGCTGCATGACAAGGCAGCACGCTACTTCGAGACCACAGCGGTGGACATATATATATATATAGTAGTAATAGGACTTTATTAGACTACAAGTAAGATATATACAATATTATTTACAAATATGGGTCGCTCGGGCAGTGAGCCGTATGTGCTGTTGACAGTCCGTTATAATAAAGTAATATTTGGTAATAACATATATATATATATATATATATATATATAAACGTGTGAGTATGTATTTGTATCTAAGTGTTTGTGTTTGTAAGTGTGTATTTTATATGCATGTACATCAATCGGACCGAATTGCATGTAATATGAAGAAAGAGAACAAAATTTATTTATTTAAATTATCTAATTATTTTAATATTTATACATGATAAAAATACAACTATGAATTATGAAAAGTTCAAAAATCTTTTGTTCAGCCACATTACAGTTTTTTTATCAAATGCGATTAATCCGGTTTATTTTTTACTCTAGGCCCTAGATGTTTTATTTTGCATATTCAGAGTGGAGAAGAACACTACCGATATACTTTTACAGGTTATTCGTGGATGTTGTTCGAGTATTTTGATATGAGTAACCCGGTCTCTGCTGATTTATTACGTTGTAATGTGTTGTTGATTTCTTAGATATCTCCTTTGCACCGTGATAAGATGGCTTCAAAGAAATATAAAAGAAATAATCAACTGATCATCCAACTGAAATATGTATTATAGATTACTAATTTTTAATTTTCCTTTGTAATCCATCAGTATTCATCTTTGCTAAATTCTTACACATCAACGGAAAATTAATCTGGAGTAAGTTCTGGTTTTATCGGTAGAATTCAGTACCACTCTGCAAACGCATGTGCATAATATGTTTATACTAGTATATATGCATATAATAAGAAATTAAACACAGGTTAACATCTGGAAATGCGTGCTATTATGCATTGCAGAGACTTTTGATGTCCCAACTCCTTTCAAAAAACGTTAAACTGAAAATATATAAAACCATTATTCTACCAGTTATATTATATGGGTGCGAAACATGGACTCTTACTTTAAGGGAGGAAATGACATTATGAGTTTTTGAGAATAAAGTACTTAGGAAAATTTTTGGACCAAAGAGAGATGAACAGACATATGAATGGAGAAGACTACATAACAATGAACTACATGGTCTTTATAGGAAGCCAGATATAATAAGAACAGTTAAGTCTCGTAGACTGCGATGGGCAGGACATGTGGCACGCATGGGGAATGAAAGACGTGTATGGAAGCTTCTTGTAGGAAAACCAGAGGGAAAACGTCCAGTTGGTAGACCAATAATGAGGTGGGAGAATAACATTAACTATGATTTGAGGGAAGTATATTATACAGGGAATGATTGGAAAGCATTAGCTCAGGATAGGGATGTATGGAGAGCTTATGTCCGCGCGGCTTATGAACCTACGCGTTCGATAGTGGCAGTGAGTAAGTAAGTAAAGAACACTACCGATATACTTTTACAGATTATTGTGGATGTTGTACGAGTATTTTGATATCAGTAACCCATGGTCTCTGTGGATATAGGCTATTACGTATAATGTGTTGTTTGATTTGTTAGATATGTCCTGTGCACCGTGATAAGATGGCTTCAAAGAAATATAAAAAAATAATCAACTGATCATCCAACTGAAATAGGTATTATAGATAACTAATTTTTAATTTTCTTTTATAATCTATCAGTATTTATCTTTGCTAAATTCTTACACATCAACAGAAAATTAATCTATGGTAAATTCTGGTTTTATCGGTAGAATTCAGTACCACTCTGCAAACGCACGTGCATAATATGTTTATACTAGTATCCATCCATAGTAATTCTGCCCAAAGGCAGGTATTTCACTGCAATCATAGCATTTTCATGCTATGCTTGTAGCTTTACTAGGGAATTGTAGGTGTGGTAGCTTCCCGTTGCTTTCCACACCGGTGAAGGGTGATGATGATGATAATGGCCATATGATTTCGGGGACCGTTTGGGCCTTAAAGTTTTACTGACATTTGTCTTATAGGTGAGGAAAAACCCCGATAAAAACCTCACCAGAAAAACTGCCCCGACCGGGGATCGGACCCGGGCCCGCTGCGTGACAAGGCAGTACGCTACCTCGAGTCCACAGTAGTATGTATGCATATAATAAACATTTGGCTCGGCAGTTCCATAGAACCAAGGCTCTAAAGAGGTTACTCTCTATGGCTAGCATATGGCAGGAGTCCTCAATCTAAATTTCAGGTCCAATATCAGTTTTTCACTATTTCTCAAATGTCACTAACTACTCATGCCATGTGTTATAAAATAATATAATATAAAAGTAAATGTGTTTTGGGAAGTTAGAAATTTCAAAATGCAATGGTTTAATTTTCTTAATTTGTCCGCGTTCTATGGTTCTGTACTCTGAACGATGATTCCTTTCTGATGTAAATCATTGACATCAAAGCTTGATAAACACTGTCAGAAACACTGCGTTCAGACTGTCAGAAAATAAAGTAGTGAAGTCAATCATAATGTTTGAACAATGACAGAAACTGACATGTCTGTCTCCAGCAACAAATGTCACGACATTTATTAACAGAGAACTCTGTAAACAGTTGTGTTCTGTGCAGTGATAAAACATGACAGAAAAATTATGTTGTTAATGTTTGATTTACATGACATTCTTTAGTAATTTATAATAAAAATACGTATATATATATATATATATTCCTCATCTTTCACATATTGGCTTTCCTAAGGTGATAAATATTATCTATCTTAATCCAAATGTCTTTGTTGTTTCTGGCATTAAAACTAATGCGATAGAAATATTTTATGTTTTGGTAATTTTTCAATCGTTTGAAGTCACTGAATCAACTATAGTACGTAAAACTTCACAGGATCCATCGCATATAGTCTGCTAAAACTACTCCACTAAAACATAATGGTGACATCTTATTGATACTTTTTTATATCCAACAAACAATGATTATAACCAGCCTCATGGGCTAGTGGTTAGAGTTTCTGACTACAGTTCATGGAGACCCGGGTTCGTTTCACGTCAGACCACATACCTTTTTTTCTTAACCCTTAAACAAAACACAAACTTCTTCTGTTAGTTATTGGAATGTGGCGGACCGCAGTGAAAACGGAATCTTGTATAACTTATTATTGGGTATATTGTGTAATTAGACACACATTTAAGTGGTTTATTTTGTCTTTTTCTTCCGATTTATTTAAAATACTAAATTAATTGAACGAACTGATGTATCCAAAAGGATACATTACTAATTCAAGGGTTAAAGGGAATTATTCCTGTGATCGTCCATGGTCTGGATTTAGACCATGTTTAGGTTTAAGTACTTTCCTAGTGCTTCATTATCATTCATCACCTATCATAACTCCTCCTTCCAGGCGCCTCAAGTTAAGTGGGTTACAATTCCGCCATGGATTTGTACCCGACAGAAGAAATCGAGAACATTGATAAAAATATTCAGGCTGATAGACTTAAAAATGTAATTTTTTTTGCAAAACTTCAGCTAATTTCGAGTATATTCCAATAAAATTGCTAATAAATGTGATCACAGTGGGCATATATTTCTGTTACCAATATTTGTTTTTAAAAATGCATATGAATGACTAGCTTCAAGGAAAGTATTTTTAAAATATTAATTTTTCTACCTGGACTCTTACTACAGGTAAATTAAATAGGATAGTAGCTGCAGAAATGAAGTTATTAAGACCTTTAGCGGGTTATACGCTTTATGATCACATGCGTAATGAAGATATCCGCAAAGCTCTCAACACACCAGCAATAAATGAAATCATTCAAAAATATCAAAATAATTGGCATGAACACCTTCTGAGGATGCCAAACAATAGACTACCTCTGCAGCTATTTTTTTGAACTACAGACCCACAGGGCGAAGAGACCCAGGAAGACCTAAGAAGAGATGGAGGGATCAATTTCTTTCCTGAAGCGGAACAGGCCAATTGGCTTAATCCATGACTGCCATTGATGATGATAATTAGTTTTCATATAATTAAATTTTGTATGTTACTGTTTTCTGTTATAACCATGACGCTCGACACTGTAACACACTGTTCTTATGACAACGAATTATGTTTTTAATATTATTAATTACTATTATTGCATAAAATATTATTTCCTTAAGTGCTGCTTAATCCTTAATCACATGTAATGCCAGGAGTGATTTCCATTTCTAAATTATCGATAAATTCACGATGTCACAAAGTGACTAGTGAATTTATCATAAGTAATGCCACGAGTGATTTCCAAATTATCGATAAATTCACGACTCACGAAGTGAGGAGTGAATTTATCTAGAGAATTTGGAAATCAAGAGTGGCATTTGTTAGGACTATTTAACGAATAAAATTAAGCTGTTTACTCACAAATCATTATTTAACTATAGTTATTTTAAAATATTTATATATTTAATGTAAACGGCGACGTTTGAAAACAAATGAGAAAAGATAGGTACGCTTCTACTGCTTCATTTGTTTATCACTGCAACCAGATCATACTATTTATTGCCAAAGGAACGCAATATTGTAAGGAGGAGCTTTCTTTAATATGGTAATTATAACACTGATAAATATTTGGTGAAACACGACTCTGATTGGTTGTAAAACAGAAATCATTGAAACGTGATTGGTGATTGACTCCCATTTGGGGCATGAGTTAAATAGTCTAGAAAATTTGGAAATAAAGAGTGGCATTTGTTAGGACTATTTAACGAATACAATTAAGCTGTTTACTCACAAATCATTATTTAAATATAGCTGTTTTAAAATATTTGTATATTTAATGTAAACGGCGATGTTTGAAAACAAATGAGAAATGTTTATTATGTTTCATTTGTTCATCACTGCAACCAGATCATATTATTTATTGCCAAAGGGTCGCAATGTTGTTAGAATGCAGCATAGTGGAGAAAAAAGTGAAACACATCAAACTGTTTATAACCAAAATTATATAGGTTAATAATTAATTTCTGTTGTCCTATGATGAATTATGTCAATTATATTTTACTGGAACGTAAATTCCTGGGAAACAATACGTTTAAGAAAGTGAGTGCAAACGGTGGTTTATTTTTTTACTGTATAATCAATTGCTACAAATGTTGTTCTATAATATCCCGCAAGCAGTATCTGATTACATTCGTGCACTATATATACAATCTGGGAGCCACTTGCATTCTAGGATTCTTACATCTTAATATATAAATTGTTATGTTCAACGTATTCCTTAGAGAGTCAGTCACAGCAAAATAATGCTATGACCTGTTCAGAATATTAAAAAAAAAGGAAGAGCTTTCTTTAATATGATAAACTTATATCGGGGTGAAACACGACTGTGATTATGATGATCTTGAAGATTTTCGGGCAATAGGCCGTGGTCGTGAGGCTTGTAGTTCCCCGACGTTTCGTCAGAGACTGCGTCTGATATCCTCAAGGGTTTTCTTGAAACTGGCAATTCTGTCCACTGTATGTCCTATTTATACGTTCACCGCGATGTGTTCGTAAGTTATATCAGCCTTCTGATTGCGATTTATTCAAAACTAACAATTCTGGACTAAAGCCCTTTTAGTTGTGACCTTTTAATTTGTCTTAGAGGCGAGGAAAATCCTGATAAATTCCTCATGTAAGGAAATTGTTCCGACTGGGGTTCTAATCTGGCCCCGTTACTTCTGAGGCATTGATTTTACCACTAGAGCACAGCGGTGAAGCATGATAGAGTCTATCGTAGTAATTGAATTCCAACTCGACAATATTCATTTACGATTGAGGAAAACTACAACAATCCCTAGTCAGGTTAGTCATCTCTGTATTTGAACTATGGATCTTCCGAAAACGAGTCTCAAACGACATTCTCTAAGCCAGCTTAGTACGGCAATACTATATTGCGATACGAGTGTGGTAGACACTTGATACGGATCGAGGAAAAGTTTAAAACGAGGCGCTTTCCCGAGTTTTTTTTTTATTTCCGAGATTCTGTTATGTATTTACTACATGAGTATTGCATACTATTTTTTGCACTATGTGTATTTATTTTAGTAATTAAGATATTAGCTAAAATATTACTTACTCACTGGCACTATCGAACCCGTAGGTTCATGGCCGCGCGGACATAAGCTCTCCACACATCCCTATCCTGAGCCAATGCTTTCCAATCATTCCCTGTACAATATACTTCCCTCAAATCATAGTTAATGTTATTCTCCCACCTCATTCTTGGTCTACCAACTGGGCGTTTTCCTTCTGGCTTTCCTACAAGAAGTTTCCATGCACGTCTTTCATTTCCCATACGTGCAACATATCCTGCCCATCGCAGTCTATGAGACTTAACTGTTCTCATTATATCTGGCTTCCTATAAAGACCATGTAGTTCATTGTTATGTAGTCTTCTCCATTCATCTGTTTGTTCATCTCTCTTTGGTCCAAAAATTTTCCTTAGAACTTTATTCTCAAATACTCGTAATCTCATTTCCTCCCTTAAAGTAAGAGTCCATGTTTCGCACCCATATAATATAACTGGTAGAATAATAGTTTTATATATTTTCAGCTTAACGTTTTTTGAAAGGAGTTATATAATTAAAGTTAAATGTTAGAATTTAGAAGATGAATCGGCTATATGTGTTGTTATGGAGAAATAATAAGTATTGTAGGTCATAGAGAGATGAACAGACAGACGAATGGAGAAGACTGCATAACAATGAATTACATGGTCTTTATAGGAAGCCAGATATAATAAGAACAGTTAAGTCTCGTAGACTGCGATGGGCAGGACATGTGGCACGTATGGGGAATGAAAGACTTGCATGGAAGCTTCTTGTAGGAAAGCCAGAAGGAAAACGCCCAGTTAGTAGAACAAGAATGAGGTGGGAGAATAACATTAACTATGATTTGAGGAAAGTAGATTATACGGGGAATGATTGGAAAGCATTAGCTCAGGATAGGGATGTATGGGGAGCTTATGTCCGCGCGGACATGAACCTATGGGTTCGATAGTGCCAGTGAGTAAGTAAGTGAGTCGCCATCTTATATTTGTTAAAACTGTAAAACCAATTTGATTTGGCATTTATTTATGATTATGGTGAAAGTTGTAGACGATGTGTGCAGTGATGATGAAATAAAAGAGGCGTGGAAAGCTGGATGTGATGAATTAATACCGAAATTGATACAAATTGCAGTATCACTATCCATATTTCAAAATAAATGTTTTTACTTACCGCACTAGTGCTTTTGGTCATTCTTAAAGTATTGAGATTTCTTTTGTTATCATAGCATCCAAGATTGTATGCGGGAATGTCAAATTATGATGCACATAAACAATAACAGTAAGTATACAATATTAGTTACATAGTGCAAAAATATTATTTGGTTAGGATTCTTTTTAACGTTGAAACTTAATTGCATGTGCGCCTGTCTAGGATTTGTCGATATAATCCTGTCCCTTATTATCGCACAGTTTTAACAAGACATCGCTCTGTAAGGATATTCAATTAATGTAATACTTTCATCCTTTAAAAGTGCAATCTAATGGAAGATTAGTTTCAGGGGCTCAACAAGATTGATTGCTCAACCTCGCTATCTCTATACTTAATAAAATTTTCTAAAGACTGACAGATTGCAGTTCCTTACAAACCCACTTTAACATCTGCCCTTTATCTTCTTCTTCTTCTTCACTTCATGGGCTAGGCATAAATTGCCTGTTCCGCCTCACAGTTGTTCTGTCCATATTTTCACTGGCCTTCCTACGTTCCTTGAACCTCTTGACTTGTAGTTGAATGCTGCTCTTGGTAATCTTGTTACATTCATTCTTTCCACATGTGTAAGCCATTTCTCTCTATATTCTCTGATTTTCTCATTCAATGGATATATATTTAACTCTGTTCTTATATCTTCATTCCTTATCCGATCGAATCTTGTGCAGCCTTTTGTTCTTCTAAGGAAGTTAATTTCTGCGCTTTGTATTCTACTTTGCAATTTTTTGGTCATTATCCAAGTTTCGCTCCCATAAAGTAGTAGTAGTAGTACAGAAAACAAAAGACATTTATCCCACCTTTAGAAAAGATAACAACCTCTTAATATTGACAGTTTACAAAGAAACTGAAAAACATGTATCTATTAAATATCAAAGAACCAATTAACCCAGTTCTTAGAAACGCTATACATATTAGCAAATAATATTATTGTAAAATATTTATATATTCAATTGTATCGAGTGGATTCGAGAGAAGTAGGAGGAGCTATCGTCTTTATAAGCGAGAACATATATCAAAATACTCTCACTCTCAGTGACTCTGTGTTCAATGTTGGAACATCGTGGACCTGCAGACCGCGATCTCCGATTCAGTTAAAGCTCACTCTCAGTGATTCTGTACTGAGTGTTAAAACATCGTTGATCTATAGACCGCGATCTCCGATTCAGTTAAATATTAGATTCGTCCGAGAAATAGTTAAATTTAAAGTTATAGTCCGTTAAACATTGGACTATGAGAATATTTGATTCAAGCACGTGGACCTCTAAGTATTTCATCGACTCCACTCATTAAATAAACTTGAAAATTGTAGTAACAAAAGTGTATATTTTAGTAAATAAATAATTTTGCTTGGATTCGTAAAAATATTTTGAGTATACAATTGAACGTTGTTTCTTTTACTTATAAAAAGTTCATAACCCTGAGATCTCTTACCTACCACTTACCTCCGGTACAGCCCTTGCCTAAACTTGACAGCCATAATTAATACACATTGTTCAAAATCTCTCAACGGCAACAGGACACGTCCCTGGGGGGGGGGGGCGGACCAGGGCACGGCTCGGACCAGCGCAGAGGGGAGCAACTGTGCTGGCTCCCAGCTCAGCCTACGGGCTCGTGTGGGGTCGCCAGGAGATGGGTACCTGGATGTATTATAATCTCACACTGTGGGGCTTGAGGATATCTCACAACGGCTGCAGGATGCATCCCTGGAGGTAGAACAGGGAAATGGTCGGTGTATCTGCGACAGCAGTCCTCCCGGCTAGGCTCAAGGAGCCGTGGATCAACTGTGGGGTCATCAGAAATAAGCGACCTGATGTACTATGTAGCTCAGCAATTTTCCCTATAGTTGCGACTCTAGCACCTTCTCCCTGAGGTGTTGGTTTCATTGTCTGTGAACGTGAACGTGACCGCGATGTAGATAAGGGAGGACAAACATTCTGGGACTTGGGAGTATGGCCTTCTGGCCGAGGTATCCCAAGGGATGGTGGAATGGGTCCAGACGTTCAAAAGCTCTCATTAAATTGATTTTATTTTGATAAGTTTTATTTTATTTTGGAACCCTGGAACGTATCCCCTATATATCCATACACATTACCATTCCATATTCAGAGTTTCTGTATTCGCGGCATATTTACGGAACATATCCCCCACGAATAAAGAGCTTTTACTGTATATTGATTTACACGAAGTAGCCTAAAACGAGGGGGACATGAATTAGGTGCAAGAATGAGAGAAAATATTTTTATATCTGTTCTTTTTATGTATGAGTGTAGATGGGTAAAAACTGTACACACTCTAACCTCCGTATGCGTGTTCTTTTAGCAAAACACACACACACACACACACACACACACACACACACACACACACACACACACACACACACACACACAGATATATATATAGTAGGTTTTACTATGTCCTTGTTAATTCTTGTTCTTGTGAAACATTCTATTTTCTTATCCTTCTTCATTATTGTTCTTGAGAATAGTTTCATTTTCTTGTAGTTGTTCATTCTTGTTCTTGAGAATTGTTTCATTATCTTGTCTTTGTTCATTCTTGTTCTTGAGAATAGTTTCACTTTCTGGTCCTTGTTAATTCTTGTTTTTGTGAATAGCTTAATTTTCTTATCCTTGTATATTCTTGTTCTTGAGAATAGTTTCATTCTCTTGTCCTTGTTCATTCTTATTCTTGAGAGTAGTTTCATTTTCTTGTTCTTGTTCATTCATGTTCTTGAGAATAGTTTCATTATCTTGTACTAGTTCATTCTTGTTCTTGAGAATGGTTTCATTTTCTTGTCCTTGTACATTTTTGTTCTTGAGAATAGTTTCATTTTCTTGTCCTTGTTCATTCATGTTCTTGAGAATAGTTTCATTCTCTTGTACTTGTTCATTCTTGTTCTTAAGAATAGTTTCATTCTCTTGTCCTTGTTCTTTCTTGTTCTTGAGAATACTTTCATTTTCTTGTCCTTGTTAATTCTTGTTCTTGTGAAAAGTTTCATTTTCTTATCCTTGTCCATTATTCTTCTTGAGAATGAATAGTTTCATTTTCTTGTCGTTGTTCATTCTTGTTCTCGAGAATTGTTTAATTTTCTTGTCTTTGTTCATTCTTGTTCTTGAGAATAGTTTCATTTTCTTGTCCTTTTTCATTCTTGTTCCTTAGAATAGTTTCATTCTCTTGTACTTTTTCATTCTAGTTCTTGAGAATAGTTTCATTTCCTTGTCCTTGTCCATTCTTGTTCTTGATAATAGTTTCATTCTCTTATCCTTGTTCATTCTTGTTCTTGAGAGTAGTTTCATTTTCTTGTCCTTGTTAATTCTTGTTCTTGTGAAAAGTTTAATTTTCTTATCCTTGTCCATTATTGTTCTTGAGAATAGTTTCATTCTCTCGTCCTTGTTCATTCTTGTTCTTGAGAATAGTTTCATTTTCTTGTCCTTGTTAATTCTTGTTCTTGTTAAAAGTTTCATTTTCTTATCCTTGTCCATTCTTGTTCTTTAGAATAGTTTCATTCTCTTTTACTTGTTCATTCTAGCCCTTGAGAATAGTTTCATTTCCTTGTCCTTGTTCAATCTTGTTCTTGAGAATAGTTTCATTCTCTTATCCTTGTTCATTCTAGTTCTTGAGAATAGTTTCATTTTCTTGTCCTTGTTCATTCTTGTCCTTGAGAATTGTTTCATTTTCTTGTCCTTGTTCATTCTTGTTCTTGAGAATAGTTTCATTCTCTTGTCCTTGTTCATTTTTGTTCTTGAGAATAGTTTCATCCTCTTGTCCTTGTTCATTCTTGTTCTTGAGAATAGTTTCTCAATAGTTTGATTCCTTCGGAATTCGGTAAGCGACAGAATATTTAAGGAAGCTGTAAAAATATGGAGAGTAAAGGGTAGTAGAATATATTTCTAAAATATAACAAAAGTCAGTCATTTTATTCAACATGGTTATGTAGAGTTTTAAGATCCATAACCAAGCGACAAGGAGCATTTTCCTTCTACCTCTTAGTTTTAACACATTTGCATATCTGAAACGTTACGTTGCGTGTACATAACACATGTCTGTGCTTGTAAACAAATTTTCCTCTAATCTGATAACCTTCAGGCTATCCTTGAAAATTACTAAGCCATGTTTCTAATTTTCATTGAGACTTCTTATGTACTTGTCGTGACACTCTTGCGTTAAAACCAGGATACGCCACAATTGTTTTTATTTGCACAAGATTAATCAAGAAACAACGAAAAGTTTAATATACTGCCAAGGAAACAATTTAATCATTTATGAATGGGATATTTTACCTATAAATCTTACTTTGGACTATGAAGTGTGCCACTGTTTGAGTTGTTTCAGTGTATTAACAGTATATTACGATGCGAGGTTGGGAAGTGGTTTTTACAGAATCGAAGTTTTTAATTTCCGAGATTCTGTAAAAACTTCACAAACGTGCGTTGTACATTATTCTTTGCGTAATAGTGTTTTAAAAATAATAAATAATCTGTAAATGTGGAGCTTCTTTAAAAAACCAGTGTATATAATTTATATTAGATTTATTCTGTTAGCAGTATATAAACGTAGTTCATTTCTTTATTGTATGCTTGAACGATATCTCAGTCCAAACATCTGTACTGGTGTACAACTTGTATTTGCTTAGTTCACTTGTATGTGGGTTGTCATCTGTTATGGTGTTGTAACAGCTGTAATTACTAGCCGATGTGCAGTTGTTTAAGCCGCGGTGTTATCTTAACCACAATTTACATAATCCATATAAATTATGAGCATCGATTTTTGTTTTTTCTGACCTCTTGCACGCACTGTGTTTTTCAGTAGTATATTAAAATAATTGTTACAACAATTTCCAAGTTCAGTAAATAGGAGAAATGAATGTTAATTCAAGAACTGAAATTATTTAATAAAAATATAAAATTATTCTTTTACTAGTATTTGTCCATTTAAATTTAAATTGTGATAATAATAATCTTCTTCTTCCTTCCAAGTATTAGGCCAAGGCCTGTTACGATCCTATACAAAATTTTCCCTCCAGCGTTTCATAGGACGGCCCAGTGATCTTCGTCCTCTTGGTATATAATTATAAACAGCTTTGGGGATCCGATTTGAACTCATTCTTTCAAGATGGTGTTTCCAATTTAGTTGGCACTGTTTAATATATTCCAAAATTGGCGTAGTCTTCAATTCTTTTAAGATATCAGTGTTCCTTTTCCGATCCCATCTGGTGTAACCCGCTGTTCTGCGCACGAATCTCATTTCACAAGCCGTTATTCTGCTTTCATGTTGTCTTTTTAGTGTCAATGCTTCACTACCATAGGTCAACACTGGTCTAGCCAAAGTGTTATATAAACGTAATCTGGTGTTTTTTGTACAAGGGATGGTTTCATAACTTGATTAATAATTCCTAAACTTTTATTATAACTAGTAACTTTTTCAGGGATATCCTTTTCATCCCAGATAGAGAGATAATATCCAAGATATTTAAATTGATTAGATCTCTCTAAAATTTTATTCTGGAGACAGATTTTACTTTGTATGGGGTCCTTCCCATGAAATGCCATAATTTTAGTTTTATTAATTGATATTTCCATATTAAATTTGGCACCTATTTTTTGTAAATTATAAATTGATCGTTGCAAATCATTTTCGGAAAGTGCCAGAAGAGCTAAATCGTCTGCAAAAAGAATAGCATCGAGTTTGAGGTTCCTATTGATGGGTATATATCCTCGTTGTGTTTTCCTAATAATAATAATAATAATAATAATAATAATAATAATAATAATAATAATAATAATAATATATAATAATAATAATAATAATAATAATAATAATAATAATAATTCCATTATTTTCTTCGGTAATCTTTCATCCTCCTTATATGCCCGTACCGTTTTAGTTGCTTTTCTTGGACTATTTAACTCATGCCCCAAATGGGACTCAATGGCCAATCACGTTTCAATGATTTCTGTTTTACAACCAATCAGAGTCGTGTTTCACGAACTACTTAACAGTGTTATAATTACCATATTAAAGAAAGCTCCTCCTTTTTAATATTCTGAACAGGTCTGACCATTATTTTGCAGTGACTGAGCCTGTGAGAAATACGGCTACCAGATTGTATATATAGTGCATGAATGTCAACACATGCCGCCCAAAATTTAGGAAATTGAACTTTCAATCATGGTCGCCATTCCTGTAAGTATACGACAGAACGCATTATCATGCAAAAAATATAATGTACGTATTATGCAGTGATTTCTCATAAAAAATGACATCTCGACTAATTAAGTAAAAGTTTGATGATGAAAAGTGCTCTAATAAGCGATGTTCATAATAATTATGAAAAAGTAATATTCTGTGAAGCGACTGCATTAAAAAAATATACTCCTATTACTTCACGCATATACCTACTTCTGTTAGGAATAGCGTATGTAAGCAATCAAAATATAGTAAACTTTCATCAAATGTTTGATTTGTAATCCCAGTTATGCAACTTATAACATGGCAAACTTTTAACGTAATGGAACTTACCAGCAGATTAACAAGTTGTTAAAGGTAACATTTGTCGACGAAACAGATTTTTTGTTAAATCGCATATTAAAACAATTCGACAGTTAGATAAATACAGGGCAAGTCAAAATGTTGTGCAGGTTTTCAGAAATTTATTATGTGAAATGTAATGAACATATAATATCGTGAGACATATTGTATGAAAGGTAAACTCTCAAAGTTTAGTTGTCCACTTCTAAAGTTCCGCGTTCACCCGCAAGATGTCAACAGCAGAGCAGTAAAGGAAAATGGCGTTGACTGGGGATCAGAAGTCTTTCTGTGTGCTTGATTACCATGTAAACAACTCTGTGACTAGTGTTCAACGACATTTCCGTACCAGATACGATAAAGACCCGCCGGATGGGAGATCCATTCGTAAGTGGTACACACAATTTAGGGATTCAGGCTGTATCTGTAAACGAAAATCGACTGGCCGTCCGTCGACGACTGAAGAGACAGTCGAACGCGTTCGCACATGCTTCGTGCGGAGTCCACAGAAATCCACCTACCGGGGAGCGACAGAACTTCAACTACCACAAAAAAAACTGTATGGCGGATTCTCCGGAAACGTTTACAGATGAAACCCTACCACTTGCAACTGGTTCAAGCCTTAAAACCCGCCGATTATGCTTTGCGAGCGTCCTTCTGTGTTCCCTGGGGGTCCGTTTATCGGGCCCCAGCTGTGCTCACAACAGCAACAGGGCGCGTCCCCGGGCGGCGGATAGGGGAACGGTCGGTGGTTTGCTTGCACTCCTCCCGGCTAGGTCCAGACCGGACCCGCGGGCCATTTGTGAGGTCGTCAAGACTCGAGCGACCTGATGCACTACAGAGCTCGTGCTGTCTCACTTCAGCAGCAAATCGCGTCCCCTCGGTGGCGTAGTGGGGAAAAGGTCGGTGGATCTGCTAGTCAGTCCTCCCTTCCAAGTCCGATGGACTCGCGGACCATAAGTGGGGTCAACAGGAGAGGAGCGCCCTGTTGTACTAAAGCTCAATCGCCCCGTGCCCACAACGGGATCAGCGGCCGTCGTGGCGAGGCGGTGGGAGATTGTGGAGTTCAGCCCGCTCCCTTCTCTTGGTTTATCCCGAGGACCTTTGTGGGGGCACCATGGAGATGAGCTCCCTGGATGCCTACATTGCTCAGTGGGCTGCCTCACAGCAGCTACACGACAGGCCTAGTCTTGCGAACGGGCTGGATGGGACAATACCGGGCGTAATGCTGGGAATTACCACCAGGTCGATAAGCTCGGGAAAGGAGGAAGCGCGGTCTTTGGAGTAGGGACTTAGCGCCGACTCTGGAACCGAGTGACCCAAGGACAATCTGTGAGGTCGTCAGGAGTTGAGCGACCTGACGTACTATAGCTCAGGCTGGACCCACTTCAGCAACCGAACACGTCCCCAGCTGGTGCACTGGGGGAAAGATCGGTGGATCTGCTAGACAGTCCTCCCGGTTAAGTCCAAGGGACTCGTGAACCATTAGTGGGGTAGGCAAGAGTTGAGCGCCTTGTCTACTAATTTGCTCATCTGTTGGAGCTTGCGAGCTCCGTGCTGGCCCACAACAGCTGCAGAAGGCGTCCCTGGGGGCACACCAGGGCTCGGCTCGGACCAGTCCAGCGGGGAGCTACTGTACTGGTTCCTGGCTTGGCCTACGGGCCCGTCGACAAACTGTGGGGTCGCCAGGAGATGAGCACCTGGATGTACTAAAAGTCTCACACTGTTGGGCTTGTAGCCCTAGCCGGTCTCTCAACGGCTGCAGGACACGTCCCTGGAGGCAGAACAGGGGAATAGTCGGTGGATCTGCGACAGCAGTCCTCCCGGCTAGGCTCATGGAGCCCGTGGACCAACTGTGGGGTCATCAGGATTGAGTGACCTGATGTACTATGTAGCTCATCAATTGCCCGAGAAATGCAAAACTCCAACACTCTCTCCCTGGAGTGTTGGTTAAAGTACCGAGACCTTGAACGTGGACGCGAGATTTAGATTAGGGAGGACTAGAACTAGGACTTGGGAGTATGGTCATGACGACCGAGGTATCCCAAGGGGTGGATGGCAGGGCCTAGATGTCGTCCTTCTGTGTTGATGTTCTCGCATTAATGGAAGAGAATGAGTTCCATGAGAGGGTAGTTTACAGTGATGAAGCGACTTTCCACCTTTCAGGAAAAGTGAATAGACACAATGTAAGGATTTGGGGAACTGGTAACCCCCATGCAACTCTGGAACATCAACGCGATTCTCCGAAAGTGAATGTCTTTTGTGCCATTTCCCATGCAAAGGTTTATGGGCCCTTTTTCTTTCATGAACGTACTGTGAACGGACATGTTTTCCTTGATATGCTACAACAATGGCTCCTTCCGCAGCTTGAAGCGGATAGTCCAGATTTCATTCTGCAGTTGGATGGTGCCCCTCCACATTACCATGGCAGTGTTCGAGACCATTTGAATACGGCTTTACCACAACGCTGGATAGGCCGTGCATCTCAGGGTGATCAACAACTCATTCATTGGCCACCTCGTTCACCAGATCTAACCCCGTGTGATTTCTTCATGTGGGGTCTTGTAAAGGATCATGTTTACGTACCACCACTTCCAACAACACTGCATGAACTGCGTGCCCGCATCACAGCAGCCATTGCTGATATCGACCGCGGACTGCTACAGAAAGCTTGGCAGGAGATTGAATATCGGCTTGACATCTGTCGTGTAACAAAAGGCGCTCACATAGAACATCTGTGAATATTTAAAAAAAACTTTGAGAGTTTACCTTTCATACAATATGTCTCACAATATTATATGTTCATTACATTTCACATAATAAATTTCTGAAAACCTGCACAACATTTTGACTTGCCCTGTATAAAAATCGTGATGAAATTTGAAACCTCTTAGATTATTTTACATTAAAATGTGTATAATATAACGTTTTGCAATAATTAGAGATAAATTTTGCTGCTACAATTTTGTAAATTTATTTTTTGGTTGATGTCAGTGATTACTTATACTTACCAATATTGCTGTTACTGGAAGTAAGTCAACGTTCCCACATCTAACCTGGTTGCTATGCAAACAAAAGTAATCGCAATGCTGATACGGACTCAAAAAGCACACGTTCGGTAAGTAAAATAAAACATTTCTTGAATGTTTTGTACACTAACTCGTACCTTTCTTTAGACTTTTCCGGAATTAATGCAGAACATCCAACTCTCCAGGCTACTTCAATTTCTCTATCATCTACCATGACTCCTTCCATAATAGAATTATCAAACAGATTCTAATCACGGTACTGCATATAAAAATGTCTCCACAGCCAACAATCCTTGCTTATAATATAACAAATGAAAAGCTACATACCAAACGATCACCAAATGTTTCTTCCTCATAGAAGTCATTTACATCCAACCAATATTTTAATTCATTTATTACTATATTTAATAAAAATTAGTTACATCGACCAAAAAATAGTATGCAATACACATGAGGTAAGCATGTAACAGATCTCAAAAATTGAAAAAACTCGGCGCAAGCGCCTCGTTTTTTCCAAACTTTTTCTCGATCAGTAACAAGTCCTTTCCTCACTTGTATCGCAATATACTATTTTGCACGATAGTGTGTTCTGTCGTACTTACAGGAATGGCAACCATGATTGAAAGTTCAACTTCCTAAATTTCAGGGTTACCAACCTATGAATAACTATACTATAATATTACAAATTACCTATTTAGGGCGGGAAGTAAAACCACTGCCCTTTGAAAGTTCAATTTCCTAACTTTCGGGATTACCAACCTATAAATAACTGAATAACCATACTGTAATATTACAAATTACCTATTTAGGGCGGGAGGTAAAACCACTGCCCTTTATGTATACTACCTACAATGTATATATAAAACATAATCCAAAAGGTAGTGTTAATACCGTATATATTATACAAAAACAAATCACTGCATTTTAAATGAACTGGACTTTATTTGAATCATTATAAAACAATGAATTCGTACTTGTCGCTATTTTAAGCCTGATTGGTATCACGGCCTGCTGTAGTCTGAACTGAATTATTTTCGGTATTTACCGAATATACATTGGCCAGACTGCTAACGTCAGTCAGTTTTTAAAATGAACGCAAATATTTCCAACAAAGATGCTATTATTTACTATTATTTATTACTTTGAAAGTACCATCGTGCAAAAAATAATGTACAACAGACGTTTCTGAAGTGTTTTACAGAATGTTCTAAATCATTTCCTCGCTTCCCAACCTTGCATTGTAATACACTATTGTTTAACGTAATTTGCTTCTATCAAAATCCATATCGATGCAGGGAATATGAGTGTAAGTTTTTGTTTGATGTTGTGAGGTGAAGGGCAGAACATTCATAATGTATTAAATATATGCGCTTTGTGAATAACTTACATAAATTAGATTGCACGAAAGAGATAATTGTGTACTCATTACATTATAGGTTTTGTTTATTTTGTTTGTTGGTTAGTTTTTAATCACGCTAATTGATTTACTTACCCAATTAAAATGTTATACCTCGGTATCAAGTAATCACATTTTAGGATTAAACACAGCGTAGGATTTGGTTTATAATTAGTAATAATTAGAATATTTATGGCTTTACGTTGCCTAACAGTAGTAATGCGGCGTGGAGTTCGAATCTCCCCAACACCTGGATTATTGGTAAATATGAAAATCTTCCGCATTACAAGGTATTTCGTATTATCGATAGCGATAGTGTTTCGTCCGTCGCGTCGTATGGAATCATTTTTAACCTCTAATTATTTTCTTTTTAATATATATTTATTGAACGCATGTCCCATTACATTATGTAATAGGCCCTACTACATGTCAATTAATATAAATCAGCGGTTCCCAACCTTTTTCGAATGTAGATGTTAAAAGCGTCTATAAATATGAAAAATAAAAAATAATGGCTCCATCCCTAGCTTAATTAGGCATATTACTCAGATCAACATTCCATATCGCAAAAATAATAACAAATAACTGTCAAATCAGATATAGGCTAATTCAGCGGTTCCCAAACTATGGATGAATGGATGGATGGATGGATGGATATCAATAATATTTATATCAATTAGTGCAGAGTATTTCAAGCTATTTAAAAGTACAAAAAACCAAATTTGAATTTTTTTTTACTAAAATCACCTTATAATCTCCCCTTAAGCTGTTGAAAGAGGGTGGAGCTAGAGGGCCTATAGGTGATAGGCTGATATGTTGTCTATTGAGTTCTACATCTGTGCAACAATGACCGGGGTGATCAATCATAGTACATTAGACGGAGATCGTTTATGCCAAAGGTAACAAGATATCTGTGTCAAGTTGTAGAACTTGGCATGACAGGAGAGGCTGGGCAGGTAAGATAACTTGTAATGAGTAACTAAATCCCACTCTCCTCAACTAATTTGTACCAAACTGCTTGTCACTTCGCTATTAAATATCCTTACAACATAATGCGATCATTAGGGAAAGGATTTTGAGGTGCGGCACCTTTCCAAAAAAAATATAACTTAGCTGTTTTCGTATCAATAATTCAATGTATTTGGGGGGATGAAATGAAGCGAAATTAACACCATTTCTTGCAACGTTTTGCACATTTTCATGAGATTACTGCATTTCGCCCCTTATCCTCTCTTTTTTATGTTTCAGCATATTTTCTCCACTTTTCTCTGCGTCTTGTCAAAATGGAGTTTTAGGTGTCATTAGATTCTTCGTGGAAAGCACTATAATTTCCATCCATCCATAGTAATTCTGCCAGAGGACAGGTCTTTCACTGCAATCATAGCATTTTCATGCTGTGCTTTTGCAGCTTTACTAGGGAATTATAGGTGTGGTAGCTTCCCGTTGCTTTCCACACATGTAATGGATGATGATGATGATAAGGATGATGATGATGATTTTCGGGGATCGTTGGGCCCTAAGCTACCTGACTTTTATCTTACAGGTGAGGAAAAACCCCGAATAAACCTCACCAAGAAGCCTGTCCCCACCGGGAATCAAACCCGAGCCCGCTGCGTGACAAGGCAGCACGCTACTTCGAGACCACAGCGGTGGACGCACTATAATTTAAAAGTATTATTAATTGGCATTCCAATATACCCCAACTAGACATAGGGACCAAGGAAGACCAAAACATCGGTGGAAAGATCAAGACCATCTTCGCTAGGTTTACCGTACAGGCCACATGGCCTAAAACGAATTTGTTCATGATGATGATGATGATATTAAAAGTAAAACATTCCATTCAGTGATGGGTTTATTTCCGATCCGATTGAGGGTCTTTCCACTTTTCAGCGGTTGCCCTTTTACTAGCCGGCTGCTGGCCCTTCACATCCACATGTGTCAATCACAGAGGTAGATGATCAACAGCCAGTGTAGGGGTGACATGTGGTTAGCATGTCGAGTCCTCCAGCCGTTATAGCTGGTTCCTCAACCTGGAGCCGCTACTTATTGTAGCTACCCAAATTGCCTCACGATGCTGGGTGGGCACCGGTCCCATACTGGCCCGAAATACCATGATCAAATTTCTTCCCCCATGGAGACTCGAACCAGCGCAAGTCCCGTAGCTCTGCGCCAAGGTTTCCTACCTTAACCGCTCGGCTACGGCGTGGGACGATGGGTTTATTTACTTACAAAATTTGGCATACATATAAGGAAGTATGGATGTTGTACAACTAAAAGTGCATTTTGTAGGTTTTAAGGAAGAAGTGACTTACATAGTTTTTCCCCTGTACCCTTCATATCAAATACCAAGCCAATAATTCTAATCTTCAAGCAAATTATACTCGTTCGTTTTCTTCTTTTTTTACTAAAAATATTAAATATACTATACAAATTGATGTATCCTGTAGGATACATTGGCAAAATAAGAATTGAAGACTTTGACATGCGCAATAAGCTACAATCATGCACGGTGATATGAACACACATTTTAAAGAGTTATTAAAAAAGAGAGAGGAATCGGGGGAAATCAGTGGCACCGGAATTATTTGATAAAATATGCAGTATGCAATATTAACAAGTATATGGGTTAACCATATTTCATACCAATTAACCATTTGTTTTATTCATTTTATGTAATTCAAATTAGTTTTATTATTAAAGTATTTTATCATTCTCTTTAATTTATTATTTACTTTTATATCCAGTACTAGCAAATGCCTGGCGTGCGTTGCTACGCCTAAATGAATTAAATATTAAAGGTTAATTAAATTATTTGGTATAGCCTACTCTGAGACGAGGGGGCACGCCGTAGCGTAGTGGTTAAGGCACTGAGCTACAAGCCGGAGGGTCGAGGGTTCAAGTCCCGTTGGGGTCAGGATTTTTAAACTGGCCCAAACCCTCTGGCGGCACTATGGCCCTGGGGTCGACTCAGCCTCAAACGGAAATGAGTACCAGACGCTTGTTCTGGGGTAAAGGCGGCCGTCACGCATGGCTGACAACCCGGCTGACATAAAAGTGCCGATTGTCTAGAAAAAGTGGGAGCCTTAACCTCCTACTACCCCAAGGGCCCCCGGGTCTGTTGTGGGATCACTTTTACTTTACGCTGAGACGAACCAAACATGGCGGTTAATTACGGATTTCAGGTAAACCTCCACTTATAATTGTCGGATTTCGCTCATTTTTGGATACTATCTACGTCTGCTTATTTTAATAGGATATACTGAGTTCCGTTGCGAAACATCGAAAATTGTAACCGCTAGAGTGAATTTTAAATGTTCACTTCAGGTGAATTCCTACACCTAATGGTTTTAGAGGGTCCAATTGTGAATCTAAACCATCCAGGGACCCAATTAGACACACACAAAAATGTCATCACAATCGGTCGAGTCGTTTAGCCAGTTTTTAATTTCGGGTTTCAAGTAAACCTCCACTTTTAGTTGTCGGATTTCGCTCATTTTTGGTTACTACCTACTTCTGTTCATTTTAATAGGATGTACTGAGTTACGTTGTGAAACATCGAAAATTGTAACTGCTAGAGTGATTTTTATATGTTCACTTCTGGTGAACTACTACACCTAATGGTTTTAGAGGGTCCAATTGTGAATCTAAACCATCCAGGGACCAATCAGACAAACAAACATTTTATCACAATCGGTCCAGTCGTTTACCCATTTTTTAAATTTCGGGTTTCAAGTAAACCTCCACTTCTAATTGTCGGATTTCGCTCATTTTTGGATACTACCTACTTCTGTTTATTTTAATACGATGTACTGAGTTACGTTGTGAAACATCGAAAATTGTAACCGCTAGAGTGATTTTTAAATTTTCACTTCAGGTGAATTCCTATATCTAATGGTTTTAGAGGACCCAATTATGAATCTAAACCATCGAGGGACCCAATCAGACACACGCAAAAATGTTCATCAAAATCGATCCAGTCATTTAGGAGGAGTTCAGTGACAAACACATGTACAGAAGAATTTATATATATATATATATATATATATATATATATATATTATATTGCAGATTTTCGCGGATATAAGTATGAATAAGAAAGTTTTCTAGGGTTTTCCGCGTCTTGGATTCAAGTTCGGCCAAGGATTCCTTGATAATGACAAGTGGGATCATGCCGAAACGTCGGAATCAGTGGCCAGAGGCCGAACTTGAATCCAAGACGCGGAAAACCCAAGAAAACTTTCTTATTCATACTTATATCCGCGAAAATCTGCTGGTATCAAGGAATCCTTGATAATGGCATGTGGGATCATGCCGAAACGTCGGAATCAGTGGCCAGAGGCCGAACTTGAATCCAAGACGCGGAAAACCCAAGAAAACTTTCTTATTCACACACACACACACACACACACACACACACACACACACACACACACACACACACACACACACACACACACACACACACACACACACACACACACACATATATATATATATATAACAGATGACTGTGAAAAAATCAAGCATTCAAGAGAAGGCAGCATATATCAGAACAAGAAAAAATAACATTCTATAGACATTGGTACCAACATTAAAACCATGTGAGTGTCTCGCAGTTCTATTTTTACCTCTAATGCAAGATGGATGTAAATGGATATATTTTAAGTACAAATTATTTTCGTGAATATAATAAAAGGCTCTTATAGTCTTTGAGTAGAAAATGTTCTGTTCTCTGTCTAAATGCACACAAGTTTATTTTTACATTATTTTATGATGGTGAAAACTGATTTGATTCTCAAATAGACTTCTAGGGGATGTCAGTATGAGGCGGAACGCTGACCACGGACCACTCAAAATGACATCTATACGAAAACAAGGACACGCCGTAGCGTAGTGGTTAAGGCACTGCGCTATAAGCCGGAAGGTCGAGGGTTCGAGTCCCGGTGGGGTCAGGATTTTTAAACTGACCCAAACCTTCTGGCGGCACTATGGCCCTGGGATCGACTCAGCCTCTAACTTAAATGAGTACCAGACGCTTGTTCTGGGGTAAAGGCGGCCGTCACGCAGGGCTGACAACCCGGCTGACATCAAGTGCCGATTGTCAAGAAAAAGTGGGAGCCTTAACCTCCTACTACCCCAAGGGCCTCCTGAGGCCTGTAGTGGGATCACTTTACTTTACTATACGAAAACAAGTGTAACAAAATTAGAATGGTTCAAATTCTTCCCTGTAGGGGGAGAGCGCCTAAATCTCTGTAAAGGGAAAACATAGGCTTACAATACAAAATACTTCTAGGGGCTGTATTACACATGTCGAGACGGAGGAAAATCTGCTTGTACGAATTCTGGCTGCAGCAGACATTATTGAGCACACACCAGGTTTTGTGGGGCGCGTGTATGAAAAGATGCGTCGCAGGTACACTTTGTGCAATGAACAACAGGGTCGTCACGTGGAATCACACTTGTAGTACAACCCCTAAAGCCTGTAATACTTATTCTGAAACACAAGACACACGATATCAGTCCATTCCCTTCAAACCTATTTCACGTTGAAATGGTACGTTTCCGAACATGGGTTACTTATCAAAACTTTATCTACAAAGTACCCTCTACAACCCCTGGAAGTCTGTAATATTTATTCTGAAACACCCTGTAGAAGCATTGCCTTCTGGGGTAATTTAGAATTGTATATTCCTTTGAAATCGATGGCTTGCTTGGGATGAAAATAGGGGACTTGGACTCAAGGGATATTTGGATTTAGAAAGTTTGAAAACACGTTGCCAACCTCATCATTAAATGCAAATAGTTTGTAAGTTTTGTTTTGATTTTATATTACTTGATATCAAAATATAGTAGACTCGTTGGACCTAAACATGTTCAGTGTAGCTTTGATGTTAAAATTAGAAAGTTATTCTCTTGACTTCATCCGAATTTAGAAATGCCAACTTTTGTATCTATAAAATCCCAATGTAGAAAATATAAAACCTATTTATTATCTTTTATATTTATGTGGCCAAATTACAGTATTTTACGGATTTTTATTAAAAACCTGTTAAATTATTAATCATGAAACATGTTTTGAAAGGCCTTCTTGATTAATAATTTAACAGGTTTTTTGATTAAAAATAAATTCTAATTGGGGAAAATGGATAGAATAAAAAGTACTATATTATTATTTGGGGGCACGCCGTAGCGTATTGGTTAAGGCACTGAGCTACGAGCCGGAGGGTCGAGGGTTCAAGTCCCGTTGGGGTCAGGATTTTTAAACTGACCCAAACCCTCTGGCGGCACTATGGCCCTGGGGTCGACTCAGCCTCTAACGGAAATGAGTACCAGACGCTTGTTCTGGGGGGTAAAGGCGGCCGTCACGCAGGGCTGACAACCCGGCTGACATAAAGTGCCGATTGTCTAGAAAATGTGGGAGCCTTAACCTCCTACTACCCCAAGAGCCTCCGGGGACCTGTTGTGGAATCACTTTACTTTATAAAGTTAAAATTGGTACATTTAGGTTTGAAAGGGTAAATTAATTTATATATCTCGTGTCAATGTTGACAGCAAATAATGAAATAAGGAGTGAGGTACAAGGAAGAGTATATCTGGCTAACTGGGCATATTATTCACTCTTAACAATTGTTAAAAACAAAATAGTAAACACAATTATTCAACTATAAATAAGAACACGATTTACAAAGCATAGTCAGTCTGCAGTCGATATTTGAAGAATTAGGAGGTAATAGAGCACGCAGAATCTCCTGAGGATGTCTACCGCAGTTGTAGACGAAATGTTGAGTGTTAATAAAACCAGACCACGGCCATTTAGCCCGAAAGACATAAAAGACATGAGTCATGACACCTGCCGTGAAAGTCTACAATTTTACATAAAAATAATATCTATAGAAATCAAAATTAAGATTTATAAAACTCTAATAAGACCCAATACAACATACGGTACTGAAACATGAGTCCTAAATAAAAATACACGTAAACAACTAGTAGTATTTGAAAGGAAAATCTTGAGAAGGATTTTCGGAGTAATTGAAACAAAGGACAGATGGAGTGCCAGATACAACGATGAGATATATGAATTGTACATATATATATGTATAAGGAATTGGGTTTGGAGATATTATATATTTATATATACTGTAGAATGAAGAACTGGTGGTAAAATACAGAAAGCAAATATATTTGGAAAGATTTCTAATTTTACAAAGATTAAATTGATTTCACATGATTGAGTTTGGTGTGAAATGGAGGGACGATGAATTAAGAGCTGAAGAAAATGAGAGTAAGAGGGGCAAAGGGTTCTCTGCCACTGAGCGATGAAAAACGTCAAAAAAAAAAAGAGTTGAAAGTAACATGTTATGCTGCAAATTATTAAAGAAATTCACGATACAAGAATACTGGGGAAAAGAAATCATGACTAGAAACAAAAAAGAAAAAGAAAAAAGGAAAAAAAAAAGAATGGAGACTGAAAACTATTTTTGTCAAAAGGCGAAATCCTTTTATTAAACGTACACTGTGCCAGCGTAGAAAATGGAGTTTGTAAATTTCTTTCATATGAAAGTTGGAAAAAAAAAAGAGGTCAGAGGGGTTTTTTATTTAAAATGTAATTAGTGTCCCTTATTAGGGAACTTGCATAGAAATACATTATATAATGGAAATGGACAGCTAATGACAAATGACGGCAATTTTGAGGAAGTGGCTGAATACAAAGAAATTAAACATAGGCTCAATTCTGGGAATATGTGCTATTATGCATTACAGAGACTCTTGATGTCCCAACTCCTTTCAAAAAACGTTAAACTGAAAATATATAAAACTATTAATATACCAGTTATATTATATGGATGCGAAAAATGGACTCTTACTTTAAGGGAGGAAAGGAGATTACGAGTATTTGAGAATAACGTTCTTAGGAAAAATGTTGGACCAAAGAGAGATGAACAGACAGATATAATAAAAACATATATGTCTCGTAGACTGCGGTGGGCAGGACATGTGGTACGAATGGGGAATGAAAGACGTGCATGGAAGCTTATTGTAGGAAAACCAAAGGGAAAACGCCAGTTGGTAGACCGAGAATGAGATGGGAGAATAAAATAACATTAACTATGATTTGAGGGAAGTATATTATACAGGGGATGATTGGAAAACATTAGCTCAGGATAGGGATGTATGGAGAGCTTATGTCCACGCGGCCATGAACCTACGGGTTCGATAGTGCCAGTGATTTAGTTAGTTATCAGGGAACTTGAAAACTGATCTTACGAATGTTACTTATACCTTATCCGCTCTTAAAGTGATTCTAACATAAACAAATGTCAATTGTATCCTTCCGCCATTCGCGCCACAATTACAGTCACATTGACAGGGAGCACGTCTGAAGTATATAAGACATGTGATCGTTGAATGGGGTAGATTACAAGAAAGCTGTGAGATTTTTCACTGAACTTGTGAAATACATTTAAAATAACTGCTTTTACCACTAGTCAAGTGTTTGCCACACTTGTGTTTTACTGAATTAAATGGCGACACAGAAACAGAAGACTCCACACCTTTAGCCATTTTGTTTTGCATCAGATTCGATTGAAGCATGACTCAAATGCACCACCCATATGTAATATACTATTTTAAGTTGTAATTATTGATTAGTTATATTTTAGAACCCCAAACCCTCTGGCGGCACTATGACTCTGGGGTCGACTCAGCCTCTAACGGAAATGAGTACCAGACGCTTGTTCTGGGGGTAAAGGCGGCCGTCACGCAGGGCTGACAACACGGCTGACATAAAGTGCCGATTGTCTAGAAAAAGTGGGAGCCTTAATCTCCTACTACCCCAAGGGCCTACTGAGGCCTGTTGTGGGATCACTTTACTTTTTTATATTTTAGAATATTTTCTGTTTTGAATGTTATTTTCTATATTTTGAATGTTATTATTTTCATTCACGAAGAATAACAAGTATATTCAGAGGACATATTTTCAATTTAATGAAGGAAGCTACTTTTTCGCCTACTTACTGCTTCAACATCGTACGTCGGTGTCCATAACCAATGAAAAGCGAGCAGGTCACATGGTTTTGTTTTGATGAGGATCATTTTAACCCATTCGCCTCAGAAGACGAGGTACACTCGCTTAATCTGCCTGTTATATATTTTTCCATTTTTGTACATCCCTTGGGAGGGTAATATTTTGTTAAGATTTTTGAATAGTAGAGGAATGTGTTTTGGTCTTCACCCTTAATGTGATCTCAAGTACCGTTATCGTTTGTTTGTTTTGAATGTCTGAAAATAAACAATATAATTTACGGTGATTTAAATCTGGTTTCTGGGAAAATGCATTGAGCATTTAAACCTGAAGCGAATGGGTTAAGAGCGAATAGCCTTTTATGTATGAGATTATCTAGAGTGTTCTACTTAATTAGATGAAAAGTATGGGTTAGAACTAGGCAAGTCACTTTTTTGTGTCGAAATGGAGTTTGAGATGCCATTGGATTCTCTATGGAAAACACTATTATTTAGAAGTATGGAACAGTACAAGATACAGTTTAGTCTGGATTAACATACTTATTTTTGTCGCATGGATATGAAGGTCCTCCCCGAGTGTATGGTAAGATCAATGTCAGGGCCACCTCCGAAACAACAAGCATTTAAGACAAGACACGCCATTCACTCACACATCTTTAAGGCGAATATGGTATGGATGATTGTGATGGCCAGATGATATTCGGGATCCATTTGGGAATTAAGGTTTCTTGACGTTTGCCTTAAGGTCGGTTTCACCAACAGACGTAACTGTATTACGCCAGTTTAAGCTATGCATTATACACGGGGAAAACTGGCGTAGTACTGTTACCTCTGTTGGTGAAATTTACCCTTATAGGTGAGTAAAATCCCTGTAAAATCTCACCCAGAAACTTGTCTCAACTTGGACCCGCTACGTACAAACAATAACGTCATCTCCGAGGCCACAGTGGCGGACAGGTCATAGAAATAGTAATAATATAATTATGTTAATAGTAAAAATAATTGTAATAATAACCTAATAATAATAATAATAATAATAATAATAATAATAATAATAATAATAATAATAATAATAATAATAATAATAATTTGTTTTACTTTATGAGGTTATCAACTTTTATAAGATTCATGATGTGTTCCGTTGAGGTATTATTCAAAATTAATATAAAATTATGGAATATTCACCTGAAAGGTCCGTCTCCTCAACTTAAGCTATGCTAAACACGTTATCCATGAAGGACGTCGCATGTTAAATATTGAAAACACCCTAACAGTAATGCACAGAGAAAATAATCCAGCGAAGATAAACGTACTCGAAGAGATGGAAATCATGAAAGCAGCTCACAACAACGACAGCCTGATAAACGAAAACGAACCCATTACATGCAACCCCCTCTACCAGATCTTCAGTGAAACACCAGTTTTAAATCCTGCCGATGATGGGACAAGTCCCGAAAGCGCTACAGTTAAATGATTAATTAAGTTGAGGAGACGGACCTTTCAGGTGAATATTCCATAATTTTATATTAATTTATGAAGTTAGTAACTTCAGGTAGACTAAGAAATAGTTCGACGTTCAACTAAGTAAATAAGCGATAATTTTGTAGATATATTATTATATACTATTTCATAAAAAATCATTTTGTTTATTTAGGTGCTAAATTATTCACCAAAATGATATTTTCCTTTGGATTAGTATATAAGTCCAACCACCAAATGTGGCTTTCAGCTTTTTTTTGACATAATATTATACAGGATGGTTCATAATTCCTATTAAAACTTCTGGGGGTTGTAGATAAAGTTTTGGTGTACGAACCCATGCCCGGAAACATACCATTTCGATGTAAAATAAGTTTGAACATCTAAGCACATAGGCTGATATCGTGTGTCTTGTGTTTCAGAATAAGTAATACATACTTCTAGGGGTTGTACTACACCTGTCGAGTCGGAGGAAGATCTTCTTGCACGAATTCTGGTGACAGTAGATATTATTGAGCACACACTAGGTCTTATAATATTATAATGATATTGTAAAAAGAAAAATTAATGTCTGAACCAGGAATCGAACCGTGGACCTCTAGTTCTCCAGACAAGTGTGCAGCCCACTACACCATTCTAGACTTGGCACAAACATTAACAATTCTTTCCAAATATACAAATCTATTATTCTCGTTTCGTCCGCTGCCAGGTAGGTGTCACTACCATCACCAACGGCCGGCTTCGTTTAGAAGTATCTATATTTGAGAATTTTACACCAGCACTTTTTATAAGCAGTAATAATGGCAGCGAACGAAACGAGAATTATAAATTTGTATATGTGGAAATAATTGTTAATGTTTGTGCCAGGTCTAGAATGGTGTAGTGGGCTGCACACTAGTCTGGAGAACTAGAGGTCCACGGTTCGATTCCTGGTTCAGACATTAATTTTTATTTTCACAATATCATTATAGTATTATAATATGATCCATTATTGAAACTGTGTTAAAATAACAGTATTGTAAAACGTTAAATAACACTAGGTCTTGTGAGGCGTGTGTCGCAGGTACACTTTGTGCAAAGAACAACAGGGTCGCCATGTGGAACCACACTTGTAGTACAACCCCTAGAAGTCTGTAATACTTATTCTGAAACACGAGACACACGATATCAGCCCATTGTGCTTCGATCTTCAAACTTATTTTAAATCAGAATTGTACGTTTCCGGATATGGGTTCAATATTAAAACTTCATCTCCCAAGTTCCATCTACAACCCCTAGAAGTTTGCAATAGGAATTATATATAGTCGTAAATTATATAGCCTTTGTATGAATGGTTTGTTGGAATGAATGTGGTTTTCCACAACACGACCCTATATTTGAGATAATTGCACACGTCACTCTATTGAATGGCTAAAGAAAGTTTTTTTTGTCAATGGAGCTACATTGAGGATTAAAGAAAATAATTACTTTTTGCAATGCTTTTGATCGAACTATTAAATATACCCATTTAAATCCTGGGAATGAGCTTTTTTCGTAGTTTTATTCAGTTTTCGAGGTAAATTCTGCGTTGGAATTTCATTATTCTTGCTGTTTTCAAATATAATTTTTGAACGTCTTCGAAATTTTGTTACCACGATCTATTTCACTATTAATAATAATTTAATATCTAATTACAAATTAGTAATCAGTGAATCTGAAACTAGATTACGTTACTCAAAACAAGACATATCCTACATAATATTTTTGTATATAACCAAAATGGTACAAAAGGCTATATACAAACATGGTGATTGTCTCAGCAATAAATAGTAAGAGTAAGAGATATTAATGACACTAGTTAATTCCATTGTTGTCATGGTTATTACTGGTTATACAATTTCTTCCGCGTTTTCTAGTATTACTCCAGTTTCCAAACCTAAAAGGTTTTCTATTCAATCAACCTTTTAAAAAAAAATAGTTATAACTCAGTATAGTTATACGGGGGTATTTCTTACGAAATATCACTAAGTTTTTTGGTCCAAGTTATGAAATTGTTGTGACGTTTAAGCAGAAGTCGATTGCATTAACCTTAGACGTGGTCTGTTTCTCCCAGCTCACCCCATTACCCATTCCTAACTTAGGACAACTAAGGAATGAAATGTTTTGTCAGAATTGTTACTCTGATTATAAAATTTGTGCTCTCCCAAGTATTAGTATGTTTTCAAACCTAAAAGGTTTTCTATTCATCCACCTTTTAAAAAATAGTTATAACTCAGTATAGTTATACGGGGTATTTCTTACGAATATCCTAAGTTTTTTGTCACAGTTATGGAATTGTGTGACTTTAAGTCGATTTGCATAAAAATTGGATGTGGCTTTTTCACCAGCTCACTCATTACACATTCCAAACTTAGGACACTATTAATTAAATGTTTGTCAGGATTGTTACTGGTTATAAAATTTGTGCTCTCCCAAGTATTAGCATGTTTTCAAACCTAAAAGGTTTTCTATTCATCCACCTTTTAAAAAATAGTTATAACTCAGTATAGTTATACGGGGTATTTCTTACGAATATCCTGTTTGTCACAGTTATGAAATTGTGTGACTTTAAGTCGATTTGCATAAAAATTAGACGTGGCTGTTTCTCCAGCTCACCCATTACACATTCCAAACTTAGGACACTATTAATTAAATGTTTGTCAGGATTGTTACTGGTTATAAAATTTGTGCTCTCCCAAGTATTAGCATGTTTTCAAACCTAAAAGGTTTTCTATTCATCCACCTTTTAAAAAATAGTTATAACTCAGTATAGTTATACGGGGTATTTCTTACGAATATCCTAAGTTTGTCACAGTTATGAAATTGTGTGACTTTAAGTCGATTTGCATAAAAATTAGACGTGGCTGTTTCTCCAGCTCACCCATTACACATTCCAAACTTAGGACACTATTAATTAAATGTTTGTCAGGATTGTTACTGGTTATAAAATTTGTGCTCTCCCAAGTATTAGCATGTTTTCAAACCTAAAAGGTTTTGTATTCATCCGCCTTTTAAAAAATAGTTATAACTCAGTATAGTTATACGGGGTATTTCTTACCAATATCCTAAGTTTGTCACAGTTATGAAATTGTGTGACTTTAAGTCGATTTGCATAAAAATTAGACGTGGCTGTTTCTCCAGCTCACCCATTACACATTCCAAACTTAGGACACTATTAATTAAATGTTTGTCAGGATTGTTACTGGTTATAAAATTTGTGCTCTCCCAAAGATTAGCATGTTTTCAAACCTAACAGGTTTTCTATTCATCCACATTTTAATATGTTATAACTCGGTGTAGTTACACAGGGTATTTCTTACGAATATCGTAAGTTTCTGTAACAATTATGATATTGTGTGACTTTGTTTAAGTCGATTTGCATAAAAATTAGACGTGGCAGTTTCTCCAGCTCACCCATTACATATTTCCAACTTAGGAAATATATTTCTATAATGTAAATATTAATCTTCAATAAACACTTTTTTACAGCATATAAACATGGCTTCAGTTTTTTGGTACCGATAGGCCTATTTTATTTTACTATTGCTCTTCGTATAAGACTATATATTATATTTAGAATATTCGAACAACATTTACACTTTTTTTAAACAATATATCCACTAGGGTTATAACTTTTTGGACTTTTGTGAAATAAAACATTTCCTGTGCAATGAATGGGCGAAATTTTACTTAAAATCATCGAAAAAGACCTTAATTTCACTGATCTTCAAGAAAAGGTCACCCCCAAATCAATATTAAATATTGATATATAAATATATTTGGGGGTGACCTTTTCTTGAAACTTAGTGAAATGAAGGCATTTTTCAATGGTTATAAGTAAAAGTTCATGCATCCACTGCACAGGAAATATTTTATTTCAACAAACAGTCCAAAATGTTATAACCATAGAGGGTTATAATCCTAGAGGGTTATAATTTTTTGGACTGTTTGTTCAAACAAAATATTTCCTGTGCAATAAATAGATGAACTTTTACTTAAAACCATTGAAAAAGGCCTTCATTTCACTGAGCTTCAAGAAAAGGTCACCCCAAATCAATATTAAATATTGATATATACATATATTTGGGGGTGACCTTTAGTGAGATGAAGGCATTTTTCAATGGTTATAAATAAAAGTTCATCCATCCACTGCACAGGAAATATTTTATTTCAACAAACAGTCCAAAAAGTTATAACCATAGAGGGTTATAATCCTAGAGAGTTGTAATTGTTTGGACTGTTTGTTGAAATAAAATATTTCCTGTAGAATTAATGGGTGAACGTTTACTTAAAACCATTGAAAAAGGCCTTAATTTCACTGATCTTCAAGAAAAGGTCACCCCCAAATCAATATTAAATATTGATATATAAATATATTTGGGGGTGACCTTTTCTTGAAACTTAGTGAAATGAAGGCATTTTTCAATGGTTATAAGTAAAAGTTCATGCATCCACTGCACAGGAAATATTTTATTTCAACAAACAGTCCAAAATGTTATAACCATAGAGGGTTATAATCCTAGAGGGTTATAATTTTTTGGACTGTTTGTTCAAACAAAATATTTCCTGTGCAATAAATGGATGAACTTTTACTTAAAACCATTGAAAAAGGCCTTCATTTCACTGAGCTTCAAGAAAAGGTCACCCCAAATCAATATTAAATATTGATATATACATATATTTGGGGGTGACCTTTTCTTGAAACTTAGTGAGATGAAGGCATTTTTCAATGGTTATAAATAAAAGTTCATCCATCCACTGCACAGGAAATATTTTATTTCAACAAACAGTCCAAAAAGTTATAACCATAGAGGGTTATAATCCTAGAGAGTTGTAATTGTTTGGACTGTTTGTTGAAATAAAATATTTCCTGTAGAATTAATGGGTGAACGTTTACTTAAAACCATTGAAAAAGGCCTTAATTTCACTGAGCTTCAAGAAAAGGTCACCCCCAAATCAATATTAAATATTGATATATAAATATATTTGGGTGTGACCGTTTCTGAAGCTTAGTGAAATTAAGTCCTTTTTCAATGGTTTTAAATAAAAGCTCGTCCATCCATTGCACAGGAAATATTTTATTTCACAAACGTCCAAAAAGTTATAACCCTAATATCCACACTAAGCAAGATGTTTTGCAAAGTATAAGATCGGTTAGTATTAAACATCGAAATTAAAATTCTTAATACAATTATTTGTATTTGTATAGAATAACCATATACATAAAAATAAATCGTGAAAAATATTTTCCCGCAACATCGGATAATGAATTATCTATCTGCCATTTTATGAGCATAGAGATTAATTATTCAAAATATTATATTTTATTTATAAATGCATTATATATTAGGGTACGGCGATTAAAGTTGTCATCCGAATTTCGAGATTTTTTTTGTTTTAAAATGAAGCTTAGGAAAGTCAAATATAAAACATAAAAAATGCGGATGATGCACAAACAAACGATAAAAATAACAAATTATAAAATATTAGTTTCTATGTTGCCTGCAGAAATTGTGGCCATTGTGGTTGTGAAATGATTATCCATATTCAAACGCTAGTCCATGGTATAAATCGTAGATTAATTACATTTTAGCCTGTAACCATATAGTAATTAATTCCTTTTTACTCTATGGTGGAAACAAGGTTAGTTGTTAACTTCAGAAGAGAGATAAATTGAATAACTAATTTATTGTAATGAAAATGGGAGTGCTACGTTTCCAAAATTACATAGAAAATAAATTATAATATTACTCAAATATTTTCTACACAATAGAGAATCTTACGAAATGTTTGCTCAATAGAATCGATTGTCGACAACAATCGATATATATATATATATATATATATATATATATATATATATATATATATTAAATGCCCCAGGTTTGTCTTTCGACATTCCTGGTTTCTCTCCTGGCATGGCGTACTTGTAACCCACTTCTGAGGTTGGGGCGCCTGGAAGGCGGGGTTACGTTGCCCCGATGATATGATGGGTGATGATGATGATAATGGTGCGCCAGGAGAGTCCTTAATCCTAAGCTTAACCTAAGATGAATATGAATGATGATGATTGCGATGGCCATATGATTTCGGGACCGTTTGGGCCTTAAAGTTTTCCTGACATTTGTCTTACAGGAGAGGAAAAACCCCGATAGAAACCTCACCCAGAAAACTCCCGACCGGGGATCGAACTCGGGCCCGCTGCGTGACAAGGAAACACGCTACCTCGAGACCACAGCGGTGGACACAATCGATATATTATCGTATATATTTCTCGAAAATGAATGGCAAAATGCCACCATAAACATATTATTCAATAAAATATAAACTAATATGGTAGGCCTATACACTAACTTATCTCTATCTAATCTAACCAAATAAATTACATACTTGTTATTAAATAAACTGAACTAATTTGATGTACACTAACTTGTCCTGATTGCCTTAAACTAATCTACTTTCGATAATGTTCAGTGATCTGTGTTTACGTACAGTCTGCATAATATGCATTCTTGCACACAAAAAATAATATCGCTCAGTGTTGGTTTTGTGGTTGTAGCTAGCAATTCGATGTTACGCGTAGTAAACTAATGGAGGTGAAATGTGAAAAAGTGCTTTATAATTTGTTGTTTTAAGGGTTTGTTTCTGCCTCACCCGCATTTTTTAAATAGATGATCATGTCTAAGCTTGGTTTTAAAACAAAAATTATCTCGATAATCGAAAGTTCACTTTTTGTATATAAACTCATACAATATTTAAAATTTATTCAACAGGAAAAATAAATAAATGCTACTATAATTAGCATAATTCATAACAGAAAAAATCCCAAATAAATGGGGCCTAAGGTAAACGTACGAGTAATAGACAATGCAATAGTAATTGACACTTCCACACTAAAATGTAATAAATTAGGTTCTGGTGAGAAGTTCACACAGTTGAACTGAGCGTGGTGGAGTAAACCACGCCCTCTTGGAGCCACCACACTCAGTTAAAAAAAGTTCAGCCACTGAATATCCGGCTCTGACATTTTGGTTGTATGAGGGGTAAAGTGAGAAACTCGCCCTCTACTGCCAATAAGAAAATATTTGAAGTGTGAGTGAACGTCTGCCATAACCAATCACTGCTCTTGACGCCGCTATAGCGCGCTGTACTACAGCCACTGTATCTCCGGCTCTGGCGTTTAGGTTACACGAGGGGTAAAGGGAAAAACTCGCCCTCTACTGCCAATAAGGAAATGGTTGATGTAGGAGTGCACGTCAGCCACAACCAATAACTGTTCTTGACGCTGCTATAGCGCGCTAGTAAGGTTTGAAATTGATGAGATGTTGTCAACTGTATGTCTGCTAACCGCATACATATGTCCATATCGGCAACACTGTCGTGAAAACTTCAGGGCCGGAGAATCAGTGGCTGGGATATAGTAAGGTTTGGAATTGTTGAGATGTTGTCAGCTGTATTTCTGCTAACCGCATACATAAAGCGGCCCCTCCCACTGAATATCCATATCGGCAACACTGTCGCGAAAACGTCAGAGTCGGAGATCCAGTGGCTGGGCTATATGTACTTCCGCGAGAACCTTATTTAATTTCAGTGTGAAAGTGTCAATTACTACTACACAGTCTATTACCGGTACGTTTACCTTACACAAAATTAAATACATAATAAGAACAATAACGTTTTTTTTTCAGTATGTATGAAGGTAGTATTTAAATTCAAGATTGATTATTAATATGATTGTGTTAGAACTTCGCCTCAGTCCAACCCATTGTAAAAGCAAAGCCTATAAAATGGCGGTGGCAGAAAAATAATTTCATTATTACGTAGTAAGACCATTTGTATAATTAAGTCTATAATATACGTATCAAACTTTCAATAAAGTACAGAATATATGAGCGTGTGGACAATACTTAGAAACGGTCCGTTTTAATCGAAGACTTCAGCACGATATTATTCAAACCAGTGATTCATGACACTTCAGTTAAAATTAATTTTATTCAACAATGATGAATATAAATTTGAGCTGGGAATTGAAGCGTCATAATAAAGCAATATGTAATCGCATAATTGTAGATGGTATGTTTATGTGATTACTGTTTCTTACCTGATTGAAAGAAGATGTTTGAAGTGTACCCCAGCAGAATAAGAAGAACAAGTAGACGTCACAGAAACACGTACACACGAAAGACACGATTCAATTCTTCTGCGGAACTCTCACAAGAGGAAATGTTGTAACATCACACAATACATATAACCTAACCTAGTCAGCACACTGTTTATACTTTTACGAGGCAATTAAAAATGTAAAAAGTCCTGTATCTGTCGATCACTTACTCCATGAATTCTTCTAAGTTGTACAGAATCACAGTGCGCATGTGCGAGTTGTTCTAATGCTTAATGTAGCTTCTGTTAGATGGCTCCGAAATCGGAATAACCAACTTTCGGAATAAATTCTCAAACGTTTATAAAAAATGGACGTAAACCAACTTCCCATTTTCTACCTAATAAAACAAGTAACATGTATATTATTTAATAAACTATATACTAATCGTATGTACACTAACTTGTCCCATCGGAACCTAAAGTGAAGTTAACTGCTTGAAATATGGTTTGGAATTAATTGCGAATGTTGGTAACACCGATTTGAGAATAATCTAGCGGAAGTCACATTAAGCATTTGCGCGTCTGTAGAATTCGTTTCACAATATTCGCGTAATTATATCAATATTTGAAAATCGTAAGGAATGTTTATAGAATTGTTCCAAAATGTTTAAAATAACACAAAACGTTATTAGGTATGGTAAAAGTGTGTAGTGCAAAAGTGGCATATGAATGTGTGAAAAATCGTGATCGACAAATACTATACCTCAGCCAAAAAAGAGTGTATCTCCAAATTTAAATAAAAAATTATCAAACTGATTTAGATCCTTTATTATGTATAAATTAAAATTAAGATAAAAGGCACTTTAAAAGTATATGTGTCTCAGAAAATATGTATATTGAAATCTATAATCAAGAATAATAAAATATTAACAAGTGATCATTCAATTTTGGAAGGTTATACAGATAATTCAAATTATGCATACTGAGAGGTCGTATTACGGTTAATATAAGAGTTTATGTCAATTTATTAATTTTTTTTGTGAAAACGTACCGGTACTACATTATTATGAAATGTTTTCGAGATTGAATGCTGCGTTTTCTCTTGATTTTCCATGTCTACATCTTTCACTGCTATATATGGAAGGTTTCATCTGTGTTTTTAATAAGTTGTTAAAAACTGTCAAGCTTCCAATAAACTCCTGAAGATATTCTCCACAGAGGGCAGCGAAAGTTGAGCAAGAGCGAAATAAATTAATATATATATATATATATATATATGTTTATTTATTGCGCTGAGAAAGTGTGCAGCGAAATTTAAAGAAGGCACTTTTCCTTTTATATCGATTATAATATAATATTCATCAATTGCACAGTCTCATACACCTCTCCAATAAAAATGAAGCGGGGAGATTATTTGCCAATGTTCATTCAGAATTTTCCAAATGAGAACCACGGTTTAAACGACTATACTTAAAACGTGAAGCTTGCTTGCGGGTTTATGCATTAATTTCAACATGTTTACACCTTCAACCCCGAAAATATTTTTATTATATACAACTTTCCTCATTATAGGATTGCCTCAAGGCCAAATTGATACAGACAATTAATTTTCGAAATTGATGAAATACATTTTGTAAATACATTAACAAAATTTCAAATTGTTATTGAAGTATACATACTATAAAGTAGATATTTTGTAAGGATGGTTACTTAAAATTGAAATTGATCCTCTAATAGCAGCGATGGCAATTTTACAAAGATACACTCTGTCCAAATTCCAAAATTTGGCTAATAATTCTGGTATAGTACCTCTTGCCCCGATCATCAATCCTGTGACAGTTATACTATCTAATTGGTATTTATCTTTGTACTACTGATGAACGCGCTTAATATAGTCTTTAAAAGTTGCAGTTACGTTGCAATGTAGATTTCAGCAGAACTACGGTACACGATGTCATCCTTAACCTTTAAATTGGCAAAACCAGGGAATAATCTATAGACAAATCTAATCTATGGGCAGAACACTTACTTATCGTGACAATTATTTAAATACGGCGGACCGCAGTGAAAACGAAATGGTGCGTGACTTATTATTAGGTATACAGTGTAATTGTGAAATTATAAAAAAAGTAATCTGTTCTCGTTAATTTTCATCTGTTTTTATTAGAATTATTAAACAAATGTATGTTATGGATACATTTTTAATTTAAGAGTTAATCAGTCAAAATGGTCTAATCCATCGGAGGCAGAAATAGGGAATTTAGGCTCAACAGCACTTCTAGTTACCCTTGATTTTTCAGTTTATTGTAAATTATAGCTCTTCTTCTGTATTTACTGACATTTTTTAATATTTTAAACTTTTTCAAATTAATTTTATAGCTTTATTTGATAATTTTAAAGTATTTATTTAAATACGCAAATCACAATATTATGACACTGTTAGATAATATTGTGATGCTGACTGCTATTTTCTCAACAGAGTATATTACTTAGTCTATGATTTTTCGATCGCTGGTTAGAACGGCGTTAGGAAGTGATAAGTAAGTGTAAACCCATTTTTAATAAACGTTTGGTAATTTTAATACTATTAATGTACGTATTTCTTTAACATAGATTTGGGGATTTATTGCAAAGATCGGTCATTTAAATTTCAGAGCGACGTTCTGCCATTAGCATAAGCTGTATATAAACTTTAGAACGATATCAATCGATATGTGGTTCAATGGTGGGTTATCGCTGGCTCTATAAACTCTGGCGCATGCGCACTGTTGTTCTTTAGGACTTTGAAAATATATCAGGCAACTTAAAGTGCTGTTTTTCCGAAAAAGTTTTGCAAACATGACCTCTAATGTACAAAGTTTAAGGTTCTATATAACCTTCCGATGTTGGACGTTCTCTTGTAATTATTATCGGTACTGTTCATTACTTTTCACACAATAATATGTGAACTCCTGATAATGTCTTGTGACTTTGTATATATTTGCAATTCAATTAAACGTGGCAGAGAAGAAAAGTTGAATTGACTTTTAAATAAGTAATTTAAAAGGGTTGAGGAATTACTTTTCATTCCTTTTCCAAAAGAAGCTACTGTGGTTTCAGCATTAAAATCAAATTAAGTACTTTTTTTTGTAGGAGAAAGGTCAGAACAATGTTTAAAAGTTTTCATTAGCAAGTGATGTTCTTTGTGGGCAACTGAATTATTAATTGGTTTACTCAAACTTCGACTGCACAAAGAAAACTCACCTCAGATGTGTTTAAGGTAAGATAGATTAGAAAATCATTATCTTTTTTTTTTTTTAATTTCAAGAGGACATGCAGCAGTGGCTCATATAAAAGGAAAGTTCTGTAAAGAGAATAGAATACTTGATAACTAAAAATAACCAGTGTTTTCTATTGAAGACGCTTTCAGAGTTTTCGAAAATAATTTTAATTAAATGTATAATGCTTCAAGTTTTGAATTAAAATGTTTATATATTTCCATTCAATGCAATATTTTGAACTGACGCTTCACAAATTATTCTAAAATATTCCAGTATTTAGAGAGAAGTTAGTATGCATCGCAATAAAAATCTACGAACTCAGTAATAAAAATTAATATCATCTGGTATATGAACAACTAACTGTTTTCCGTAACAATGGATGTGTTGTAAAAGGAGTTTGGATATCCTATTTTGTGAGCTCTTTGACAATAAACAACAATTTAAATCAAATATACCCATTTTAATCAGAGGTAAAAAAATAAATAATTTTAAATGTAAAAGATTAAGTGAAATACGTCGAAAATATTTAAAGCTATAATCAGTCATAAATGTCTAATGTAGCCATTTTATCTATTACGCATATGTTTTTTTATATCTATGTTTGCATCTAAATCAAAAGGCAAGAACAGGGATTCTGAAGAATTCATATGTAGCATGATACTTCAAAATAGAACAAAAGCTACATTGCTACGAATTGAGGTCATATTGAGCATGCGCGAAACATAGTTTACTTATCATCTAGATTGTTTATAATCAGGAGAGCATTTAACTAGGAGATACTGTATGTCCAAGCGATGAGACGGAATGGCGAAATGGTGCACCAAGAGTTCTTAAGTTACTGTACACAGTACATTATGTCCTTATCAACATCTAAACAAAACAAACAGCCTTCCTCACAATCTCTCTTATCGCTTGGACGCACAGTATTCAGGTTAATTATTTATAGCCAATATTAATAAAATTCATAGCAAAACTCCGCTGAGGTTTTATTCACAATATTAACATTACAATATAAAATTATTTACCTTGAAGGTCCGTCTCCTCAACTTAAAAAAATATACAGGGTGTAACAGGACCTCACCGACAAAAGATAGGGGATGATAGGCCATGCAGAGAGGATCATTTTTTGTGAAGGAACATGTAGTCGTAAACACGTCGCTTTTGAGTTATGCGCAGATGAAGGAATTGAACACAAACAATTTTACACGTATCATTTTATTGAAAAATATATATTTTTACAATAAGTGTTCAAACAATAAGTGTTCAAACAATAAGTGTTTTGACGATGTTATAAAGAATCCTGCCATTGTTACTGCGAAGATATGAAACATGCAAAGAGGCACAGGGTCGACTGTTTGAACACTTATTGTAAAACGTGTATTTTTCAATAAAATGATACGTGTACAAATGTTTGTACTCAATTCCGACTCTTACGGGTGAACGCCTTCATCTGCGCATAACTTATAAACGACGTATTTGCGACCCAAATGTTCCTTCACAAAAAATGATTGTCTCTGCATGGTCTTATCATCCCTTTCATTTTGTCGGTGAAGTCCTGTACACCCTGTATATTAAATGTAGGTCTTTCGGGACTAGTATCAGCAATGACACTGCATGAAATATTTAGGGTTATTAAAAACAGACCTCCTTTCTGCTGGTGATAGAACTAGTCCCAAATGGCTTACAGTTAATATATTTGTTTAAGTTGAGGAGATGGACCTACGAGGTAAATATTTTATAATTCTATATTTTAATTTTATATCAAAGCTAATAGTTTTTGTGATAATGCATACTATCTTCTCTTTAATGAATGTATCTATCAGAACATTACTTTATGTAGCTTGAAGTTCGAGGTTAATACTGAAAGTAGGGTAATGCTGAAATGAATAGATATTTCCTAGAATAATATATGAATAATATTTCTGTAATGAAAGTATTATTTTTATTTTAAACTAAGAAAATATCAATATAAACACAATTTAACAGCTAAAGTGATCAATGCATTTTACTTGAACTTCATACTTCCATAATACATATTGGAATATATTTTCTTGGTCCTACAAAACTATGGAATTCTTTTTTTTTTTTTTTATATATTAGCATTTATGGACATTCATCCAAAATACTTTTTTATCTTACTATTGTAATGAATTCTGATTTCAGAGTAGAGGAAATCTAAAATATTATTTCATTAGAAATTATCAGAAGTTGACATTTTAAATTTAATTATAATAAGTTGCAAATAGGCTAAATATTTATTAAAAATACTTTGCTCGACTGCGAATTTACGAAGTTGAATAATAACACGACATTCTAAAGTATAAATAGTGCACTGAATCCAATGTGGTTGCGTAAAAAAAAACATAATTTAAACTTTCTAATCATAAACACAAATACACATAAAAGCACAAACTATATGGACAACACAACTTTATTTTTATATTTAATTTTTTATAGTTTTATGATATATATCACATTAATTTTAAATAATTATTTATAGAGCTATATTGTCAATAATTTAGTCTCAATTTCTTGTCATTTAAAACATACGTAAGAGTATTATTTTTTCAGCAGTACGTAGTAGAGAAAGTTACGGAATAAACTAAACAACTTGATTAAATGATATTCAAAGTCATGCACCGATTTAAGAAACTCGATAAATGCTGCTTGTATAAACGGTATTTAAGGGGACCGAATGGTGAAAAGTTGAAAAAAAAATGGTAAAAAATGCATTTTTGTTTATTTGCTTTTTAATGACTCCGATTCTTTAGGATCATTTCCATGTTAACATTTTTATTGTAGGAGCAAATTTGACCCCGTGACGTAAGAGTTTAAATACCCTAGCACGTATGGTTAGCATTACTACTTAAAATTTAAAATGCGTTTTTTTTCGGTTTCCATTTTTTTGACATTTTCCAAAACGTAAAATGCTCCTTATGATGCAATTTTGTTTGCTATCAAAGTGAAATTTTGTGGTTAGACTCTCCAATAAATCCTAATTCAAACTTGCTATGCAGTTATTAATCTAAGACACACGTGTTCTTTTAAATTGAGATGGAAACAATATTAAGAGTGATGAAAATATTTTCTTTAAAAAAATGAAAAATAAGCAGTATCCTCCCTTTATGAATATTTTCTGCATAGCAAATGTGTTCAGTGGAATCATGAAGACTCTGAATCTCAAATTTCAACAGAGAATATATAAAAATGCATCGTAAGGAGCACTTTTTTTTGGGAAATATTAAAACAGTTTTAAAAAATCATAATTCTGAAACTATTCTACGTATAAACACCAAACGTCACAGAAACACTTCTATAAGCACATTATGGATGTGATAAAAATTTCAAAACAATCAGATGAAAACTAAAGTAATTTGAAATTCACCATTCGGCCCCCTTAATGTAATTGCTGGTCATATGATAAAATATAATTTAATATTGTAGTCTATATTGGGCCGGTATACATAATTGTATTAGCAAGGTTTATTAATTAAAATAATAAAATAAAACTAATAAATATTACTTTTAAATATCATATTAATACTCTGTGACTAAATTTGAGCAATTTTATCACTTTATTTTTTGTGTATGTTTAATTAAATGTTTAGTTTAATGCAATTTTATATAAATTTTATTGTAAACAAATGTGTCAACACTTAAATAGGCTCAACTTAAACTGATATTTTCATAAGTAAAAATAAATAATTTTAAAAATAAGAAGTTAAGTGAAATATGTTAAAAATAGATGTATATGGTTGTGTGCTGTTATTATGAGCTAAATATAACATTTCCTCTTGATAGACATTATGTTAAAATATTAAACGCGTTTGTTTCGTATTACTGAGGCCATGTTTATAATTTGTATTGAATTCATATTTATTTATTTAATTACTTTCACCTTTACACTCTCCTCTTTTATAAGTTATCATTTCATGTTTTATTTTTGTACATTAATTAAAAAAGAGAAATTCTACATTATACAACAATTAATTATATCCAATTGTATTATTGTATAACTAATAGTTTAATCTTTTTATTGCCTTGTTATTGGAAACTGAATTTAAGCGTGTTATTTACCTTAATAAGAATAAAAGTATTTTTCAAATGAAAACAAAATTATTGTCATGGTATTATTATTACTATTATTATTTGTTTATCTATTTTCTATGACATTACAGCCATGCGTCTAAAAACCAATTGTTGAGGACAGAAATCTGTAAAGAAACAGATGAATTTTCACATTCTGTCACTCTATTATATTTCTTATCATATTTAATACACGTATTGAACAAAACCTTTACATGATGAATATCAAAAGAACTATTATGTTTAATTTTAAAATTAATAAATCCATTATTTATAAACTTATTTTTCATTATCATTATTATTATTATTATTATTATTATTATTATTATTATTATTATTATTATTATTATCATTATTATTTACCATTTTTAAGTACAGTTTAGGATAATTTTACCATCTGTCATGTTTTTGGATATTTTATTATATTTAGAAGTACAGATAATTTTAATAATATATCATTTATTCTGGATGTCATTAGAAATGACAAATTGCATCAAACATGTTGTTGTCTATATTAATTAATTTTATTACGTGTTCAGTAGATTTGATTATACGCACTGTCACTAGATGCTATCTTTACTTTACGTATATTAGTAACAAATTATTGTTAATACTAAACACAAAATTTTATCTGTATTAACAATTACAAACAAAATTATTATGAACTGTTCACATCGGTTTGTCAATGTCATTTTCAATAAGGTTCAACCTCTGGTGTTGTAATCAGCATGAAACAAAACATTAAACTAATCAAAATACAGGCCTAAACTTCAATAATTTCTCATATTTATACAATAAATATCTGTACGGGGAATCCAGTGTTATAATTTAACCACAATACAGTCACGTCAGTATCGACCTGCAGGTAGTAAATAAAAAAAAGTACAATGGCCTTCTCTATAAAAATAAATAGAAAACAAATGGAAGTAAGAATATCATAAAAATTACTATAATTTTGTACGTTTATATCTTTCCACATTACTTTCTTCAGCTTCGTTGCCTCATTTTGTCTGTCTGATAAAATGTTTAAAGGCGCTATGGAAGGTAGCACAATATTTAATTACGCACTTAAACGCCAGTTAAATGCAATACATAATTATAAAATAATATGTTAAAAATATTTGGCCCCGGAATTTAATTATCTTTAGCTCATTTTATTTGTAAATATGGAAAAAAAGTGGGGCTATTTCCTGTCATGACTACTCTGGTTACAACAGTTATTCTATGAACCAGCGATAACTACATAAATAACGAGCGATAACCACACTAATAACCAGCGATAAACTCACGGCTCTGTCGATAACACAGAATCTCCGTCGATAATAACTGATTTATGTTCGAATTTAACCGCGAAAAACACAAATGTACATATTTAACCGCCGCGTAAAAAAAGGCGTTTCATGGGATTCACCTAGGTTAGAGTAATCGAATTAGGTTAGGTTAGCTTTTAGGTTCGATACGTTTTAAATGTGTTTAAATTCGTAAAAAAATTACCTCTTCTATCGAAATTCAAAATGGCCGACGGTTGCAAAGTAAAAACATGTTTCCACTCGTAAATTTAACGTTACATTAACATACTTTCACGATGGTAATTTTCCGGGGATAAATGTTACAAATATCGCTTAGTAATGGGATAAATTGCGTTAAAATGTCTTAAGTTGCGTAAGTAAATACCTGGTTATGTTCAATCCCACCTTTTTAAAATATCTAACATCATATTCCTTAAGACTGCTGGTTTAGTATTAAAACTTTGAAATAAAAAAAAATATATTCATAAACTCCGGTCGTGAAAGCCTAAATAAAAAAAATATATCTTTTTTTTTACTACAAAAATACGGTATTGTCACCAGTTTTATTTTTGATTGAAAATTTGTTTATTAGTTTTCTTCCTACATGGAATATTTTTATTCTGACTTGAAGTTTAGTTGAATAGCAAGGGATAATAGGAGAAAATACATAAATTGCTTTCTCTTCAACCGAATAATTTGTTAACCCTCCAGTATTTAAACGATCAACATAGAAGGAGAAATTCCCGCGAGTGGAAATAAATCGAAACGAAATCCCAGGAGTAATCAATGACATTTGAATTGAATTCAAGTCTTTTAGTAGCCAATAGAACAGCGCTCCACAATCCCCATTCTTCGCTTTTCATAAAGCACGGGGTTTTATCCGTTATTTCCACTGTTGTCTTAAAAATTGAGCGTAACAAAGCAATATGCAAACTTTCTGTTATGTATTAAACTACTTAAGTTACATGCTAACGTATTAAATTAATATTGATAATTTATTTTAAATGTTGCACTAATTTATGTTAGATATTTAATTTTAGGAAGTTATATTTTGAGGTTATTTTAATTATATTATTTTTGGTCTGGACATCTTACCTCAATATTAATGTTGATTTGTTCTTGGACATGTTTCAAAACAATTCTGTTTTATCGTCAGCTGGGAAAGCTGACGATAAAACAGAATTGTTTTGAAACATGTCCAAGAACAAATCAACATTAATATTGAGGTAAGATGTCCAGACCAAAAATAATATAATTATGTTAGATGTTTTCAAAATATTATTCGTGAAGGTCCATTGTTTTATTGTTGGAACGTAAGGAAGAAAGATTTACGATTTAAAAAAAAAACATACTGGACAATAAAATTTTGGAGCAGGTGAATAATTTTACATATCTAGGATGCAATATCTCATATGAAGAAGAAAAGGATGTAAATGCAAAAATATCTAAATTTTTAAGAATTTTAGGGTTAATAAATTCTATCTTCAAGCCACAGTTAGTCCAAAAGCATTCAAGACTGAAAGTGTATAAAACACTGGCTCTTCCAACTCTTTTGTATGGTAGCGAAGTATGGACGTTAAAACAGAAGGATATACAGAGACTTAGATCTGCTGAAATGAGATATCTTCGGAGGACTGCAGGATACACACTACTAGATCACAAAAAAATATGAAGACATCTTAGAAGAATTACACATGGAATCTTTAGAAAACAAAATTTCTGATTATAAGTCAAGATGGATACAACATATTCATCGATTGGAAGATCACAGAATACCCAAACTGATGTTAAGATATCAACCTGCAGGAAGAAGAAGACCAGGACGTCCACTCAAAAGACTTCTGGATGGTGTTTCTCTTGAGGCCGAAACAGGTCAACAAATGGCCTAAATTCGTGAATGTACTATGATGATAATGAAAAAACATATGAATGAACTATTTTATCAACATATTTGTTTACATTATATTAAACTTTAAACAACGTGTCATCACAATTGCTTCATCAGTTTTCTTTTTAAATTCCTAATACATTTATTAGTTAAGGTACCAATTTCACAAGTGAACAATGGAATTTTTATACCCTTGACGTGTTCATTTTTTGAAAGAAACGGTATAATAGCGCGTGTAGATGCAAATGAATAGAGATCCTAATAATTCGTTTTGCGAAAATAGATTCACGCATATGACTTCAATAAAACTTTTCGTCCTCACAGTAAATAATTTGCATCTACTTCCTGAGGCTTATTTTTGTTTGAAGTAGCCTGAAAACTATTCGTATATATTAAATCTGGATCAATATTTAACTTTTCAGCCATTTTGAACTGATAATTTATTATAATTCTGACAAAAAAATAACATAATTCTAGTCATAAAAACATAATATTTTTGATGGAATATATTTTTGCAATATCTCTTAATAAAATAAATTTTTTAAATACAGTGACATCAGTATAGTAATGGACGGCGGTCGCGGGGTTTGTGCTGTGCGATAACGAAGGCTTACACGTGCAGGCACGGGACTTGAAATGTGCGCTGACTCAGCAGTTTAGAGTACATCCCATGCATTCACAGTCAGATAGTGTACCTCGAGTAGATAAGGTGCTCGGTCGCTTTTCCTTGTGAACTGAATGACGTGTATATAATGTAAACTGAATGACGTGTGAATAAGTTATTTCAATTTTAAAATTTGTATCTTATAAAACATAAGTGTAAAGTGAATCACGTGGGTATAAGTATAAAGTGTATAATGGCTAATAATTTTTCTACTCTACAACGTGTATTTGATTATAAACAATATTTGTTAACTCAGTCTGCCAGCCAAGTACGAAGACTTTTTGAAACACGATTCCCGGGTGTAAAAATTCCGTCACGTTCAACAGTCCATAATATGTACAACACATTTTAATAAAGAGATGTCAAAAATGTATGGACAACGAAGGTGAACCAGTTCCAACACCTGCTTCAATAAAGTTGGTAAATACGACAATTTGTAAAATAGTTACGAAAATGTGCGTGTGGTTGTATCACCGCGATCCTACGCTGTCTGTTCCCCGCCGCGAGTGCGTCAGCAGTGTATAGTGAAATCTCCGCGGCTGCTGTCCAGTGTTATACTGATCGCAATGTATTTAAACATCGTAAATGAAAATAACCCAAATCTGTACTGGAAATGTATTGTGATTGTTGAGGCTATGATCACAAATGCAATTAACATATTTGACTATATATAATTTTACCTCTTTAATTTTTTAGAATGGGGTTTTAAATATTGCTTTGTAATCTACGGTGTTAATTTTTAATTAATTATATTTTCTGTAATATATATATGTTTTCATAAATTTTATACAAAATATTTAATTAATTTAACCTCATTGACATTTGTGGTTTTAATGTGAACAGTTCATTACACATGATTGAACATTTATTGATTCCTTGAGAGACTTCACAACTCATAAATCATTATATATTTAAATTTATTGTTACTTTAACTACTATTGCTCTTTTTAAATATTCTGCAACAACCCAAATGAATGTAATAATTTTAGCGAGAACAAGTTTATATCCCTTCTAATAGACATAATGATTGAGTAAACAGAAGTAAAAGTGAAGCCTCTCTTTGACGATTATGAACTAGACTAATTGAATCTTAACACAGTAAGTTTTGATCGTACATCACAACACGGCTGTTCAGAAAGAAGGAACAGACTTCAAACATTTATTTCTTCCAAACTACAAAACATATAAACACAATTTCAACGTTCCTGGAAAGAGAAAAGTTCAAATTTCACTATTTTATGCATTCAGTATGAGCACCATGTGTTACACGAGAAATATCAAAACGATGGTTCATTTCCTGCCACACACGAATCAGCTGGTCTCTAGTTATCGAATTCACAACTTCATCAATTCGATATCGCAGATTTTCAAGAGTGTTAGGCGTAGGGGGATAAAAACACGGTCTTTTACGTAGCCCCACAGATAAAAATCACATGGGGTTAGGTCGGGTGACCTGGGAGGCCACCGGTAATGAAATTGATCTTCTGCTCTTCCAATCCAACGTCCTATTATGTCACCATTTTAATAGAAACAATCAACATGACAAGTAACAGCGCCAATGTGGCCGTGATCAAACCTTCAAATTTTTCTCTTTCCAGGAACGTCGAAATTGTGTTTGTGTTTTTTGTAGTTTGGAAGAAATAAATGTTTGAAGTCTGTTCCTTCTTTCTGAATATCCCCATGTATTACACACATTAGCTACACAAAATCACTAAAGCCTTTACAAAAACAAAAGATAATGAAGTTTAAGATATCACCATGTTAAATTCTAAAATGACATTAGGCTCATCTTGCTTTTTTTAATACTGAAGCAATACCTACCTTCTTTAGAGTAGAACAGTTACAGAATTGTGTATTATAAGGTTATAATTGTCATATTACAAGAATTTATTATAATTACTGGGGGATAATATGAAAGGAATCAATGTAGAAAAAACTCTAATGGTTTTTTGAAGTGGGTAATGGAAATAAACTTATTTGAAATTTAATATTAAAATTTATATTAGAATAACTTTAAATTATTTTTATAATACAGTAGATTTAATTAAAATTTGTTAAAATATATCAATTTTTTATTATATATAACTTTCCTCATTAGAGGATTGCCTCAAGGACAAAGTGATACAGACAACTAATTTTTGAAATTGATGAAATAGATTTTGTAAATACATTAAAAAATTTCAAAATGTAATTGAAGTATACATACTATAAAGTAAAAATTTTGTAAATATGGTTTCTTAAAATTGAAATTGATCCTCTAATGACAGCGATGGTAATATTCTTTATTAATAAGTTAACATTTATGTTTCATCAAACAGTTGTGGAAAATGTTAACATGTTGTTAACGCTACGTATAACAAAACAGAAAAGGATGTACTTGAGTTGTTGGGAATTTGAACACATTCTGAAATGTTTTTCTTTTCCAAACAAATGATAAAATTGCACGCGAAGTAAACGTCTGAAAATTAAGGGAGATGCTAATAATAATAGTGTTGTGCAATAATTTAAATCCTAGAAATTATTGTAATAAAATTTATTTTTTCTCCCAAACCTTGAAAACATGTATCCACACAACCCTAACATGCATTGATTAGGCCGTATTTTCATTGCTAATATAGGCCTACACAATCAAAAAGAGTAATTATGTATAGAATTAATCACTTAATAACTTTCCAGTTCATAAATTTTTAAACTTATAGCACTAAGAAAATAGAATATTAAAGGCTGTTTCAAACTTTATCTGTTGACGAAACATAATTTATATTAAATTAATTGTTAAAACAAAATGAAAATTTGTAAAATTTAATTATAGGCCCTAGTTGATGAAATCAGGACTTAACGGAAAAGTAATTTAACAGTTTTTCGTAATAAATTAACCTTCAGTTTTGCAATCTAATTGATTCCTATTTTTCTACACTAGCTTCTTGTAATTATTTTTTAACAAATAACTTACCAATAGAATCAAGATGTCGAATTACGTTCTCTTCATCACCGCTGTCACCTCGGTAATCCCTGAATGCGCTCTCTCTTACTGCATCATTCTGAAAATAGTTTAGAAATCTTGTTTTATGTTACTGTGGATTAGAAATAGAGATAATTGTTACGATTAGAACTTATATAATTGTATTATCTTATATTTTGAAACAAGCAAGAGATCTAATATCAAAAGAGAAAGAGGAAAAAATAAAAATACTATAATGTATCAATATTAACCAAATCATTGGCACTATCGAACCCGTAGGTTCATGGAAATACTATAATGTATCAATACTAACCAACTCAATGGCACTATCGAACCCGTAGGTTCCTGTCTGCACGAACATAAGCTCTCCATACATCCCTATCCTGAGCTAATATTTTCCAATCATTCCCTGTATAATCTACTTCCCTCAAATCATGGTTAATGTTATTATCCCACTTCATTCTTGCTCGACCAACTGGGAGTTTTCCCTCTGGTTTTCCTACGCGAAGCTTCCATCCGCATCCCCTTGGTACTTTTACGTCACGCTTATTAACAGTTTACCTGTTGTCTAATAATTAATTTTTCTCTATTTATTAAACTTTTTCCTTATGTTATTAAGCTTTTCCTCGTTTTTTAATATATCTTTGCTAGTATACTATACTTAATATTATGCGTTAAATTTAGAGATAATCAAAATACATTATACATATATCAATTGTATTGGTATTATTCATAACTTTGTAATCGTTTTATATATATATAATGTACAATCTTAAATTTAAATACTATTTTTTTTGTTTGTAATTTTTAAACCATGGTCTGAGTGGTAGACAAAGCCTTAAGGGTCTTAAAAAAACCGCCAGGTAAAATAAAGCTATGATTAATTATTATTATTATTATTATTATTACTTATTATTATTATTATTATTAGGCACGTCTGTCATTCCCAATTCTGGCCACTTGTCCTGTCATTCGCAGTCTACGAGACTTAACTCTTCTTATTATATCTGGCTTGCTATAAAAGACCATGTAATACATCGTTATGTTGTCTTGTGCCTATTCACCTGTCTGTTCCAATCTCCTTGTCCCAACCATTTTCCTAAGAACTTTATTCTCAAATACCTCGCATCTCCTTTCCTTCCTCCCTTAAGTAAGAGTCCATGTTTCGCATCCATATAATAGATAACTGGTAGATAGATTAATAGGTTTTTATATATTTTCATTTTTAGTGTTACGTTCTTTAAAAGACTTTGGGATGACAAATATCCCTGTAAATGCATAATAGCACGCATTTCCATAATTGATCCTATGTTTAATTTCTGTGTGCAACTCATTCCGCTTTGTTATTAATTTTTTCTAAGAATTTCAATCCAGCCCACTTTTCAAAATTCCCCTCATTTCTCATTAACTGTTAATTTCCATTATAGAATGTATTTTTATGCGAGACCATATATTTAGTTTATTATGTATCAATGTTAAGAAAATTAATTTAGGCTTCTGATGAAAACAGTTACTGAAAATTTACTTTTAAGCAACTTATTTTTTTAAAATTTCGTAGTTGTGGTGCATAAAAATATACATTTTTATACGTGTAATGGTAGATTTTACATAATCTTAATTCAGATAATTTCAGAGAAGTAGATAAAAACATTGAATTAGAGGTCAACAAAATCTGCAGAGACTTTAAAATGTTTTAACAGAGGAATGGGATACTTTCCCTCAAAATGAAGTACCAGAACGTGTGGCGAAGATGCCAAGCTATCATTGAAATTTATGGAGACTCAAACAATACTAGAAGTTCCCATTGGATTTTAAGGCATCTAGACTAGAATTTACCCGAATCTTGGTGTAAATTCGTATATTGATCCACATTATTTCTAACATTCATAACACTGAGCAACAAAAAATAAACTTTTTTTTGTCTCAGAAAGAAAAATATGTGATTCTGATAGTATCTTTTCTTCTGAATTCAAATATGATATCGGTTTTACTCCTTCACGCAAGGTTTCCGAGAGACAGGTATTTTTTTAATTTCAAACACTTTAATGTTTTCTACATTCGTAACTACACAATATTCGAACATTCGGACTCACCTAGAAAGTAAGAAATGACGATTTTCTGCTATATTTCTCCTGTGAAGCATCCCTCTTGATGGTCTAATAATAATCGGTCAGCATATTAGGATTCCATTTGCCTTGATATCTCTTTTTCATAGCTGAAAATCATTTGAGTTAGCTCATTTGGTTTTATTTTCAATAGACGAATGGACGAAAAAAATGTTTATTAAAAATAATTATTTAAATCCATTAATTTAAATTCAAATAAAAAACTGTGGGTGATGGAGAAATGCAGAATACATATTTGAAAACACGATAAAAAAGAACTGCATTAAGTACAACTATTGGTATTCATGAGACAAAAATCATGTTGACCAGTGTTATTAATTGGTTTTTACTTTTCGATAAAATACGTAATAAAAGAAGATCTAATTTTACCAACTCTCTTTGTACACAATAAACAAAATATTCAATTTATTTAACATTTTAAAATTTCATTTGTACTAGGATTAACATATTTTAAAGTAAAAAGTTGTTTCATGTCACGTCTTCTATTTGCTTGACGAAAATAAGACTAACTCACTGATATTATCAAACCCGTAGGTTCATAGCTGCGCTGACATATACTGTCCTGAGCTAATGTTTCCCAATCATTCCCTCAAATCATGGTTAATGTTATTCTCCCACCTCATTCTTGGTCTACCAACTGGCCGTTTTCCCTCTGGTTTTCCTACAAGAAGCTTCCATGCACGTCTTTCATTCCCCATACGTGCAACATGTCCTGTCCATCGCAGTCTACGAGACTTAACTGTTCTTATTATATCTGGCTTCCTATAAAGACCATGTTGTTCACTGTTATGACAATAATTCTAGAGTAATTTAATTTTTTAACATTTTAGAGAGAATGTTACTTTTAGGATCCAATGTACGAAATATATGTTGATTACATTTATTCCAAGGAAATTGCACTTAAAATCCCATATCACTTTCTTCTTGTGCAGGATGTACACGCACATAAATAGATTAATCACACTGTTCTTTGTAAATAAATACACGATATAAAACAGGGGGTAAAAATGAATTTACACCGAAGGAATTTATCTAGTTATAGAAGAATTGCAGACAACAATTTGAGATAGAAATCCAGAGTCTCAGACAAACAAATGAGAGTTATCAATTGTTAGGTACTCAAAATGCAGTAATAAAATTAATTAGGGGCATGAGGTGGAGTGAGCTGGATACAGACATTAACACACCCGCACGTGAACACACACACGCACACACACACGCACACACACACACAGACACCACACACATATACACACACTCCCATTGTAACCTAACCAAACCAAACGAAAATAAGCCAGGTCAAACCAAACCATACCAAATCTAACTTAACCGAACCTAACCTGACGAACCTAACCTAACCTAGGTGGGGTTGTATGACTAACCCAACCCAAACAAACAAAACCTAACCTAACACCAGTGGCCTCCGAAAGCCTAACCTAATCACAAGTGGCCCCCAAAGGCCTAACATAACTCAAATTGGTCCCGATGACCTAATCTAACACCAAGTGGCCCCCGAGAGCCTAAACGATCCATAGTGATGGCCTAAACTATCCAAAGTGCCCCCTGAGGGCTTAAATTACCTAAAGTGGCCCCCGATGGCCTAAACTACCCAAAGTGGTCCCGAGGGCCTAGCCCAACCCCAAAGTTGTCCCGAGGGCCTAACCCAACACCAAGTGGCCTCATAGGGCTTATCAGAAACCCTAGTGGCCCTTAGGGCGTATGTCTACCCCGAGGGCCTAACGCAATCCAAAGTGGCCACCGAGGACCTAACCCTATCCCAAGTAACTTTCGAAAGCCGAATAAACTCCCATGTGGCCGCCGAGGGCCTAATCTAACCCGAAGTGGCCTCCGAGGACCTATCAGAACCCAAAGTGGTCCCGAAGGGCCTAACCTAACACTAAGTGGCCCCCGAGTGCCTATCCTAACCCCAAGTGGCCCCGAGGGACTAACCTAAACAAAAGTGGCCCAAGAGAGCCTAACCTACCTCTAAGAAGTGTCCCCGAGGGTCAAATCCAGCTCAAAGTTGCCGATGAGGGCCTAACCTTGCACAAAGTGACCCTCGCGGTCCTATCCTGACCCAACGTGGCCATCGAGGGCCTAACCTGACCCAAAGTGGCCTCCGAGGGCGTAACCTGACCCAAGGTGGTCTCCGAGGGCCTTATCTGTCCCAAAGTGGCCTCCTACATCCATCCTTAACCGACAGAACCTGGCTAAAATAGTTGAACCGTCATAATAAAGGAAAAAAAGGGGAGGAAAATGTACACATAATGTAGGTACTTTCGAACGTGATGCATCAATCTTACATTTGCGTCGATAGTAAGACAGTTATTAACCGCTGAGTTAAAGGCGCATACATGTTGCCAGTTACAGTCTCTATGTCATATTATTTCCCTTATAATTTGAAATGTTCAGTGGCGTGCCAACCATTTTACAAATGGAATCATAACATGAACATATTATTCGTAGACCATTTATAAGAAGTGGAATATATGCCTAATATTACTTTATTTTATTAAATAGGTCAAATATAGTTAATTGTAAATATGTATCATGTTGAAAAATATTTATTCCACATATTTTGTGAAATTTTTGGTCATTATAGTGTCAAACCACACACCAACAAATATTTGTTTTCGCGATAGTGTGTTTTATCGTACTTACAGCAATGGCAACCGTGATTGAAAATTCAGCTTTGTACATTTCGGGATTGCCAACATAAATAACTATACTGTAATATTACAAACCACGTGAGGGGAGTACAATATATGTATAAAAATATATTCAAAATATAGTGTTAATATACATTATACGAAACAAAATCACTGCATTTTAAATGGACTGAAATTTATTTGAAACAATATAAAACAATAAGACCCGCCTGGGCTAGTGGTTAGCGTTCCTGACTACTGTTCATGAGGTCCGGGGTTCAATTCAATAAGTGGACAGCGATTACGAAACATTCTGTAGAAACTGTTTCATGGTTTATTAAACACAGTAGAATAACTTCAGCTGAAATGGATTTTTGGAGAAGAGCTGCCAGAAAATCTCGTCTGGAAAAATTAGAAATACAGAAATTAGAAAATGGATGAATGCACAAAGAAATATAATGGATGAGATTGAACACAGAAGAGTAAAATGGCATGGACACGTAAGAAGAATGCAAGATGGAAGACGAGAAAAAAACATGTTTTCCACCATTTGTGTCGTCGTATGTATCAATTCCGCACGGAATTTACGCAATCGTAGAAATACCTAAGGAGAATTTTATCCAATATTGATATAGTGCATATTAAACTTATTCCAAAAATTCTCATTTACATATCTAACTTCCCGGTGAAATTGGCAATTTTACTGTTATGTGAAGCGTGGAAATGACTTCCAGGGGACGACAATCTCTCAGAATATCAAGTTATATGTTTTTCATTCGAAACTATAAAGTGAAGACGTGGAGCTATCGTAAAAACGTAATAGTGTTTGTAGTAAAGTTCGTGATTTGATGTATGGTTATGCTAATCACGTAGTAATGGAATTTACTTTTTAAAAAAATAAAACTGATTTAAAAAGCCTAGACTTGATTTGATATTGTTACTGATTTTTGGAAATTAAAATGCGTAGACCTACTTAATTGACTCTCACTTTAAGGGAGGAAAGAAGATTACAAGTATTTGAGAATTTTTTTTTTTTAAGATTTATTTAGCCTGGTGGAGTTAAGGCCATGTGGCCTTCTCTTCCACTCACCAGGACAAACATATATTACATAAGAATATAACAATCTTAATTAACTCTAATATTAAACACTAAGTAAAAATTTGATCAAAAGATAATATCTAATATACATATTACGATCTATAATACAACCAGTTAATATTAGTTAAAATCTAAAACTAATAATAAAATGTATACAAGCAAGACATATTAAATTGTCCCTGTCTAGTGTATATAAAAAACAGGAAAATAATGAGATATAGAAAACTAATTTTACGATTATACAATATTAAAAACAAAACAAATAAAAATATTTGTTATTCTTAATATTATTTACATAAATAATTAAATATATTAATATTGCTAAAAGAATACTATCAGTGAGGTGTATAAGTTAGTTTGTTATTAAATAATTCTTTAGTTTGTTTTTGAAGGATGTTATAGAATAAAGTCCTTAGGAAATTTTTTGGACCAAAAAGAGATGAACAGACAGGTGAATGGAGAAAATTACACAATAGTGAGCTACATGATGTGTATAGGAAGCCAGGTATAATAACAGTTAAATATCGTCGACTGCGATGAGCAGGACATGTGGCACGTATGGGGGATGAAAGAGGTGCATGGAAGCTTCCTGGTAGGAAAACCAGAGGGAAAACGCCCAGTTGGAAGACCAATAATGAGGTGGGAGAATAACATTACCCATGGTTTGAGGGAAGTAGATTATACAGGAGATGATTGGAAAATATTAGCTGAGGAGAGTGTTGTATGGAGAGCTTATATCCGCGCGGCCATGAACCTACGGGTTCTCTAGAGTAGGTGAGTTAGAGTTATTAATATATGTAAGTTATGTACATGCAAAGAGGCATGCTCGAAAATATTATTGACTACTTAACTCTCCAAATGGGAGTCAATGACCAATCACGTTTCAATTAATTTTGTTTTACAACCAATCACAGTCGTTTTCACCTCGCTATTTATCTGCTTCTGTTTATCATATTAAAAGAAAGCTCCTCCTTTTTAATATTCTGGACAGGTCAGAACATTATTTTGCAGTGACTTACTCTCGAACAAATACGTTGAATATAGCAAATAATGAACAGATTCCTTCAAACTATACATTTCATAATTGTGTGTTCAATAATTGTGTTTTTTAGTAATGATTTTAGGGGAAATGAGGATATACGAAGAGAACTGAATATATTCAAACTATTAGATTGAATTACACAATACATAGATGAATGGATGGACCACATAAATAGAATGGATAACAATAGAATTCCGAAACAGATTCTTCATTACAAATCACCAGGACGAAGAAATGTTGGAAGACCCAGTTAAAGATGGATATACCAATTCTAACATGAGATCGGAACAGATCAGCAGGTCTAATCCTTGATGCTGATGATGAAATAATGATTTTACGGAGTTGTTTCCTAAAAAAATTATTTACAACCTATAGTGTTCGTTATAATATGTAGTTTGATTTGTTTAATTTTTTCTCCACTACGGAACATTCTTAAAATATTGCGATCGTATTTGGCAATAAATAATAGGATCAAGTTTGCAGTAGATAAAAAATGAAACATTACTACACATTTCTCATTTGTTTTCATACATCGCCGTTTACATTAAATATATAAACATTTTAAAATAACTATATTTAAACAATGATTTATGAGTGAACAGCTTAATTTTATTCGTTAAATAGTCCTAACAAATGCCACTCTTGATTTAAAAATCTTCTAGATAAATTGGAAATTACTCGTGGCATTACTTATGACTATTTAACTCATGCCCCAAATGGGAGTCAATGACCAATCACAATGATTTTTTATTTACAATCAATCACAGTCGTGTTTCGCCTAGAATTTACCAACTAAAATTTATCATAATAAAGAAAGCACCTCCTTTTTAACATTCTGAATAGGCCATAGCATTATTTTGCAGTGACTGACTCACTAAGAAATACGGCTGTCAGATTGTACATATAGTGCATGAATGTCAACACATACCGCATGCAGGAGTTAATATAAAAAACATTTGTAGCAATTGATTATACCACAAAAAAAAAGAAACCACTGTTTGCACTTTCTTAAATGTATTTTTTCCCAGAAAAATATAATTGTGATATTTATATCATAGGACATCAGAAATGAATTGACATAATGTTTGATGTGTTTCATTTTTTCTCCACTAGAGTGCATTCTTACAATATTGCGTTCCTTTGGCAATAAATAATATGATTTGGTTGCAGTGACTAACAAAAGAAGGAAATGAAGCGTACCGATTGTTTCTCATTTGTTTTCAAACATCGCCATTTACATTAAATATATAAATATTTTAAAATAACTATATTTAAATAATGATTTGTGAGCAAACAACTTAATTTTATTTGTTAAATATCCAGCAAATACCACTCTTGATTTCCAAATTACTTACTTACTTACTTACTCACTGGCACTATCGAACCCGTAGGTTCATGGCCGCTCGGACATAAGCTCTCCATACATCCCTATCCTGAGCTAATGCTTTCCAATCATTCCCTGTATAATCTACTTCCCTCAAATCATAGTTAATGTTGTTCTCCCACCTCATTCTTGGTCTACCAACTGGGCGTTTTCCTTCTGGCTTTCCTACAAGAAGTTTCCATGCACGTCTTTCATTCCCCATACGCGCAACATGTCCTGCCCATCGCAGTCTATGAGACTTAACTGTTCTTATTATATCTGGCTTCCTATAAAGACCACGTAGTTCATTGTTAAGTAGTCTTCTCCATTCACCTGTCTGTTCATCTCTCTTTGGTCCAAAAATTTTCCTAAGAACTTTATTCTCAAATACTCGTGATCTCCTTTCCTCCCTTAAAGTAAGAGTCCATGTTTCGCACCCATATAATATAACTGGTAGAATAATAGTTTTATATATTTTCAGCTTAACGTTTTTTGAAAGGAGTTGGGACATCAAAAGTCTCTGCAATGCATAATAGCACGCATTTCCAGAATTGAGCCTATGTTTAATTTCTTTGTGCATCTCATTCCTATTTGTGATTATTGTTCCTAGGTATTTCCAAATTATCTAGATAAATTCACTCCTCACTTCGTGAATCGTGAATTTGTCGATAGTTTGGAAATTACTCGTGGCATTACTTATGATAATGGAAAGTAAAGCATCCTTACCATGTGCATCTATAAATATCCTTGTATTGTTTTATTCGTGTTATGAATGTTGTCAAGTTGAAATCATTTACATAGCGCTTGGTAAAGTTTATCTAACATCGCAGGAAATTAACTGATTTCATTTCTCGATGTGAAATGGTCGGAAAATGAGTTCTTTAATATTAAAGAAGCTCTTTTCAAACAACATGAATACGAGAGGAAGAAAGCGGATAGTAGAAATAGAAATAATGAGCACATCATATGACGTAATACAGTAAAACAGAAAGAACGTAGAGACTATACTCGAAAAAGACGAAATGGTAATAATAAATTATATTCGACGCTACATAACACAATATTAATTTTTTTAGTAAACAACTCGGTAAAATCATTATTTAAAAACACAATTATTGAACACACAATAATTATCAAATGTGTAGGTCGAAGGAATCCGTTCATTATTTGTTATATTCAACGTATTTGTTAGAGAGTCAGTCAGGCAAAATAATGCTATGACCTGGTCAGAATATTAAAAAAAGGAGGAGCATTCTCTCTTTTGGTAAACAGAATTCGTTAAATATCGAGGTGAAACACGACTGTCATTGGTTGTAAAACAAACTTAACTGAAACGCGATTGGTCATAACAGAAGTATTAATAACTTAATTTTCGCCCATGATTTAGTCTTACTACAGCATGATGAAGATCTGTTACAATTGGCTGCTTACAAACTAAATACAATATGTAAAGTAAAGTATTCCCACTACAGGCCTCAGGAGGCCCTTGGGGTAGTGGGAGGTTAGGGCTCCCACTATTTCTAGACAATCGGCACTTGATGTCAGCCGGGTTGTCAGCCCTGCGTGACGGCCGCCTTTACCCCAGAACAAGAGTCTGGTACTCAATTCCGTTAGAGGCTGAGTCGACCCCAGGGCCATAGTGCCGCCAGAAGGTTTGGATCAGTTTAAAAATCCTGACCCACCGGGACTTGAACCCTCGACCTTCCGGCTTGTAGCGCTAGCGATTATAATTTTAAAATTTCAGTAAGTAAAACAAAAGTAATGGAATTTTGTGGAAGAAACACTCTGCGTGCAAAAATAATAATTAGAGTTGAAATTATTGAACAAGTATCCTACTTTAAATATTTAGGATGTGATATCAGCTATGGGTATGATAAAGATATTGAACATGAAACTCATCAGTTTCAAGCTATTTGTGGCACAATAAATAGAACATTGAATAATACAGCCCATAAACAAACAAAATTAAAATTTTATAAAAACAGTGGCGGTCCCTGCCCTTTAGTATGGGAGAGAATCTTGGATTATCACCACCAAACAAGAAAGTAAAATCCAATCAACCGAGATTAAATTTTAAGAAGCGTAAAAAGATGCGCTAGAATGGATCAGATAAGAAATGAGGATATCCGTGAAGAACTGCAGATCTACTCCATAAAAGAAAATATATTTAACAACAAGAATCAGTGGAAAGGACATGTAGAAATAATGGAAGAAAGCAGAATACCAAATAAAATCTTACATTATTTTCCGAGAGGAAGAAGAGATGTCGGACGTCCTCGGAAAAGATGGTCTTAGATCTATTAGTGTAGACGGAACAGGCAATTAATGCCTAAACCAGGAAGTGAAGAAGAAGGTGAAGAAGAAGAAGAAGAAGTGATTGGTTATTGACTTCCATTTAGGGCATAAGTTAAATAGATAAATTATTAAATAAAAATGGAAGTTATAAGTTTGTCAAATTAAACGAATTCATCTACAGAAAAAAACAAAAATTATGGCATTTCAAGGTGTAGATCCTGTCAGAAGTAAAGTTGTACTGGACAATAACATTTTGGAGCAGGTGAATAATTTTACATATCTAGGATGCAATATCTCATATGAAGAAGAAAAGGATGTAAATGCAAAAATATCTAAATTTTTAAGAATTTTAGGGTTAATAAATTCTATCTTCAAGCCACAGTTAGTCCAAAAGCATTCAAGACTGAAAGTGTATAAAACACTGGCTCTTCCAACTCTTTTGTATGGTAGCGAAGTATGGACGTTGAAACAGAAGGATATACAGAGACTTAGATCTGCTGAAATGAGATACCTTCGGAGGACTGCAGGATACACACTACTAGATCACAAAAAAAAAAATGAAGACATCTTAGAAGAATTACACATGGAACCTTTAGAAAACAAAATTTCTGATTATAAGTCAAGATGGGTACAACATGTTCATCGAATGGGAGATCGCAGAATACCCAAACTAATGTTAAGATATCAACCTGCAGGAAGAAGAAGACCAGGACGTCCACTCAAAAGACTTCTGGATGGTGTTTCTCTTGAGGCCGAAACAGGTCAACAAATGGCCTAAATTCGTGAATGTACTATGATGATGATGATGATGATGATTTTTATTGTTACATAATCTTATTAATTTTAATTTATAATACGCAGGATATTTTATTACCTTTAATTAAGTTTAGTAATAAAACTTTCGGATTACGTGGTTGAATAAAACATTTATTTAGATCAAATTATTTTCCTTGGATCTGCTCTTTTATCAGTTGATGAAGACTTCCAATTTATATCCGTGATTAAGTTATAACAAAATTTTCCAATTCAATTTAAAACTTTTAATTAAATGAACATGAAACGAATGTGGATGAAAACGCAGCGATACGAGCATTTACCACAACCAATCACAAAACAATTTAAATCCCCTTAAGGCTAAATATATCATAATTGAGCTAAACAACAAAAATTAGCCTGGGGTTTATTAGAAAACAAAACATCATTTTACAATAACGCACAATTTACTCGTAGCAATTTTTCTGATTTTATTTTCATATTTTCGTCAGACTATCAAACATACTGATCCAATGAATTCCCATGGGGGATGTGGATTCAAGGATCCATATATTCTCAGCCAATACTACCACTTTGCTACATGTTCCAAAACTTCATACAACTGCTGGATCTAAACATAGTAGATATCTAGGACCCAAATTATATCATCATCATCATCATCCGGTATCATGGCAGCTGCCGCCGTCTTCCGGAAACCAAACGCCATTCCTCTCTCTCCATCCATTGATCTTCCTCCAATCCTCTGATATTCATAGCTGCTTGTACCCCTTCTATCCAAGTTTTCTTCGGTCTTCCAATGGGATCCATTCCATAACAATTTTAGGCAATCTTTGCTCTGGCATTCTTTTGACATGGCCATACCACTGTAATCTTTACTTTTCTATAATGTCTATGATGTCCGGCTCCTCTTGTACACCCATAATTTCCCTTATTTCTTTATTTCGTATTCTATCCATTCTAGATTTTCCAGCTGATCATCTTAAAACATCCATTTCTGTATCTAAAATTCTTTTCATTTCCCTGGCAGGAATTTGCCAGACTTTGGCACCATATGTTAAAATGTTCTGAAATATGGTTTGATATATTTGTAATTTTCTATTTTTTGAAATATTTTTGCTCCACCAAACAGAGTTTAAAGCATTTATTGCTTGTTTTGGTTTGAGCGAATCTATTTTTAATTTCCACTGTGTTATCGCCTGAATGGTCTAATTTTGTTCCTAAGTAAGTGCGTTCAATACTAGGTTTTAGTTCTTCTCCATTGTTGAAAATTATATTTTCCATTTCTTCTCCTATACACAGATATTTAGTTTTCTCAATGTTTATATAATGTCCCCATTTTTCATATTCTTACCCAAATTATATAATGAATTGATTAGATCCAAATCCAGTGCTAACTAAATTGAACACAGCTAGCTTTAAAAACAATTAAATTAATTAAGTAATTAATTAATTAAGTGAATAAAATTAATCATTTGAATATTTTAAAGTAATAAATATGAAGCATCTGTTTTTGTATATGTTCTTTAACCTAATATATTACTAACTACTTTCTTCTGTATTATTGATTTTAATCCATCGCTTTTTCTAGACAATCGGCACTTTATGTCAGCCGGGTTGTCAGCCCTGCGTGACGGCCGCCTTTACCCCCAGAACAAGCGTCTGGTACTCATTTCCGTTAGAGGCTGAGTCGACCCCGGCACTATGGCCCTGGGGTCGACTCAGCCTCTAACGGAAATGAGTACCAGACGCTTGTTCTGGGGGTAAAGGCGGCCGTCACGCAGGGCTGACAACCCGGCTGACATAAAGTGCCGATTGTCTAGAAAAAGTGGGAACCTTAACCTCCTACTACCCCAAGGGCCTCCTGAGGCCTGTTGTGGGATCACTTTACATTATATGGTTTATATTATTTTATGTATATAATTTTCCATTGCATTAATTCTTTTGTTAGAATAAGTTCTACTCCCAATACATTATTATTTTTTTCTTTGTATGTGTCATAATTTATGTAAAAATTAAACTGGCCCCTAACTTTAAATGTAAGTTATATATTCTATTTGTATTATTCGTGTAACTGAACTGCACCCGAGCACGAGAACTTGCTCATTCGGGTGTCAATAATGTGTGTAACATTTATTTGTAAATACAATTTATTCTTATTCTGATCTTATCAATTGGACGTGAAGGAACTAAGAGTGGATACCCCTAAATTCCGACCAACTATACCCCTGCTACTGATTTGAAAGGAAGCCAGCGTGATTATGAACGAGTAAAGGAAGTTATTCAACCTCCACTGCCTGGAATGAAACTTGGACCGTTCGGTCGTCCTTCATTCTTACAAGGAGGGATTGTCTTGTTCCGATTGGAGAGAAGCAATTAAAATGCAAGCCAATGTATCGGCGCGGCGGTGCGTTCTTTGCCGGGCGGGTCTAGGGACGATGCCCTCTGTAGACGTTGTTGCAGAGAGCACGAAACCCTTGGGACTTGTCCGTTTGGGGAATCACTGAGAAACATTCGGCAACACACTATTCGAAACATGATGGCAGAAGCCTTGCGAGATTATGGATACACCGTTTATGAGGAAGTTCGTGGTGAGGCCACTAATGGAAGTAATATACGAATATATATTATTGCATTTAGATCATCTTCTAAAATTGGTATGATATTAGATCCCACAATTCGTTTTGAGACTCATCGTGCCCAACATGAGGAAGTTGACTGTGAAAAGAAAGCCATATATGAACCAACAGTTGACTATTACAAAGACTATTTAACTCATGCCCCAAATGGGAATCAATGACCAATCACGTTTCAATGATTTCTGTTTTACAACCAATCAGAGTCGTGTTTCACGAAATATTTATCAGTGTTATGATTACCATATTAAAGAAGGCTCCTCCTTTTTAATATTCTGAACAGGTCTGACCATTATTTTGCAGTGACTGAGGGAACAGTAAAGCCGCCATATTTTAATGTTCAAAATGGCAGAAACAAGATTTGGCTGTGCTTCAAATGAAGATATAGACGAAATACAAATTTGACAATTGTGTTTTTAAATAATTATATTACCGAGTTCTTTTTGATAATTCTGTGTTCAATAATTGTGTTTTTAAATAATGATTTTACCGAGTTGTTTACTAAAAAATAAATTAACCTATAATTTTGGTTATAATATACAGTTTGATGTGTTTAATTTTTTCTCCACTAGGATGCATTCTTATAATATTGCGATGATATTTCAAGTTTCCTACGCCAGATGGCAATATATAACAAACATTATATGATCTTGTTGCAGTGGATGGAGAAACGAAACATAATGTTTCTCATTTGTTTTCAAACATCGCCGTTTACATTAAATAAATAAATATTTTAAAGTAACTATATTTAAATAATGATTTGTGAGTAAATAGCTTAATTTTATTCGTTAAATAGTCCTAACAAATGCCACTCTTGATTTCCAAATTCTCTAGATAAATTGGAAATCACTCGTGGCATTACTTATAATAAACACCAATTAGATAGTATAACTGTCACAGAATTGATAATTGGGGCAGGATTCTTAGTTAAATTTTGGAATTCCTTAGATTTGGACAGAGTGTATCTTTCTAAAATTGCCATCGCTGCCATTAGAGGGTCAATTTCAATTTTAAGAAACTTTCTTTACAAAATTTCTACTTTATAGAATATACCTCAATTACAATTTGAATTTTTAAAATATATTTCACCAATTTCGGAAATTAATTGTCGGTATTACGTTGTCCTTGTGGCATTCCTCTAATGAGAAAAATTGTATGTAATGAAAAATAACGCGTCCATTTCGATAGCCAATAATGCTGAATTTGAACTCAGACAAGATCGATGGGATTTTTCCGGTGTGGAAAATTCGTCGAAACAATTCAGAGTTGTTTTAAAGCCGTGTTGCAATCCGTAGTGATAAAGTCGACTCAGTAATTTAGTTTACAAGTAGCATCAAAGGCAACTCTTTCCCTCTGATTTAAAAGATACATTGTTACTGCCAGGTACAGCCGGGGAGCTGTTGTTAGAGGCCTCTTAAATGCCACTCTAATCACCAAAAACTGAAAACAGTTCTATGCCAATAACACTGGTCAACATGATTTTTGTCTCATGAGTACCAATAGTTGTACTTAATGCAGTTTTTTATCGTGTTTTCAAATATGTATTCGGAATTTCTCCATCGCCCACAGTTTTTATTTCAATTTCAGTTAATGGATTTAAATATTTATTTTTTAAATAAACGTTTTTTCGTCCATTTATGTTCTTGGCACAGTGAGCGATGAGCACGGGGAACAATTTCATCAGGAGATTTCAGCTATGGGAAAGAGATATCAAGGCAAATGGAATCCTAATATGCTGGCCGATTATTGTTGGACCATCAAGAGGGATGTTCCACGGGTGAAATATAGCAGAAAATCGTAATTTCTTACTTTCTAGGTGAGTCCGAATGTTAGAATATTGTGTAGTTGCGAATGTAGAAACGATTGAAGTGTTTGAAATTATAAATGCCTGTCTCTCGGAAACCTTGCGTGATGGAGAAAACCCGATATCATATTTGAATTCAGGAGAAAAAATACTATCAGAATCACATATTTTTCTTTCTGAGACAAAAACAAAAGTTTCTTTTTTGTTCCTCAGTGTAATTTCTTCGCATTTTAAATTCACATTTCCATGTCTACTCCACGTGGAAATAATTATCTTAACAGCGCTGTAACTATTGTTTTTTTTTGCAGTATCTTTAGTTGGTAAATTAATTCTAGTGAATAAAAAGTGACAACGCCGCTTGATGCTAAATACTAAAAAAAAAAAAATAGCCGGCTGCTCTGGCCTGCGTCGTTAATCTCAGAGGTAGACAGGCAGTGTAGGGGTGACATGTGGTAAGCATGTCGGGTCCCCCAGCCGTTATAGCTGGTCTTCTCAACTTGGAATCACTACTTATTGTAGCTTCCCAAATGCCACACGATCCTGGGTGGGCACCGGTCCCATACTGGCCTAAATTCCATGAGAAAATTTCTTCCCCATGCAGACTCGAACCAGCGCAAGTCCCGTAGCTCTGCGCCAAGGCATCTTGCCTTAACCACTCGGCTACGAAGCTAACGGCCTACTATTGCGTGTAAAATAGACCTATGTAGCCACAAAGCAAAGCGCCTATAAATCTAAATGACCGAGCCGAATATACGTTAAAGTACACTTGATTAAGGAAGAGATACTAGATTGAAGTTTTATAAAACATTGGCAGTTCCTGCATTACTTTATGGGAGCGAAACTTGTGTAATGACCAAAAAATTGCAAAGTAGAATACAAAGAAATGAACTTCCTTAGAAGAACAAAAGGCTGCACAAAATTGGATCGGAATAAGAATGAAGATAAGAACAGAGTTAAATATATATCCATTGAATGAGAAAAATCAGAGAATATAGAGAGAAATGGTTTACACATGTGGAAAGAATGAATGTAACAAGATTACCAAGAGCAGCATTCAACTACAAGCCAAGAGGTTCAAGGAATGTAGGAAGGCCTGTGAAAAGATGGACAGAACAAGTGTGAGGCGGAACAGGCAATTTATGCCCAGCCCGTAAAGTGAAGAAGAAGAAGAAGAAGAAGAAGACTTGATTATTGAAAAAGTGTTTCTGGTAAAATTCCTAAGTGTAGGATCTTATCATCTGGGGTATCGGTTACAAATTGAGTAGAAATAGGGAACATTAAACTCAACTAAAAAGAAAAATAAATAATGTGTACATTTCCGATCTTTTTCAGACATTATCACAATAATTTTAAACGTGTGAGTTGAACCGATTTAAAGAGAAAACATGCTGTTGTTTCTTTGTGAATGCAGCTTAAATGATAAAAGGTAATGTACTACGGTACTCGGCCTGCTTTGAAGTACGTATTGTACACTACGAAAAAAAATCTGATTTATAGAACACGCCTGCGTGTTTTCTTTTTTCGTCAAAGACGCCAATGATTTATGTTTCATTTAAATTACAGTTTCGCTTTGTAGTTAGAAACACTTTGTGTGAATGTTTGTTCCATTATGCAAATTACACTCCTAGGGTATCTAATAATAATTTATCTATCTATCTTTGGGTTTTTTTACTGCTGCTGCCGTCTTCCCGTGCCAAACCTCCAATGCCTAATAATAATAATAATAATGATGATGATAGTGATCGTGATCGTGGTGGTGATGATGATGATGACGATTATGATTATGATGATTATGATGATGATAAAATATTAATAATAAAAAATGAAAAAATAATAGCTTTATTTTAACTTTTATAAGATTCATGATGTCTTCCGTTGAGGTATTATTCAAATTTAAAATATAAAATTATGGAATATTCACCTGAAAGGTCCGTCTCCTCAACTTAATTAATTATTTAACTGTAGCGCTTTCGGGACTTGTCCCATCATCGGCAGAATTCAAAACTGGTGTTTCACTGAAGATCTGGTAGAGTGGGGTTACATGTATTGGGTTCGTTTTCGTTTATCAGGTCGTTGTTGTGAGCTGCTTTCATGATTTCCATCTCTTCGAGTACGTTTATCTTCGCTGGATTATTTTCTCTGTGCATTACATGTTAAATATTGAAAACACCCTAACAGTAATGCACAGATAAAATAATCCAGCGAAGATAAACGTACTCGAAGAGATGGAAATCATGAAAGCAGCTCACAACAACGACCTGATAAACGAAAAGAACCCAATACATGTAACCCCACTCTACCAGATCTTCACTGAAACACCAGTTTTGTATCCTGCCGATGTTGGGACAAGTCCCGAAAGCGCTACAGTTAAATAATTAATTAAGTTGAGGAGACCGACCTTTCAGGTGAATATTCCATGGTTTTATATTTTAAGCTTTATTTTATCTGGCAGAGGTAAGACCTTACGGCCTTGTCTACCACTCAACCAAGTTAAAAAAATACAAAAATGATTATTACATCTATTACAATAAAAATAAATAGTACGCAGTATTTTAAAATCATTAGGAAGTAACATTATTGAATTTGTATTTTTTAACATTCTTACCTCATATGTCTAATTAAACAATCATATGAGGCAAGAATGTTAAAAAAATGCACACTCAATTATTACATAGTATGTCTAGAATATAATTATTATTTACAAAATATTTTTAATTTAATATAGATTTAACAAATGAAATATAAAATACACAAGATACAAAAAAAAAGTGGAAAAAATCATTAATGACATAGAATCAATTTAGCTCTAGAGAAAAATTAATTATTTGACAACAGGTAACTGTATAAGCGTGACTTAAAAGTTTCAAGTGTGCGGCAACCCCTTGATATCTTGAGGAAGGAAATTCCAGCAGCGAGCAAAGGCTACTGTGAAAGAAGTAGAACAAGAGGAAGTGCTATGAAGAGGGATTATTAGCAGACTGTTATCTTGTGACCTAGTGTCAATATTGTGGTAAGAAGACAACTTCTCAAATCTGTACGCCAGGTAACTGGGAGTGTAGGAATTCAGAAGCTTGAAAATAAGTGAAAGAGAGAGAAATTTACGTCTGTCAGTAACAGCAAGAACTCTTTTAAGACTAGTTTGACAGTAGATTCTATGTCGCTAAATTGTATTTTCAGAATCTCAGCGATTTATGTAAGTTAAACCTCCTCCGCAATTCTTATCCGACACAGGGCCGGGTCGAGGGATGAGATGCGATGAACTCTGTTACATTGGAGGTCTGAGATAACGGCCGACCACGCCTGACATACCATCCCAGGGGCAGTTTAACGAAATGAAACAAAATTAATGAGATGAGAATGGACAAATAGTGGAATCAAATTTGTGGCAGGGGAAAACTGGAGAAACCTCAAGAAAAATCTGCCTAGACTCCATTTCGTCGACCATGAAACCGACATAGGGTGTCGGAGACGTGAATGCTAGACCCTAGAGGTCAGAGGCAAGAATATACCACACGGCACACACTGTAGCTGATCTGAATCGTACCTGGGGCTGAGAAATGCTTTTCGATCCACCGGACTTAAGCCCCTGTGAATATAATTTGATCTCTAAGATGAAGAAACCTATCGTAACATTCTATTCCAGTCTGTTCCCGAGATCTGCTGGCATTAAGCGGTCCGTCGGAAACATCAACAGAACAGGAGCTGCTACAGGGAAACTAAGACTACTACATCACTGGCAATGAGTTGTAGACAATGCTGGCTACTATACTGAAAGCCTGTAGAAGTTTCACAGGTCTGTTACTTGTAATATTATTGTGTTTTCTTTATGTAATTGTAAGGTTAATGTTTTTAGTGTATAATGCTATTGTGTTATTATTTAATTGTAATTATTATTATTTTGTTTTCTTTATGTAATTGTAATGTTATTGCTATTGTGTTATTACTTAATTGTAATATTATTGTGTTTTCTTTATGTAATTGTAATGTTAATGTTTTTACTGTATAATGCTATTGTGTTATTATTTAATGGTAATATTTTTATTGTGTTTTCTTTATGTAATTGTAATGTTATTGCTGTTTTTGTTTATTTTTCTTTACACTAGTACCAATTATTACTTTATTGTAACGGACTGTCAACAGCACGTACGGCTTACTGCCCGTGCGACCCATATTTGTAAATATCTTACTTTTTGTCTAATAAAGTCCTACTACTACTACTTGAGTACTAGTAATAAATATAGTTGACACTATTAAATTTACAACGTAAGTATTTGTATATTAATACGATTCATGATGTGTTCCGTTGAGGTTTATTCAAAATTAATATACAATTATAGAATATTCACCTGAAAGGTCCGTCTCCTCAACTTAATTATCATTTAACTGTAGCGCTTTCGGGACTTGTCCCATCATCGGCAGGATTTAAAACTGGTGTTTCACTGAAGATCTGGTAGAGGGGGTTGCATGTATTGGGTTCGTTTTCGTTTATCAGGCTGTCGTTGTGAGCTGCTTTCATGATTTCCATCTCTTCGAGTACGTTTATCTTCGCTGGATTATTTTCTCTGTGCATTACTGTTAGGGTGTTTTCAATATTTAACATGCGATGCCCTTCATTCACGCAGAAGGTAAATCAAGCTATGCAAAACACGTTATCCATGAAGGACATCGCATGTTAAATATTGAAAACACCCTAACAGTTATGCACAGAGAAAATAATCCAGCGAAGATAAACGTACTCGAAGAGATGGAAATCATGAAAGCAGCTCACAACGACAGCCTGATAAACGAAAACGAACCCAATACATGCAACCCCCTCTACCAGATCTTCAGTGAAACACCAGTTTTGAATCCTGCCGATGATGGGACAAGTCCCGAAAGCGCTACAGTTAAATGATAATAAGTTGAGGAGACGGACCTTTCAGGTGAATATTCTATAATTTTATATTAATATTAATACGTGAAGGAAAAACTTTGTACCACCTTTTAAAGCAGATTGTGCGCATGGAGGAGTGTGATATTTGCCATAATTAAAGTTCATATAGAGAAGGAGTGCAGAAAAATAAAATTTGTGTATACTATGTGTTATAAACAAATTGAATTAAACAAAATATTGTTTCTAAGGAATTTTAGTGTATTAATCATTCATTTGTTTACGTTCATACTGAAAGTGCATTGTTGCAAAAAGAAAATTGTGCAGCAGCAATGTGAATTGACTTACTCTCGCGTATTTATTATTAGTGATTTTAAAAAAAAGTGAGTACATTTTATTATTTACATTTAAATTAAACCCTGTCTAATCTTTGTTTCAGTAATTTCATTACATTTTTTTTAATATTTACATATTGGCACCTACTTCCATTATGCCTCGACATAGAACATTCACGGGTCGGAGTGAGAGACAAAGAAGAAGGGATATATTCCCATACACGTAATAATAGGCCAAATGCAAATTTAAATAGTATACACATGTCTTTTGGACCAAAGAGAGATGAACAGACAGGTAAATGGAGAAGACTACATAACAATGAACTACATGGTCTTTATAGTAAGCCAGATATAATAAGAACAGTTAAGTCTCGTAAACTGCAATGGGCAGGACATGTTGTGCGTATAGGGATTGAAAGACGTGCATGGAAGCTTCTTGTAGGGAAGCCAGAGGGAAAACACCCAGTTGGTAGACCAAGAATGAGGTGGGAGAACAACATTAACTATGATTTGAGGGAGGTGGATTATACGGGGAATGATTGGAAAGCATTAGCTCAGGATATGGATGTATGGAGAGCTTATGTCCGCGCGGTTATGAACTTACGGGTTCGATAGTGCCTGTGAGTGAGTAAGTATACACATGTCAAATGACACGTTATTGTTTTTTTAAATATGGCTTAGCCAAGCTATACCACATATTTCCTATCATTCGTAGTTTTAAAATAAATTGAAAGTTAATGCATAATGACGTATTTGTGACAAACGTAAAAGTTTAATGAATTCTGGTCGAATTTCGACCGCTGGGCGACCACTAGTAGGCTATGTATAATTTTATTAGTTTTAATCGTCATTAACTTTGTTGTGTTATAGATCTTACTTTTATTATTGCTCAGTCATTTCTCTACTTTTTTGTATTTGAATGTGGCATAATTATGTTTGACCTGGTGAGTGGAAGAGAAGAGCACATCTCATTAACTCCACAGGGTATATAATATAATGGTATTACTTTTACACAATGGCAAATGAATCAGTCTCAATTGACAAGTAAGGATAATCAGGAAACGAACTCAGGACTAATTAAAACTGTATGGAAATAAGTTTGGATTGACGGACGGAACGTAATGACTGATGATGAGAGAGGGATAAATGCATTTATCTCAATAACCTATCGCCGCAAAATCTGTCAGATATTTCATCATTTAATCCATTGTGCATTATAGATGCAAATTTTTATCCATTCACTCTTGTGTCCATGGAAGTCGTTCTGTATCAAAACGTATCGTACATTTGCCCATATATTGTTAAAAATGTACCTAGAATGTAATATACCTTGCATTTGTATATTACGGCGCCGCGTACAGTAAACAACAGTGAAACCTGTTTCTACTCAACAGCTTACAAAGTTACAAGATAGCTTTTTTTTGTCAAATAGGTAAGAATTTGGATAGAAGGGGTACAAGCAGCTATGAATATCAGAGGATTGGAGGAAGATCAATGGATGGACAGAGAGGAATGACGTTTGGTTTCGGGAAGACAGCGGCAGCTGCCATGATACCGGATGATAATGATGATGAGGTAAGTCTCCACTGATTTATTAATTTTACAAAATAACTCTCAACTTAACTCCTTCTGGGTTAAATAATAATAATAATAATCAGTATGACGTCAAACGCTCACTTCACAAGTATATGAAGCCTGTTACCGAACGACATTAAACAGTATTTATAGGAAAGTGATCAAATATGGAATAGGCTTATTTTTGGAGTAAAAAAATTAAACCAATTTTAGTAAAAATACAGAGCTATTTAGAAAGAAGGAACAGTTTTCAAACATTTATTTCTTCCAAACTACAAAAAAAAATATAGAAACAATGCCAACGTTCCTGGAAAGAGAAAAGTTCAAATTCCACTATAGTATGCATTCAAAATAAGCACCACGACAAATATTAAAACAATGGCTCATTTCTTGCCACACACGAATCAGCTGGTCTCTAGTTATCGAATTCACAGCTTCAACAATTCGATGTCACAGACTTTCAAGAGTGTCAGACATAGGGAGGAATAGAAACACGGACTTTTACGTATCCCCACAGATAAAAATCACACGGGGTTAGGTCTAGTAACCTGGGAGGCCATCGGCGATCAAGTTGATTTTCTGCTCCTCCTCTTCCAATCCAACGTCCTATTGTGTCGCCATTTTGATACAAACAATTAACATGGGAAGCAACAGCGCCAATGCGGCTGTGATGGGAACTTCATACTTTTCTCTTTCCAGAAACGTTGGAATTGTGTTTCTAGTTTTTGTAGTTTGAAAGAAATAAATTTATGAAGTCTGTTTCTTCTTTCTGAAGAAATATGTTTATTAATGATAAGTCATATGTTTTTGTTTGACTTAGTAATTTTCTTATATTCTTCTTCTTCTTCCTTCCAAGTATTAGGCCAAGGCCTGTTACGATCCTATAGAAAATTTTCCCTCCAGCGTTTTGATCCTTCCGGGAAATTCTCGTATAAGACTTGAAAGCATAATAATAGTCCCTTCGATTGGTTGCTGGCCAAAGGAAGGCAAGACCAGTGATGGGGCTGCCATCTTATAGCCTCTAGTCAGGCTTTTCTGGAGAAGAAAAGAAAATAAAGGAAAGAAGAAATGGAAGAAAGGAAAGACTCCCTAGACCTCGGATGCCCCAATAGCGTCGGAGTCGAAAAAAACAAGAGTTAACCAAGAGAGGTTAGATAGTAAAGTTAAAAGAGTGCAAAACACAAGTAAGTGGAAGAAATGTTTTGCTCAGCTTGGGCACCTTGTGGTCGCCATCCACATATCCCCTAGATGAGGACCCCTATTGTTACTAATTAACAGTATAAAATCTAGAATAATGAATAGTGATCATCACAATCCATGCAAGTATTAGTCCATGTGGCCTGTTATGGTTTCAAAGAGGAATTTTCCATCCAGCGTTTTTTTTTGGACGTGCCAGCGATCTTTTGCCTTGGGGACAGTAACGAAGCATAGCTTTTGGAATTCTGTGATATGGGATTGGTTGAAGATGGGCTTTCCAATTGTTGTGGTAGCTTTGTATATGATGAAGAATGGGGTTCATATCAAACTCTTCCATAATTTCCTCATTTCTTTTATGATCCCACTTTGTATAGCCTGCTGTTCGGCGCATAAATCATATCTCTTTTGCTATTATTCGGCATTCATCTCTTCTTCGTAATAAATAATGATAAAGACTAGAATAGGTACTTAAATATGGACTACGAAATAAGGCACAACAAAAATAAAATAAACCAATGAAGATGAACGAGGAAATTACTGATGATTGTACAGACCCTGATAATGACAAAATAAGCTAGATAAAGATAACGAAACCTGCTCTACTATACGGAAGTGAATGCTGGACACTTCGAGCAAAAGATAAATCCCGCATTAATAGTTCACAAATGAGATTCCTCCGATCACTAACTGGAGTAACATTTAGGGATAGAATGAAAAGTGATGATAAGGATGCAGTGGAATAGTAGGGAAATGGTTGAACATATACAAAATTATCATAAGTAATGCCACGAGTGATTTCCAATTTATCTAGAGAATTTGGAAATCAAGAGTGGCATTTGTTAGGACTATTTAACGAATAAAATTAAGCTGTTTACTCACAAATCATTATTTAACTGTAGTTATTTCAAAATATTTATATATTTAATGCAAACGGCGATGTTTGAAAACAAATGAGAAACGATAGGTACGCTTCTACTGCTTCTTTTGTTTATCACTGCAACCAGATCATACTATTTATTGCCAAAGGAACGCAATATTGTAAGAATGCTCTCTAGTGGAGAAAAAATGAAACATCAATCTGTATATTAATTCATTTCTGATGTCGTATGATGTAAATATTACAATTATATTTTTCTGGATTATTACCTGGGAAAAAATACATTTAAGAAAGTCAAACAGTGGTTTCTTTTTTTGGTGGTATAATAAATTTGCTACAAATGTTGACATGTATGCACTATATATACAATCTGGTAGCCGTATTTCTTACAGGCTCAGTCACTGCAAAATAACGGTCAGACCTGTTCAGAATATTAAAAACGAGGAGCTTTGTTTAATATATGGTAATTATAACACTGATAAATATTTCGTGAAACACGACTCTGATTGGTTGTAAAACAGAAATCATTGAAACGTGATTGGTCATTGACTCCCATTTGGGGCATGAGTTAAATAGTCAGATTAAATGGTTCCAACACGTCCAGAGAATGTCAAATTCCCGTTTACCAAAGATGATTTACCACCTCAACCCTAAAGGCAAAAGAGACCTCGGAAGACCCTTCAACCGATGGAAAGATAAGTTTTTGTAGTCGCAGAACGGGCATCATCACCCAATACTGCATTCGGAAGAAGAAGAGAAGAAGAAGATAACGAATCTGATGTTGTAGTAAGTAAATAATTTATTGATACTGCGGACGCAGAATGTATGTTCTATCAACATTTTTTATCTCTGGGAATATTCAACGAGAAGTTTAAGTGAAGTGTCTAATTTTTGGACTCATTCTCGAGTTCGTGTTGCTGGAAAACGAGACTCCCGTGGCTGTATTTCTTTCTAGCCGCTCTCGCTTACGAGAGCGAGCGGGAGTAAGACAGAGTTTTATCGCCATTAGTTTTAGCCCTTTTCACTGGTATAGGGCTTACTTTGGATAGAGTTACACGACCTAAATTGCTTTGATCATGAATGGGGAGGGAAGATCCATGAGAACATTCACATTCTATAATTCTTCTTCTTCTTCTTCTTCTTCTTCTTCCTTTCCAGGATTAGGTCAATGCGACCTGTTCCGGTCTCAAGTCCATCGTTTCCTTGGCCGCCTCGAAAATCTTTTTCCATGTGGTTTGTAGGTGTTGATCGTTTTGGGTAATCTTGTATTGTCCATTCTGTCTAAATGTTCTTTCCATTGGTATTTGTGCTCTTCTAGTTTATCAACTATTGAAAATATCTATTCATTTCTTATTGATTCATTGTGTAATCTATCCATGTGTGTACATCCTTTTACGGATCTTAAAAATTTCATTTCAGTGGCTTGAATGTGTGAGATATCTTTTTTTGTAAGTACCCAAGATTCAGATCCATATAAAAGAACAGGTACATCCATAATTTTATAAAACCTGAGCTGAGTTTCTCTTCAAGTCTTTCGGAGGGTTCTTCTTATGGTGCCACACATCATTTGATATCGGTTTAATTTATTATGTATATCCCAATCATAGCTATATGTTATATCTGAACCATGATAGTTAAAGTGTGCTATCTGTTCTATTATTTCATTATTGATCACCATTTTTGCTCTGACTGGCACTTTGCTCTGAAAATCCATAATTTTAGTTTTTGAAGTTGATTCTACAATTGCTTCAAATTTAATCAATGATGTTCCTTTATCAACTAGAGGGACCCTAGAATATCACACTACACAGATAATAGGGTATGCGGAAGACATATGTCTCTTAAGCAGAAGTAACAAGCCATTCAAGAATTGTATACAGAATTTAAAGCAGCCACAGAAGATATAGGCCTAGAAATCAACATACAAAAAACACAAGTTATGATACAGACAGGTGTCAAACCAATGACAGAACAGCGCTCTAATAGCATAAAAGAATTAGGTTTTAACATTGTGAAATGTTTAAACTATCTTGGCTCATGTATTACAGATAACAACAACCAACGCATTGAAGTACAAAGAAGACTGAAACAGACCAACAAAGCTTATTACTCATTTCATAAAGTAGTGAAGAGTAATAACATACACTCAGCAACTAAAATAAGGCTATATAAAGTTTTAATAAGAAGAGTTTTGACCTATGGTAGTGAGACATGGAACCTCACTAAAAGATCAGAGATAGCACTAAATAATTTTGAAAAAAAAAAGTACTCAGGACAATATTTGGACCGATAAATATTAATGGTCAGTGGAGAATACGATACAACAAAGAATTGTACGACAAATACAATGAACCTGACATTGTCACTTTTATTAAATTTAAAAAAAAATTGGAATGGGCTGGCCATGTACAAAGGCTCTCAACAGACCGAGCACAGAAAAAGGTGTTTACAGACGTTTTATACGGAGTAGACGAGTTGGAAGACCGAAACAAAAAACAATGGGAGGATGGTATTAAGGAAGATGCTTGCAAACCTACTTAAGTGTCGTAAATGGAGGCTTGCTGCAAAAAATAAAATTGCTCTAGCGGTAACATTTTTTGATGTTTTACAACGAAAATCAGTATATCCTATTAAAATAAACCGAGGTAGGTATTATTAAAAAATGAGCGAAATCCGGCAATTAGAAGTGGAGGTTTACTTGAAATCCGAAATCAACGCCATGTTTGGTTGGTCTCACCGTATATCACACAATTTAATTAACCTCTAAAATTTGATTTATTTAAGCGCAGCAACGAGTAACACTAAGAAATTGGGACTGGAATTAAATAATAAAACTAAACATTTAGTCACATATAGAAATACATTAATTATATAATTGAAATGGACAGTTACTGACAAATGAGGGGAATTTTACCTAGGAACAATAATAACAAATAGGAATGAGATGACAAAGAAATTAAACATACGGTCAATTCTGGAAATGCGTGCTATTATGCATTACAGAGATTCGAGACTCTTTACATCCCAACTCCTTTCAAAAAACGTTAAACTGAAAATATATAAAATTATTATATCTGCTATATTATATGGATGCGAAACATGGACTCTTACTTTAAGGGAGGAAAGGAGATTACAAGTATTTGAGAATAAAGTTCTTAGGAAAAGTTTTGGACCAAAGACAGGTGAATGGAGAAGACTGCATAACAGTGAACTACATGGTCTTTATAGGAAGCAGATATAATAAGAACAGTTACGTGTCGTAGACTACTATGGACAGGACATGTGCACGAATGGGGAATGAAAGACGTGCATGGAAGCTTCTTGTAGAAAACCAGAGGGAAAACGCCCAGTTGGTAGACCAAGAATGAGATGGGAGAATGACATTAACTATGATTTGAGGGAAGTAGATTATACAGGGAATGTTTGGAAAACATTAGCTCAGGATAGGGATATATTGAGAGCTTATGTCCGCGCGGCCATGAACCTACGGGTTCGATAGTGCCAGTAAGTTAGTTACGCGTAGAAACGCACGCCGGGTATTAGCTAGTATTCATCTTCTTCTCTTCTTAAACTTAATTTGTAGGATTTTCATCCTGTTTTATTTCCAAAATCACTCCTCGGAGGAAGACGTACTGGATGTGTATTGTCTATCCATCTCTTGGCTGATCTTCCTCTTGTTCTTCTCCCGTCCATTGGTCTATCTTCTTTAGCTCTTTTTGCAAGCCGGTTTCCTTCAATTCTTTCTATATGAGCCTTCCAATATTTTCGTCTAAAAAGTAAAGTAAAGTAATCCCACTACAGGCCTCAGGAGGCCCTTGGGGTAGTAGGAGGTTAAGGCTCCCACTTTTTCTAGACAATCGGCACTTGATGTCAGCCGGGTTGTCAGCCCTGCGTGACGGCCGCCTTTACCCCAGAACAAGCGTCTGGTACTCATTTCCGTTAGAGGCTGAGTAGTGCGCCAGAAGGTTTTGGTCAGTTTAAAAATCCTGACCCCATCGGGACTTGAACCCTCGACCTTCCGACTTGTAGCGCAGTGCCTTAACCACTACGCTACGGCGTGCCCCCAATATTATCGTCTATCTATAATAAATTTGGTTATGTCTTGAATATGGCATTTGTCCCTAATTTCTGTTGTGTATTTTATCAAATAATGTTTTCCCCTGAATAGTTCTTAAGATTTTCATTTCGCATGTGCTTATTATTTGTTTAGTTTTTGTTGTATCAGCCCTAGTTTCTGCTCCATATATGATAACTGATCGAACTATCGTTTTGTGTATGCGGGTTTTGCTTTCTATTGACATATGTTTGTTGCGCCAAATTAAATTTTTCATAGATCCTGATATTTGTTATTGATTAGCTAGTATTCATATAGATATTTTATCATTCCTGGTATTGAAACCAGAGGGTTTAGAATTTAATTATATTGGTAAGTTATTTGTTAATCTTCAGTTTTGTAGACATCTCTAATGGATTTTATTGACATAATGCGTGTAAAGAACAAAGTTTGCGAAAGTGTGGGCGTGTGTCTGAATTACAGTAAACATGATCGCAGATGCGATCTATTTGTTGTTGATTTAAATTAAGAAGAGATGTGACGTAGGTGCAACTTCAATCAAACTGTGTTAAGTCAATACGAGAAACTTTTACCATATTAACAAGGTAGAAGTGATTGCTCCACGGATTCTTTGACCTAGTTTCACAAAGTACTGTACTTTGATAATTTCAATCACTGTTTTGAGAGCTCAAACAAATCTGGCAACTCGTGTCTCACTGATTTGTGCTGTGATGGACCAGTGATCATGCTCCTGCCTCTAGTTCAGATGGTCGCGGGTTCAAACCCGGCCGGGGTCGATGGATTTTTTTTGGGACGGAAAAATCCACGAGGCTAAGTACTCCGGGAGAGACTTCAAGCCGTGGGTCCCGAGCCTGAATTTTTTTTTTTGTATTGTAAGCCTATGTTTTCCCTTTACAGAGATTTAGGCGCTCTCCCCTTGCAGGGAAGAATTTGAACCATACTAATTTAGTTACACTTGTTTTCGTATAGATGTCATTTTGAGTGGTACGTGGTCAGCGTTCCGCCTCATACTGACATCTAGGAAACCAAGGTAGTACTAGGACGGGAAAATTCGGTAAATTTTGCTTAGAGGCCTTTTCATTCAGGCTTAAGGACTTTTTACGAGCCTGAAAATCTTCAGACTCGGGACCCACGGCTTAAAGTCCCTCCCGGAGGACTTGCTACTTGGATTTTTCCGTCCTAAAAAAATCCATCGACCCCGGCCGGGTTTGAACCCGCGACTCTTGGGACCAGAGGCAAGGAGCATAACCACTAGTCCACCGCGGCCAACCCTGAAAATTTTCAGGCTTGTAAGAGATCCTCAAGCCTGAATAAAGAGGCCTCTAAGCAAAATTTACCGACATCAACGTCCTGGTAGTACCTTAGTTTCCTGTTAGATGTCCCATTGGATTAGTGTGTTGGCCGCATGACATCTGTTATCAAATAAATAGGTTTTATTAAACACAATGTGTACATTTTGAGTTTTCATCAGTCCTTTGTAATTGTGGCGAGAGGCTGAGTTCTGCTTTTGCATTTCATTAGGTGGTACTTGAAGCATGGTTCGTACATCTGCAGTCCTCCTTGGAGTCGTGGTATGACGGATTCTGGGATATTTTCCCATGGAAACCATGCGCGGCGAAGCGTGTGTATATGTTGCGAAGTTAGAAGTTCGGGTCTTTCCACACATCAGTTTTCATCGTTGCTGTGTCCATTATCTCCATCGGTATTGCATTTGTTTTGTTTTGTCTCTCTTTGATGGCGTCTTTATATGCCTGGGTTTCTGGTAGAATGAAGCGAAGCTTGATGTCCCCAATGAAGTAGGATTCATGTGCTATTCTGTAGGCGTAGCTGTTTCTTGTGTACTTTGAGAGCGACAAGGCTGTTTTGAGATATCTGGCTTTGACATTCTCCATTTTCTTGAGGTTTTTCGCTGTTAGGTGAATCCAAATTATCTGAATACCGTATGAGACCGCTGGTGCTACCTTGAATTGGAACAGCGCCATCGCCGTTGGCAGTGACACTCTATGAAGCTTGGGGATGTCGAACATCGAATTTATTGCCGCTGTGGTCCTGTCTTGTATATGCATGGTGAACGTAGTTCCAGTGGTCTGCAGCGTCACTCCCAGGTACTTAAAGTTGGGGACTATTTCTAGGGCTGAGTCGCCGAACATAAAGTGGTCCTTTTTTGGTAGTCTCCCTCCTCTTATGAAGTTCATTGCTTTTGTTTTGGAGCTATTTATTTCCATTGAATTTTCTGACGCCATTTTCTGATATTCTCTATGCCCCCTCTCTCTCTCTCTCTCTCTCTCTCTCTCTCTCTCTCTCTATATATATATATATATATATATATATATATATATATATGTCCACCGCTGTGGTCTCGAGGTAGCGTGCTGCCTTGTCACGCAGCGGGCCCGGGTTCGATCCCCGGTCGGGGCAGTTTTTCTGCGTGAGGTTTTTATGGGGGTTTTTCCTCACCTGTAAGACAAATGTCAGAAAAACTTTAAGGCCCAAACGGTCCCCGAAATCATATGGCCATCATCTTCCTCCTCATCATCATCCTTATTATTATCATCATCACCATCATCCTTCACCGGTGTGGAAAGCAACGGGAAGCTACCACACCTACAACAATTCCCTAGTAAAGCTGCAAGCATAGCATGAAAATGCTATGATTGCAGTGAAGGACCTGCCTTCGGGCAGAATTACTATGGATGGATTTATATATATATTTGAATTCAGGAGAAAAAATACTATCTGAATCACATATTTTTCTTTCTGAGACAAAAAAAAAGTTTCTTTTTGTTGCTCAGTGTTATTTGCTATATTCAATGTATTTTTTGGAGAGTCAGTTACTGCAAAATAATGCTCTGACCTGTTCAGAATATTAAAAAGGAGGAGCTTTCTTTATCACAAAAGCAGGAGCTGGTAAAATAATCCGTTAAAGAGCGAAGTGAAATACTACTGTCATTGGTTGTAAAACAAAATTCATTGAAACGTGATTGGTCAATAACTCCCATTTGGGGCATGTGTTAAATAGTCATGTAGATGCATTCCGCATTAAAATTTTTGGATGGCAAATAAGTTTGGATCACTATTACAGTGTTTGTTACATGTGTGTGTGAGGAATACAGATTGTAATTTTAATGGAACCATAAAATGAATAGGTAATAATGATATATTGGATCAGGTGATCAAATTCCAATTGATCATTTTGGCTTTACGACTGAAAAAACTCAAGAGTAACATTTCAATCGATTTGATCGGTAACTAGATTTGAACTCGGGAACTTTAAAATAAGTTATGAATCTATCGCTTGAGTCAAACTTCATTGTTAAAGAAAATATGTTTTAGAAAATTAGTTAAGCAATATAGTGGCATAGCACATTTTTGTACCTAGATACACAAGTGGACAACAGCACGTGTAATTAACATGACAAATGAAAAGCGATATGAATGCATTATATTGTCACATGAGGCTCTTTTTTATTTGTTTCAAAATGACAACCTACCTAGGAGGCTTAGTTGCACAGAGAGTTCGTTTCATTTGAGATATATAATTTACAAACAAGAATTTATTCATCAGTTGAGAGAAGATTTTTTTTTCAGATTATTCAATAAAATATTAAAATCTGAAAAAAAAACAAACGTAATTTATAAAGATGAATTAAAAAATGCTTACTCTTATATAAAAGTTATGTGGCAAGTAGTTTAATAGTGTATATATATATATATATATATATATATATATACGTTATAATTTAATTTTTGACATTGAGCAATCCACACATCCCTATCCTGAGCTAATATTTTTCAATCATTCCGTGTAATAATATAGTTCCCTCAAATCATAGCTAATGTTATTCTCCCACCTCATTATTGATCTACCAACTGGGCGTTTCCCTCTGGTTTTCCTATGAGAAGCTTCCATGCACACATTTCATTCCCATTCATGCCACATGTCCTGCCAATGAGTTTCTATTACATACCGTAAATATACGACATGGAATCACAACTTTTCTTCCTTCCGAAGGAATCCATACACAAGATTTTTGAACTCGTAAAAAAATAAATCTCCATGGTCATTTGGACGAAGTTATGTATCAACCGGCAAAGCGACATTTTTTAAAAATTGAGATTTTAATGCCATCTGTTGCATCGGCTCATGAAGCAAGTGTATGCACACTTTTAGAGCCAAATCTATAAATATAGCCTTATTATTAAAGAAAAATATAAATTCCATTAGTCCTATTAGAGATTTTGTATTTTGCAACAAACGGCTATGAAACAAGATCTTTGTAAATACTAATATACATTTTGCATCATGCAGCTAAGCGCCAAGTGTTCCTACTCTTAGATTGTTGATGCATAACTTCAAATAAAGAAAATAACTTGCAATATACAATAGACTATTGTTAGTTTGGCGCTACAATAAATAGTGATGATTGACTTAAACTTCAAACGTATTTTTCTTGAAACTTGCATGATGGCGCTTAGCTGGTTGTTGCACAACGTCGTCCATTTGAACCCTCAAATCTCTGGACCAGAGACGAGCATCATGATATAACCATACAGATCTTTGGATATATGCACAGCTCCCAAACTCTACCATCAGAGCCAACTCACTTTAATTTAACAAATGTATCGCACCGTGTATGTGCCCAGAGGCAATCTAATGTAACGTGATCTTCAAAACTGTTTTTGAACTGTGAACATATCACTGTAGAATAATTATTTGCAAATTCCAGTAGTTTTAAGCGAAAGTATCATGAAGTTACTTTCATTTTTTCCCAACAAAGGAAATTGATTGTAAAGCATTTGTGTGTTAGTAAACGTAAAAAAATAGTTTGTTAAAATTTACAATTTTGCATATTTTCCGCTTTCAGGATCAAACGTAATATGTCATTAAAACTGTGGAATTTCCATTTGTCTGATTTCGATTATAATACTGCAAACAAACTGTTATCGCAACTTCAGTATGAAAATTTAATAACTATTACACATTGTAAACGTCCAGTTCATAGGGTTCTTTGAGTTAGTGTTTATGTGTGTGTGTGTGTGTATATATATATATATATATATATATATATATATATATATATATATAAGTTATATATATATATATATATATATGTGGATGGCGACCACAAGGTGCCCAAGCTGTGCAAAACATTTCTTCCACTTACTTGTGTTTTGCACTCTTTTAACTTTACTATCTAACCTCTCTTGGTTAACTCTTGTTTTTTTTTTGGCGCCGAAGCTATTAGGGCATCCGAGGGCTAGGGAGTCTTTCCTTTCTTCCATTTCTTCTTTCCTTTATTTTCTTTTCTTCTCCAGAAAAGCCTGACCAGAGGCTATAAGATGGCAGCCCCATCACTGGTCTTGCCTTCCTTTGGCCAGCAACCAATCGAAGGGACTATTATTATGCTTTCAAGTCTTATACGAGAATTTCCCTCAAACGCTGGAGGGAAAATGTTCTATAGGATCGTAACAGGCCTTGGCCTAATACTTGGAAGGAAGAAGAAGATATATATATATACACAAATATGAAAGTTTTCTTGGGTTTTCCGCGTCTTGGATTCAAGCTCGGCCTCTGGCCACTGATTCCGACGTTTCGGCATGATTCCACATGCCATTATCAAGGAATGAGTCACATGTTTAGGTCTTATATAATAAAATGCATTCAGTTTTCGCTGTGGTCCGTTTCCACCCATCCAAGGTTTAGTTCTTATGTTGTTAAATACCTTCAGTTTTCAGTGTAGTCCGTTTCCGAAGCCGTACACCTATCCAAGGTTTAGTTCTTATATAAGAACTTAACATTCCTTGATAATGGCATGTGAGATCATGCCGAAACGTCGGAATCAGAGGCCGAACATGAATCCAAGACGCGGAAAACCCAAGAAAACTTTCATATTCATACTTATATCCGCGAAAATCTGCAATATAACACACACACGCACACACACACACACACACCACACACACACACACACACACACACACACACACACACACACACACATTAATCAAAATCGGTTCAGTCGTTTAGGCAGTTTTTAATCTAGGATCTCAAGTAAACATCTATTTCCAATTGTATTTCACTCATTTGTGAAACAATACCTACCTCTGTTTATTTTAATAGTATATACTGAGTTTCGTTGTGAAGCATCGAAAAATGTGACTGCAAGAGCGATTTTCCAATTTTCACTTCAGGTTAACTCCTATACCTAATGGTTTTAGAGGGTTCGATTGTGAATCGACGGACCCAATCAGATACTTACTTACTTACTTACTCACTGGCACTATCGGACCCGTAGGTTCATGGCCGCGCGGACATAAGCTCTCCATACATCCCTATCCTGAGCTAATGATTTCCAATCATTCCCTGTATAATCTACTTCCCTCAAATCATAGTTAAAGTTGTTCTCCCACCTCATTCTTGGTCTACCAACTGGGCGTTTTCCTTCTGGCTTTCCTACAAGAAGTTTCCATGCACGTCTTTCATTCCCCATACGCGCAACATGTTCTGCCCATCGCAGTCTACGAGACTTAACTGTTCTTATTATATCTGGCTTCCTATAAAGACCATGTAGTTCACTGTTACTTAGTCTTCTCCATTCACCTGTCTGTTCATCTCTCTTTGGTCCAAAAATTTTCCTAAGAACTTTATTCTCAAATACTCGTAATCTCCTTTCCTCCCTTAAAGTAAGAGTCCATGTTTCGCACCCATATAATATAACTGGTAGAATAATAGTTTTATATATTTTCAGCTTAACGTTTTTTGAAAGGAGTTGGAACATCAAAAGTCTCTGTAATGCATAATAGCACGCATTTCCAGAATTGAGCCTATGTTTAATTTCTTTGTGCATCTCATTCCTATTTGTGATTATTGTTCCTAGGTATTTGAATTCAGCCACTTCCTCAAAATTTCCCTCATTTATCATTAGCTGTCCATTTCCATTATATACCCAATCAGATACATACAACAAATTTAATCAAAATCGATCCAGTTGTTTAGGAGGAGTCCAGTGATAAACACACGCACAGAAGAACTGTTCATATAAAGATTTATGTATTTTTTTTGAGAGTTTCGACATTTGATGAGTTGTTTAAAATCTTATATCAGTAGCTGTGTATGTCTATCGTGTGTATTCGTATATATTATACAAATGCAACTCATATTAAATTTAATGCATTTTAAATAATTACTAATGGTTTAAATATATCATAAGTAATGCCACAAGTGACTACCAATTTATCTAGAGAATTTGGAAATCAAGAGTGGCATTTGTTTGGACTATCTAACGAATAGAATTAAGTTGTTTACTCACAAATGATTATTTAAATACAGTTATTTAAAGTATTTATATATTTAATGTAAACGGCGATGTATGAAAACAAATGAGAAACTTTTTTATGTTTCATTTGTTCAGCACTGCAACTATATTATATTTATTGCCAAATAGGATCGCAATATTGTAAGAATGCACCCTAGTGGAGAAAAAATGAAACACATCAAACTGTGTATTATAACCAACATTATAGGTTATTAATTAATTTCTGATGTCCTATGATGTAAATATGTCAATTGTATTTTTCTGGAACTTAAATACCCGGGAAATAATATGTTTAAGAAAGTGCAAACATTGGTTTTTTTTATTGTGGTATAATCAGTTGCTACATTTTTTTCTGTTATATTCCGCAAACGGTATATGGTTACATTCGTGCATTATATATACAATCTGGGAGCTACATGCATGCTAGGATTCTACGTGAGTATAATAAATATAAATTGATATATTCAACGTATTTGTTAGAGAGTCAGTCACTACAAATTAATGATCTGACCTGTTCAGAATATTAAAAAGGAGGAGCTTTCTTTAATTTGATAAACAGAAGTTGATAAGTATCGAGGTGAAACACGACTGTGATTGGTTGTAAAACAAAATTCATTGAAACGTGATTGGTCATAGACTCCCATTTGGGGCATGAGTTTAATAGTCATGTTAATTAAATACATCGTCAGCTATTGTTTTGTGACTGGAAAACCACGAAGAATATTTCAGTATGGTTTGTGGCATCAATATTTTTAACTCGTGGCATTCTGAATCCAGTCTCAAACGTTACCACTGAGCCAATTCGTACGATCTAATAGCACTGAACAACAAAAAATAAACTTTTTTTTTGTCTCAGAAACAAAAATATGTCATTCTGATAGTATTTATTCTCCTGAATTCAAATATGATATCGGTTTTTCTCCATCACGCAAGGTATCCGAGAGACAGGCATTTATAATTTCAAACACTTTAATATTTTCTACATTCGTAAATACACAATATTCGAACATTCGGAGTCGCCTAGAAAGTAAGAAATTACGATTTTATGCTATATTTCGCCTGTGGAGCATCCCTCTCGATGGTTCAACAATAATCGGCCAGCATATTAGGACATATATTGACATCTCTTTTCCATAGCTGAAATTTCCTGAGTTAGCTAATTTGGTTTTATTTTACAATGGACAAGAGGACGGAAAAACGTTTATTAAAAAAATAATTATTTAAATTCATTAATTGAAATTGAAATAAAAAAACTGTGGGTGATGGATAAATTCCGAATACATATTTGAAAACACGGTACTAGTAAAAACATACGGAAATAATCCTAAAAAATTGTTGAATATAATGATTGAAAATAATGAAATCAAAATAAATGTTCTAAAGTAAAGTTATCCCACAACAGGCCCGGAAGCCCTTGGGGTAGTAGGAGGTTAAGGCTCCCACTTTTTCTAGACAATCGGCACTTGATGTCAGCCGGGTTGTCAGCCCTGCGTGACGGCCGCCTTTACCCCCAGAACAGGCGTCTGGTACTCATTTCCGTTAGAGGCTGAGTCGACCCCAGGACCATAGTGCCGCCAGAAGGTTTGGGTCAGTTTAAAAATCCTGACCCCAACGGGACTTGAACCCTCGACCCTCCGGCTTGTAGCTCAGTGCCTTAACCACTACGCTACGGCGTTCCTTTACTAATACTTATATATCCGATTAGCGTTCTAAACTCTTTATGGAAGGTATTTAAGATAGAATTTCATAGAATGAAATTTCGTGAAGGAATAAGTCAAAATCTTGAAGGAATAATTATTAATCCTAAAAATGTTCTAGTGGTTAAGGCACTGCGCTACAAGCCGGAAGGTCGAGGGCTCAAGTCCCGGTGGGGTCAGGATTTTTAAACTGACCCAAACCTTCTGGCGGCACTATGGCCCTGGGGTCGACTCAGCCTCTAACGGAAATGAGTACCAGACGCTTGTTCTGGGGGTAAAGGCGGCCGTCACTCAGGGCTGACAACCTGGCTGACATCAAGTGCCGATTGTCAAGAAAAAGTGGGAGCCTTAACCTCCCCCTACCCCAAGGGCCTCTTGAGGCCTGTAGTGGGAATACTTTACAGTTACTTTACAAAAATGTTCTGAGAGGATCAATAATTTTAGCAGGAATTCTATTAAAGTTAGGGGGTATGGATTACTTCGAATATATAATTTATTAGCGAGAAAACTGAGCAACGATAAAAAAAAACTGCATTTAGTACAACTATTCGTACTCATGAGACAAAAATCATGTAGTTTTATTCACCTTTTAAAAAGTGGCGAAACTTTGTTGATGAGGAATTTGATTGGCCTATTCATGAGGGAACTTGAAGTGGCAAACTCTGGGACTTGCGCCTTTACGTTACAAGAAACCTGTTGATGTTTTACTTTGATGTGTTTGTACTCGGAAGTACGGACATGTCATAGGTGCAATTACTTTGACGTAGTATTCAAGTGTCTTTTCAAAGTGATACAGAGTGAAGTCACTTAGATCGTTGAATCCAAACTCATCCATCTGCCTGGGAATGTGCATAACCTAATATCTACTGAAACTTGGAAGATTCATATAAAACATATTTCAGTTTACTTTTTTCTTTTTCAACCATTCGACATTTTTCAATTGTTAAAAATAAATGTAAACTTGAACTTCTAGAGCGGATATTTACAAGTTTTCGGGCCACGAAATGCCGTACGGTCACTTCTTGCATTATTTAGCACGTCTTTTTTTACAGTATAGTGATTACCCGGTATTGCCCGGGAATATACTAATCTCGATCTTCTTGGCATAAATGAGCTAAAAGGCAAAATTCGTTATTGTGAGTTGTCCGTAAAAGAATACCCGCCATGTGCTGCTATGCTTGCACAGGGATCTACGTACTTGTCTCGATATTCTTGGCATCAATGAAAGATAAAACTGGTCATTGTGAGTTATCCATAAGAGATAAACATATGCTGTCGCGGACTTTTTTATAGAGCGTTTTGCGATATTTAATTCTGTGTACATTAATGTTCTGTATTTGTTATGGTTTAGGCAGCGTAAACCATTTAAGCGTCCAAAAAGAGCTACTTTTTTCATGTTTTCCACTACAAACGGCGATTTTTAAGGGTGTAGGAGTTGAGTATCACCAACTCTCTTATAGCCTATGTTCATCCCAGGAATCTCCTGAACATTTTGCAAAAAGCCCCATCACAATCGGATCAACGGTATGGCCTCGCATAAAGTACGAATAAACAAACAAACAAACAAATATATATATATATTTATTTATCTTTTCGTGCATCGTAGTTAGATCTAATAGAATAACTTCGTTTTGTATTTGGAGTCGAATCCAGTTTGCATTACTATACTTCAATCATGATTTACGAGCTTTCCGTAGTGAAATTTCAAAGAAAATGAAGTAATTTGGAAATTATTGGGGAAATATAAATGGAGAAACTGTAGAACTTGATTATTTCCTCAAAATCTGGTATATCTCATTTAGTTACTTGCTCATTACTTAAATATGTTTTAGAAGTAGCATTGCTAAGAGAAACATTAATTAATTTTGTTGTGACTTTGACAATATTCTGTTGTGTTGTGGTATGTGGAAGGGGGTTTTACATTTATTTGATCTTTTCAGGTGTTTCAGCTTTGTGTGTGATGCTTTATTAAGGAAACTCTCTCTCGCTCCCTCCGAGCAAATTAAACATCATGTTTTAATTAACTATAGTATCTTGTCCTTGTATCAAAATATATGTATCTAGTTCATTTATTTCACATGGTCTTTATAGGGAGCCAGATATATTAAGAATATTTAAGTCTCGTAGACTGCGATGGGCAGGACATGTGGCACGAATGGAGAATTTATTTTACATGATCTTTATAGGAAGCCAGATATAATAAGAACATTTAAGTCTCGTAGACTGCGATGGGCAGGACATGTGGCACGAATGGAGAATGAAGGATGTGCATGGAAGCTTCTTGTAGGGAAACCAGAGGGAAAAAGCCCAGTTGGTAGACCAAGAATAAGGTGGGGGAATGGCATTAACCATGACTTGAGGGAAATTAATTACACAGAGGATGATTGGAAAATAATAGTTCAGGATAGGGATGCAAGGAGAGCAAATGTCCGCGAGGCCATGAGCCTACAGGTTCGATGTGCCAGTGAGTTAGAGTTACTTAGTTCATTTATTTTGGTGTCTCTGTGAGCTGTATCTCCATTACTGTAAGCTTTAAGTCTCGTATTGGGGAGGTACCACGTTCAAATTCCGGAGGGTGATTGACCTGCATTCGTGAAAGCAATTAGTGTGTTAGAATTTTGTTTTTCCAATGTTCCATCATAAGTAACTGTAATTTGCATTAAAAATAAATGCTAGTGAACATATAAGACACATTAATATAATGTATGATTAAAAACTATAAAATAGTCACTTTGTAGATCCGTCTCCTTAACTTAAGTTATTTTAAAACTCTGTAGGCCTTTCGGGACTAGTCTCATCATCAGTAGATTGCATTAGGTCCGTACTTGTTGACCCTTGTTGAAGCACTGACTTGGTTGTGAATATTTTTTATAGAGGATTGTGTGAACTGGGTGTGTTCTCATTAAGAATCAGGTTGTTGTCGATTTCTCTTAGGATTGCGATTTCCTCCAGTTTATTTACCCCTCGTTGGAATGTTTTCTCTATGTAATATTGTGAGGGTATTATCTATGTTATGCATATGGTGTCCAGCCTGAATTTACATGTTTTGCGTAACTTGATTTTCCTCCATTATAAACAAAATCTCTAAAATGTTCTTTGAATCTAATGTTGATATTTCTGTTAGTTTTCCCAATGTAGAATTAATTGCAGTCTGTACATGTTAATTTGTATATGCCTTTATTGTTAAAATTATGTTTTTCTTCGATATTATTATTTATTAAATTGTGTAATTTATTACCAGTTTTGTATGCTATATATATAAAGTTTTTTTAGTGCGTTGTCTAATTTTACTAGTATCGATATAAGACACGTTTGAATAAAAACGACATATATTCACAATCTACTGCTAAATATTTACTAGATCCGAGAAGAAATACGACCTAAAAGTCAATGTTTTAATTAAAAATAAAAATACATCTCACTTATTAAAAATAACCGATGTAAGGGCATATTTAATTTCATACTTTTAAATTTGCGAAATCAAATGTCTTTTATATTTTATTGCTTTAATTTTAATAGTACGAAATGATGAGAATGATGGAATAACTTAAATATCCGTTAACAGGTCAATTATATTCAAATGTGGTACAGTCTCATCAAATTGCACAGGAGTGAAACCAGGTTGCTAGCCGTAATATTCCGACCGATGTTATCCCAGACATTTCCCGGTACTTGAAGCGAGAAGTTCCAGTTCAAACAGGAGAGAACCAGGAGAGGGTCTAGGAGTTGAGTATCACAACTCTCTTATAGCCTATGTTCATCCCGGGAATCTCCTGAACATTTTGCAAAAAGCCCCATCACAATCGGATCAACTGTATGGCCGCGCATAAAGTACGAAGAAACAAACATTAATTTTTATATAGCCCTATCTTTTACGGTTTCATTTACCAAAACATGGAATTCACTTCCGCCCTATGTCAGAGACTGTCAAACTATAACTTCCTTTAAAAACAAACTAAAGAATTATTTAATAACAAACTAACTTATACACCTCACTGATAGTATTCTTTTAACAATTAATAAATTTAATTATTTATGAAAATAATATTAAGAATAACAAATATTTTCATTTGTTTTGTTTTAAATATTGTATAATCGTAAAATTAGTTTTTCTATATCTCATTATTTTCCTTAGTTTTTATATACATTAGACAGGGGCAATTTATTAATATGTCTTGCTTGTATACATTTTATTAGTTTTAGTCTTAATTTTAACTAACATTAACTGGTTGCATTATAGATCGTAATATAATAGATATTATCTTTTTGATCAAAATTTTACTTAGTATTTAATATTAGAGTTAATTGAGATTGTTATATTCTGATGTAATATATGTTTGTCCTGGTGAGTGGAAGAGAAGGCCACATGACCTTAACTCCACCAGGCTAAATAAATCTAATCTAAATCTAATCTGATTAGATGTATTCTTCCTTATTTACAGAAATACTGTATACCACTATGAAATAAAATGTGTTAGTTTCAGAAAAATTGTAGAGTGTTTATCTTCGCATTGTTAGAATTTTTATCTGCAGAATATTTGAAATATTCCTGTGAAAATTTAATCTAATTTTGACTAAATAATACAATAATTGGCGGACTGGAAATACTACGTTATTTTCATTAAGAAATATGAAAAATCTTTTCATCTATTGAAAGTCAATTTAAAATCGTTATTGAGTTAAATTGTACGTGATAATCCATTTATTTCACTTAGAATACATTAAATGTCAGAAGGATTCTGGAGTTATCTTAATTCTCTAACGAACTGTAAAAAAATGTAGATAACCTTCTGATTTAACTGTCACAAAATCATGATTTTTGTTCTCCGTAGATTTTTCTCTTCTCTAATGTCTAAACTTCACTTTCAATTATTCCTCACGAAAAGTTAAATTACATTATTCCTTCAGAGAAATTCTTTTGTTATGGAAGACAGCTGGTATAATCCGTTTTGTCGTGAAATCACTTTTATATGGTATAAGAAGATTTCATATCATGTCAAGAAGTAAATAAAATGCATAGCATGTTTATTGTGTCTTGCTCTTTTAAATTGAATTACATTGAATCGGTGACAGACAACTCAGAAGAATCAAACCGTCTGCACTGGTGGATTTCACTGTTAAGAGAAACAGTACAGGAAGTTATGTGGTTAGCATGTTGCAATCCCTTAACACTAGTTCCAGGTTTTACACCGAATACTTATTATATCATGTAGCTATAGTTACTAAAGGTCAACACGCACACACTACTGAGTAACACTAAGAAATTGGGACTGGAAGTAAATATAAATAAAACTAAATATATGGTCACACATAGAAATACATTATATAATGGAAATGGACAGCTAATCACAAATGAGGGAAATTTTGAGGAAGTGGCTGAATTCAAATACCTAGGAACAATAATCACAAATAAGAATGAGATGCACAAAGAAATTAAACGTAGGCTCAATTCTGGGAATGCGTGTTATTATGCATTACAGAAACTTTTGACTTCCCAACTCCTTTCAAAAATGTTAAACTGAAAATATATAAACCTATTATTCTACCAGTTATATTATATGGATGCGAAACATGGACTCTTACTTTAAGGGGGGAAAGGAGATTACAAGTATTTGAGAATAAAGTTCTTAGGAATTTTTTTGGAGTAAACAGAGATGAACAGACAGGTGAATGGAGAAGACTGCATAACAGTGAATTACATGGTCTTTATAGGAAGCCAGATATAATGAGAACAGTTAAGTCTCGTATTTTGCGATGGGCAGGACACGTGGCACGAATGGGGAATGAAAGACGTGCATGGAAGCTTCTTGTAGGAAAACCAGAGGGAAACACCCAGTTGGTAGACCAAGAATGAGGTGGGAGAATAACATAAACTATGATTTGAGGGAAGTAGATTATACAGGGATGATTGGAAAACATTGGCTCAGGATAGGGATGTATGGAGAGCTTATGTCCGCGCGGCCATGAACCTACGGATTCGATAATGCCAGTGAGTTAAAGTTAAAAGCTAAGCAGTTGTCTTCACGAGGCTAAGAGAACCCCGGTTCAGACCCTATATCATAATAAAAATTGGATGATATAGACGGGGTTAGAACCGAGGACTCATCGGATGCTAGTCAGACATTACACCGCAGAGACATTCATTGTTTATTTAAATGAATTGTACAAAAAACTATTAGTGGTATAAAACATATTTTAATTTTGACGATAAAACTGGTCAACTTAATCCATATAAAACTTATAATTAGGAAATGGATTTTGAGGTGCGGCACCTGTCCAAAAATATAGCTGTTTCCATACCAATATATGTACTTGGGGGATGAAATAAAGCGAAATGAACACAATTTGTTGCACATTTTTGCACCTTTTGGTGAGATTACTACATTTCACTCGTTTTTCCCCTTTTTTATGCTTCAGTGAACAGCTTTTTAAAATCTCAATCAGAAGTAAACATTATTAAATAACTATTAAAATACAATTTATGTAATTTATACTCCAGAAACAATGGCCAATCTGTATTGTGAAGTCAACAATAGTAAATATAATAAATATTAAAATTATGTAAACCACCAGTAATTTATATCCCTTCAACAATGGCCAATCTGTATTGTGAAGTCAACAATAGTAAATATAATAAATATTAAAATTATGTAAACCACCAGTAATTTATATCCCTTCAACAATGGCCAATCTGTATTGTGAAGTCAACAATAGTAAATATAATAAATATTAAAATTATGTAAACCACCAGTAATTTATATCCCTTCAACAATGGCCAATCTGTATTGTGAAGTCAACAATAGTAAATATAATAAATATTAAAATTATGTAAACCACCAGTAATTTATATCCCTTCAACAATGGCCAATCTGTATTGTGAAGTCAACAATAGTAATATAATAAATATTAAAATTATGTAAACCACCAGTAATTTATATCCCTTCAACAATGGCCAATCTGTATTGTGAAGTCAACAATAGTAAATATAATAAATATTAAAATTATGTAAACCACCAGTAATTTATATCCCTTCAACAATGGCCAATCTGTATTGTGAAGTCAACAATAGTAAATATAATAAATATTAAAATTATGTAAACCACCAGTAATTTATATCCCTTCAACAATGGCCAATCTGTATTGTGAAGTCAACAATAGTAAATATAATAAATATTAAAATTATGTAAACCACCAGTAATTTATATCCCTTCAACAATGGCCAATCTGTATTGTGAAGTCAACAATAGTAAATATAATAAATATTAAAATTATGTAAACCACCAGTAATTTATATCCCTTCAACAATGGCCAATCTGTATTGTGAAGTCAACAATAGTAAATATAATAAATATTAAAATTATGTAAACCACCAGTAATTTATATCCCTTCAACAATGGCCAATCTGTATTGTGAAGTCAACAATAGTAAATATAATAAATATTAAAATTATGTAAACCACCAGTAATTTATATCCCTTCAACAATGGCCAATCTGCCCCTGAAGACATCAAATGCACTATCAGGCTATTCGACTCATTAAGACTAGGGCCTACTTAATATATATAATATAATGCTACCCTGGTATATTATGAATGAAAGAAATAATGTCTACTCTGTGTGTCCACCGCTGTGGTCTCGAGGTAGCGTGCTGCCCTGTCACGCAGCGGTCCCGGGTTCGATCCCCGGTCGGGTGATGCTTTTCTTCGGTTTTTTTTTTCACCTGTAAGACAAATGTCAGGAAACTTTAAGGCCCAAACGGTTCCCGAACATAATCTGGCCATCATTATCAGCCATTAACATATTCATTAAGTTTAGGATTAAGGCCTCTCCTGGTGTATCATTACCAATCATATATCATCGGAGGCAGCGTAACTCCGCCTTCCAGGTGCACCAACCTCAGAAGAGAATACCGGAATGTCGAGTGAGATGGTGGTGGCATTGAATAAAAAAAAGTCTACTCTGTGTGAGTTGTGGGTCGTCTTCCGGGTCTGGTACACCAGGATTTTCTCACATGACCAATACAGCCAATGTTTGTTAGGCCCGTTGCAGCCAAACCCTCTCATTGTTTCATATTTCTTAACATTTTATATTTCTTAACATTTTAATAGTAACATCACACGTGCTAAGTAGATGAGGAAACAGACTATTAACTTAACAAAGCGATGAAATAAATTTACAGTAAAACTACTTTAACTTTAGGAATTTCTTCTCTTAATCTTTCGCTTTCAGTTGTTTGCTTTATTAGACAATTTAAGAATCTACTGTACTTGAGTAATTGAATCGTATTTTCTTCGTAAATTTACTACACTCATTTGTTTGGAACCGTAAACGTTACCAATAAATTAATGTATGTAATTAATAATAATTATTCAAAAACAGAAAAAAAATAAATATGAAATTATTGTATTGTCACGGGTCCTCTACAAGTATACAAAGTTTCAAGTCGATCCCATGATTTTAAGTGGGTGAAAATCGCGTTGAAAGATTCCGTTACATAGATAGATAGACAGATAGATAGATAGATAGATAGATAGATAGATAGATAGATAGATAGATAGATAGATAGATAGATAGATAGATAGATAGATAGATAGATACAGGTCAAGCTAATATAAAGCGTGTAAAAAAAGAAACAATTCTTCGCTTTGAATAAAAAAACAATTTACATATTTACCCCTTAAATGTTTAGTTTATAAATTTAGTATTTTGTCTTTAAGTCAATTTAATAACATGACCCAAATGGGAATCAATGACCAATCACGTTTCAATGAATTTTGTTTTACAACCAACGACAATCATGTTTCATCTCGATATTTATCGAATTCTGTTTACCAAAATAAAGAAAGCTGCTGATTTTTTAATATTCTGAACAGGCCAGAGCGTTATTTTGCAGTGACTGACTCTCTAACAAATGCGTTTAATATAGCAATATAAAGCGTGTAATAAGGTTATACAAAACACTATTTAGACTTGTAGTTACATATGCTAGTGAAACTTGGGTCCTAAATGAAACAATAAAACAGAAATTATTAATTTTTGAAAGGAAAAATCTAAGAAGAATATTTGGACCATATAGAGAAACTGATAACTGTTGGAGAAACAAAATAAATAACGAACTAAACAAATTAATAAAATAATCAGAATATACTTACTTACTGGCACTATCGAACCCGTAGGTTCATGCCCGCGTATACATAAGCTCTCCATACATCCCTATCCTGAAATAATGCTTTCCAATCATTCCCTGTATAATCTACTTCCCTCAAATCATAGTTAATGTTACTCTCCCACCCCATTCTTGGTCTACCAACTGGGCGTTTTCCCTCTGGCTTTCCTACAAGAAGCTTCCATGCACGTCTTTCATTCCTCATACGCGCAGCATGTCCTGCCCATCGCAGTCTACGAGACTTAACTGTTCTTATTATATCTGGCTTCCTATAGAGACCATGTAGTTCACTGTTATGTAGTCTTCTCCATTCACCTGTCTGTTCATCTCTCTTTAGTCCAAACATTTTCCTAAGTACTTTATTCTCAAATACTCGTAATCTCCTTTCCTACCTTAAAGTAAGAGTCCATGTTTTCGCACCTATATAATATAACTGGTAGAATAATAGTTTTATATATTTTCAATTTAATGTTTTTTGAAAGGAGTTGGGCATCAAAAGTCTCTGCAATGCATAATAGCACGCATTTCCAGAATTGAGCCTATATTTAATTTCTTTGTGCATCTTATTCCTATTTGTGATTATTGTTCCTAGGTATTTGGATTCAGTCACTTCCTCAAAATTTCCCTTATTTGTTAAATCAGAATATAGTAAACCATATAAGATCTCTCAGAATTAGTTGGCTTGGACATTTGATAAGAATTGATGATCAGAGACTGGTCAACAAACTCTATAAATGTAAACCTATAGAAGTCAGAGCAGTTAGAAGACCAAAGATCAGATGGGAGGATGACACAATGAATGATCTAAAGAAAATGAAAGTGACTAACTTGACTATGGCAAGATACAGATTGGCATGGAGGAGGATTGTTGAGAAGGCCAAGACTTTCACCTTTGAAGTTGTCCCGACTTAGGATAGTGATGATGGCGTAGGAACATGTATTTTGCTACTAAAATTACTTTTGGAGAACATTACATGTTTAAATACTATTAAATGAAGGAAGAATTGCAGTTTTAGTAAATTGTAATGTCTGATCAGACCCATATTTGTTTCTATATGAATAATTGTCCTTTATTTTAAATTTATAAAGATCCGCTCAATTATTTCGATATGGATGCAAAACAAAATTTCAACATTACATTTCTAACGACGCGTCCACCGCTGTGGTCTCGGGGTAGTGTGCTGCCTTGTTACGCAGCGGCCCGGGGGTTCGATCCCCGGTTGGGACAGTTTTTCTGGGTGAGGTTTTTTATCGGGGTTTTTCCTCACCTGTAAGACATGTCAGGAAAACTTTAAGGTCCAAACGGTCCCCGAAATCATATGGCCATCGCAATCATCATCATTCATATTCATCTAAGGTTAAGCTTAGGATTAGGGACTCTAGTGGCGCACCATTGTCATCATCATCACCCATCATATCATCGGGGCATCGTAACCCCGCCTTCCAGGCGCCCCAACCTCAGAAGTGGGTTACAAGTACGCCATGCCAGGAGAGAAACCAGGAATGTCGAAAGACAAACCTGGGGCATTTGAAAAAAAAATCTAACGACGCGACGCACGCTTCTTTCTTATTTATAGACGATTAAACATCTTAGGTCATATTGAATTTAGAATCTGTGGTTGTATCCAACAGGCCGTGTATTTTTGTTGCCGTATTTGTTGATTGTTTTCTGTAGAAGTCCACGATAACAGTCTCATCTCAGCCGCTTCTATTCTTCGGAGTTGATTTGATGCCAAAGACCATGTTTTTGATGCATATACTAAAGTTTATACTGACATTGTTTTATAGAATTTCAAAATAGATTCAGTTTTTGACTTTTCTTAGTGGTGTTGATTTTATTGTATAAAACATTTGTCGAAATTTAGCTATTTTTGTCAACATTCCTGGAGTTTACGTAGTAGAGATTATAACCGAGGCAATTGAATTCATTGACTTGTTCTATATACTGGTTATTAATAACAATTTTAGATCTTTGGTGATTTTTCTTTCAAATGGCGTTATTTAAGTTTTCTTTTCAGAGATGCGCATATTATAATAATTTGCTATTTGGTATATAGCGTACTCCGCTTTTTGTAAATTGTCTTCAGAAGTGGCATAATATGATCTGGAGGAAAATACATTTGGGCTGAAGGATAACAACTGTAATGTAGAGAAAATCCTTAATAAAAAATTACTATTATTATTATTATTATTATTGTTATTATGTGTTCTGTAATGATGACACAAGTTAAGTGTGATGGCGTACAATGCTACTCATGTTGCTAGAAGTGAGCTTCAGTTCTCTATCATTGTAGCTACATGCACACAGCAAATAATATTAAAGCTGCCACTTAAGGTATAGTCTGGGAATATTCAACACAAAGCAATACCTCTTGGACATCACAAACTAAATGTACAACATCGATTTTATAACATACTAGCTAATACCCGGCTACGCCTAAATAAATTAAAATTAATGTTTAGTTGAATAAGTAAAATGAAAAATAATTATAAATGTATATCGTAATTATTTTAAGATTCCCCGGTGTTGCTCGGGAATCTATTTATCTCGATCTTCTTGGCATAAATGAGCTGAAAGACAAAATTCGTTATTGTGAGTTATCCGTAAAAGAATACCCGCCATGTGCTGCTATGCTTGCACAGGAATCTACGTACTAGTCTCGATCTTCTTGGCATCAATGAAAGACAAAAATGGTTATTGTGAGTTATCCGTAAGAGATAAACATATGTTGTCGCGGACTTTTTTGTAGAGCTTTTTGAGATATTGAATTCTGTATACATTAATTTTGTGTATTTGTTATGGTATAGGCAGCATAAGATATTTAAGCGTCCAAAAAGCTACTTTTTCACGTTTTCCACCAAAAAGGACGATTTTAAGGGTGTAGGAGTTGAGTATCTCAACTCTCTTATATCCTATGTTCATCCCGGGAATCTCCTGAACATTTTGCAAAAAGCCCCATCACAATCGGTTCAACGGTATGGCCGCGCATAAAGTACGAACAAACAAAAAAACCAAGAAACAAACAAACAACTCCTACACCCTTTTGTCGTTGTAATTTTATCTGCCCGGGTTTCATTTCTCTGGGCCTTTTATCATTTGCCTGATTTTTATGTAAGACGGGGAGCTAGCCCATCGCTACAATCCTCAACCTGGAGGACCAGGTTATCTGTTTTCGAGCTTTTCTTCCCCTAGCCTTTGACGAGCCAACATCTACCTACAAGGCAGCAGTGTCTGTTCCCTAGACAGGGGGCCCTTACTGGGTACTATCAGCAGGGCGAAATAATAATAATAAAAATAATAATCATCATCTATTCTATCTTCGGGTTTTTACACCTGCTGCCGTCTTCCCGTGCCAAACCTCCAAAACCTACGATCTTGGGCATCTTCAATGCTTAGACCTCTTGCTTGCATTACTGTCTTCATGTTTTCCTTCCATGTTGACTTTGGTATCCCTCTTTTCTTATTTCGGGTCGGTTGCCATTGATATAGTTGCTTCGGGCATCGCTCATCTTCCATTCTTAAAATATGACTTAATCACTTTAATTCCTTCTCCTCAATTCTTTCAATTATGCTTTCATTAATAATAATAATAATAATAATAATAATAATAATAATAATAATAATAATAATAAATCTTGTTTCCTATAAAAACCATGTAACTGACTATTATGTAGTTTTCTCCATTCGCCTTTGTATTCGCCTCTCTATGGTCCAAAAGTTTTTCTAAGCACTTTACTGTAAATAGATATATTCGGATATTTTCTCCTCTCTTACTATCCATCCATAGTAATTCTGCCCGAAGGCAGGTCCTTCACTGCAATTATAGCATTTTCATGCTATGCTTGCAGCTTTACTAGGGAATTATATGTGTGTTAGCTTCCCGTTGCTTTCCACACCGATGAAGGATGATGACGATAAGATGAATATGAATGATGATGCATGCGATGGCCATATGATTTCGGGGACCGTTTGGGCTTTAACGTTTTCCTGACATTTGTCTTACAGGTGAGGAAAAACCCCGTTAAAAACCTCACCCAGAAAAACTGTCCCGACCGGGGATCGAACCCGGGCCCGCTGCGTGACAAGGCAGGACACTACCTCGTGACCACATCGGTGGACCTCTCTTACTATAAGAGACAATATTTCACTTCCTTATATAACTTGGAGAATAACCTCTTATACAGTTAACTCTCGTAGACTGCAATGGGCAGGACATATGGCATCCATGAGGATGAAATAGGTGCATGGAAGCTTCTTATAGGAAAACCAGAGGGAAACGCCCAGTTGGTAGACCTAGAATGAGGTGGGAGAATAACATCGATGATTTGAGGGAAGTAGATTATACAGGGGATGATTGGAAAGCATTATCTCAGGATATGAAAGTATGGAGAGCTTATGTCCGCGCGGCCATGAACCTACGGGTTCGATAGAGCCAGTGAGTTAATTAGTTATATGTTTATTTTATCATATTTTATAGAAGATGGAATGTTATCGATAAAATAAAGAATATAAATTTTGAAATTACAATTTCAAATTCATTAAAATAGAATAAAAAATATATACTTACTTACTTACTCACTGGCACTATCGAACCCGTAGGTTCATGGCCGCTCGGACATAAGCTCTCCATACATCCCTATCCTGAGCTAATGATTTCCAATCATTCCCTGTATAATCTACTTCCCTCAAATCATAGTTAATGTTGTTCTCCCACCTCATTCTTGGTCTACCAACTGGGCGTTTTCCTTCTGGCTTTCCTACAAGAAGTTTCCATGCACGTCTTTCATTCCCCATACGCGCAACATGTTCTGCCCATCGCAGTCTACGAGACTTAACTGTTCTTATTATATCTGGCTTCCTATAAAGACCATGTAGTTCATTGTTATGTAGTCTTCTCCATTCACCTATCTGTTCATCTCTCTTTGGTCCAAAAAATTTTCCTAAGAACTTTATTCTCAAATACTCGTAATCTCCTTTCCTCCCTTAAAGTAAGAGTCCATGTTTCGCACCCATATAATATAACTGGTAGAATAATAGTTTTATATATTTTCAGCTTAACGTTTTTTTGAAATGAGTTGGGACATCAAAAGTCTCTGTAATGCATAATAACATGCATTTCCAGAATTGAGCCTATGTTTAATTTCTTTGTGCATCTCATTCCTATTTGTGATTATTGTTCCTAGGTATTTGAATTCAGCCACTTCCTCAAAATTTCCCTCATTTGTCATTAGCTGTCCATTTCCATTATAGGTATACTGAATTTCTACATGTGACCATATATTTAGTTTTAGTGATATTTACTTCCAGTCCATAAAAAAATATATGGAAATATTTATTTTAATTTGTAGGAATTTGTCATTAAAAATGAGGATATTCTTCGTGGAATCTATGAAACTAATAAAAAAACACTAAACTCCATGGCGCTAGAGGGCTAGAAGGTCCCTGGCCCGAATCCCAATTAAAAGCGATATAAAATTCTCAAAGAAATTTTAAAATTCTATTTAAGAAAGTGTGAAAGACAAACCGTTATTTAAATTTTAACCCTTGGGAGATTATTTGACGTTATAAAGCATTAGATATTTAATAACAATGCATATAGGCCTAATGCTTTTTGTTTATAAGTTAGGTTTTACTTGTCTGAACAGAAGCTGGAGCTACTAATTTATTACAAGTCTTGTTAATACTCTTTGAAGTGAGTCGGGTGTCAAGACTCTGGCAATTTCTTTAAGCTGACGTGCTAAGCCTACTTGACGTCCATTCTCCCATTAATATGCAACCAGGTGGGCAACTTATACCGGCTTAAGATGTATATTCCATTGCTTGTCTTCATCTCTCGCTTAGGCTACTCATTATCTGTAACACATGTGCCACCAAGGAAGCCACACCTTTGTAATCAGGGGGCCCAACATAATTTTTAGATACTTTACTTAACAAGCTTTGACATTTTATTATATATATAATCAGCCCCATGGGCTAGTGGTCAGCGTTACTGACTACTGTTAATAAGGTCCCGAGTTCGATGCCCGGTCAGACCATAGGATTTTTTTCTTAGAGGTAATTTTTCCTGTGGTTGCCCATGGTCTGGAATTTAGGTTAAGTTTAGGTTAAGAACTCTCCTGGCCCTTCATTATCATTCATCACCCATCATGTCATCGGTGTAACGTAACTCCGCCTTTCAGATGCCCCAACCTATATATTCCACTAATGCCAGGGGAGAAAGCCAGAAAAGTCATAAAAGACAACCTGGTGGCATTAAACAAAAAAATAATATATATATATATATATATATATATATATATATATATATAATCTTTACAGGAAGTTAGGAGAAAGTAGTCGGGTATCAGGAAACTTTGCATTATACTACGGGGTTGCAGAAAGACCTGAATTTGGAACGGGATTTTTAATTCGAAGGGGGATCCTCTCCGTTATCCGAGATATTCGGTTTGTTAGTGATAGGATATCATATAATTTTAAAGGTAAACGACAAGATTTTGTAATCATACTACATAACAATGAACTATATGGTCTTTATAGGAAGGCAGATATAATAAGAACAGTTAAGTCACGTAGACTGCGATGGGCAGGACATGTGCCACGAATGGGGAATGAAAGACGTGCAAGCAAGCTTCTTGTAAGAAAACCAGAGGGAAAACGGCCAGTTGATAGACCAAAAATGAGGTGGGAGAATAACATTAACTATGATTTGAGGGAAGTAGGTTATAAGAAAATGATTGGAAAACATTATCTCAGGATAGGGATGTTTGGAGAGCTTATGTCCGCGCGGCCATGAACCTTCGAGTTCGATAGTGCCAGTGAGTTAGTTTTATTATTATTATCATCATCATCATCATCATGGTACATTCACGAATTTAGGCCATTTGTTGACCTGTTTCGGCCTCAAGAGAAACACCATCCAGAAGTCTTTTGAGTGGACGTCCTGGTCTTCTTCTTCCTGCAGGTTAACATTTGTTTGGGTATTCTGTGATCTTCCATTCGATGAACATGTTGCATCCATCTTGACTTATAATCAGAAATTTTGTTTTCTAAAGATTTCATGTGTAATTCTTCTAAGATGTCTTCATTTTTTTTGTGATCTAGTGGTGTGTATCCTGCAGTCCTCCGAAGATATCCCATTTCAGCAGATCTAAGTCTCTGTATATCCTTCTGTTTCAACGTCCATACTTCGCTACCATACAAAAGAGTTGGAAGAGCCAGTGTTTTATACACTTTCAGTCTTGAATGCTTTTGGACTAATCATTATCATTATTATTATCATTATTATTATTATTATTATTATTATTATTATTATTATATCCATCACTGTGGTCTCTAGGAAATGTTGTTACCTCGTATGCAGAGGGCACATGTTCGATCCCGGTTGGGGCAAGTTTCTTGGGTGAGGTTCATTTCGGTTTCCCCCCCCCCCCTTAACTTCTTATAAGACAAATATCAGGAAACTTTAAAGCTCCGAACATAGACAATAATGTCATAGTCAAGTTCAATGATACATTATAAATATTAGTTGAAGGTTCAAAAACTGAGATTAAATTTATCATTTTCGGTTTATTACTTCGGTACTTTGGGAGTTTTTTTTCAGAAATGTGTGTGGAATGAAATATTATTAATTTATAAATGAGAAGTTTGGCAATTACATTCATCCATATAATATTGATGTTTTTTTAGTATGAGTGTGTGAGTTATTGATGTGTTTTGATTTAAGTATTCGTGTTGTATCGGAGGTGATCTTGACATTGAGGTGATCCTTGTGTGGTCAAAAAAGTAAGATTGTGATTCAGAGTTTCTAATCCCCTCCCGACAGATGCACGTAAAAGAACTATAAGAGAGAGGTTGAACTAAGGACAATACAAATAATATTACAAATCATAATACTACAATGAGGATTAATAGTTTGTCTGAAATTTAGAATGAGGACAATTTTCTATCGCCCGCCTTTTTTTTGTGACCTGTAGCCCCATTTGTCGCATTCTGTCCATATTTTTTCTTGTCCCCTCTTTTTTTACCTTTTTGTGCTTCTTTAATTAATGTTTTGCATAGCAAAATCCGACATTTAATTTACTTCACGCTTTCCAATATATATTAAATTACACTATTTAACTCATGCCACAAATGCTAGTCAATGACCAATCACGTTTCAATGAATGTTGTTTTACAATCAAATATAGTCTTGTTCCACCTCGCTCTTTATCTATTTATCTTTATCAGCTCCTGCTTTTGTGATAAAGAAAGCTCCTCCTTTTTAATGTTCTGAACAGGTCAAAGCATTATTTTTCTCCAACAAATACATTGAATATAGCAAATAATGAAAAGATTCCTTGATTTTACTGAGTTGTTTACTAAAAAAATAAATGAATAACCCGTAATGTTGATTATGATATATAGTTTGATGTTTCATTATTTCTCCACTTGGGTGCACTCTTACAATATTGAGATCTTATTTGGCAATAAATAATATGATCAAGCAGCAGTGAATGAACATAACCTCACATTTTTATTTGTTTTCAAACATCGCCGTTTACATTAAATATATAAATATTTTATAATAACTATAGTTAAACAATGATTTGTGAGTAAACAGCTTAATTTTATTCGTTAAATAGTCCTAACAAATGCCACTCTTGATTTCCAAATTCTCTAGATAAATTCACTCCTCACTTCGTGTGTCGTGAATTTATCGATAATTTGGAAATCACTCGTGGCATTACTTATGACTATTCATCTCATAGACCGATAATTTTCCCTCTTTCTGTTGATAAAATAGCCTCTTCCTGTTCGTAATGACAGATATCTGCGCAAATTAACTTCTTTGACAAGGATATCGATTGAACAATATACGATCGAGTACAGCAAGAAGTGAGAAAGGAAAACAACTTCAAATATTACCAGAAAAAGAGAGAAAGGATAATTCTGTTGATCTAAAAAAATGTATTAAATGTTGTATCATGAATTTGCATTATTGTTAAGTTTTTTTCATACAATCATCTGTTATTGATTTTTCCCAAGCCCAAAGAGATTTAACATTAAATATATACTATTTATAACTATATGTACAACCGGTTTAGAAATCGCCCGGAATTAGGATCGGAATACATAACCTCACATTTGGTAAATATTAAACATTATAATTATTTTTAGCTTCTGATGTATTATTCGTCCCGCGCCGTAGCCGAGCGGTTAAGGTAGGAAGCCTTGGCGCAGAGCTACGGGACTTGCGCTGGTTCGAGTCTCCATGGGGGAAGAAATTTTCTCATGGTATTTCGGCCAGTATGGGACCGGTGCCCACCCAGCATCGTGAGGCAATTGGGTAGCCACAATAAGTAGCGGCTCCAGGTTGAGGAACCAGCTATAACGGCTGGGGGACTCGACATGCTAACCACATGTCACCCCTACACTGGCTGTTGATCATCTACCTCTGTGATTGACACATGTGGATGTGAAGGGCCAGCAGCCGGCTGGTAAAAGGGCAACCGCTGAAAAGTGGAAAGACCCTCAATCGGAAATGTATTATTCGCTAAATAGTTACTCCAAATCCAACGCGAAGTTGAGTTTTTCATTAGGCTAAATCATTCGCGACTTTGTCGCTCGTGATTTTTTCAGAAAAAAACACATCTTGTTACATTACAGTTATAAACAATTAAATACTCCTTTAAAATAGTAAAACTAAGTGATATTTATGCACTGAGATATGTTGTTCACGAAAGTGACATCCATTTTGCTGTAGGCCTACACATAAGTCTTTTGAAAAACACCATATTTTATAGTTCTATGGTTTCCGGTCTCCGCATCCGGCTTAACATTTTGCTCCAAACAAATGGATAAGACGTTTTTAACGATCTTGTGTGTTTATGAATTGTAGTCGATACATTTTTGGTGAAGGGTGCATCTGGCAGCAGATTAATGTCCTGTTTCTCTGTTAAAATGTATTTTTTTTTTGTGAACTGTGTTCTCAGTAGAGAGCTATCATTATTTAAATCCAAATTAACTGATATCTTAAGTTCGACACAATGAAAACATTAACTGCATAACAACTATATAGAGCATTCCATTAATAATCATCTAGAAAGCTACTTACTTTATTTTATATCATTTTAATTTTATTATATTCTATGTTTTTGTTAGTATTACCTAGTATTAGATCACATCATCATTGTATTTTGTTTAGTCTGTATTTTAATAATATCTTAAAATTGTAATATGTATGTAATTTTTGTATGATTCTACTATTCGCTGGTTGAGTGGAAGAGAAGGCCTTATGGCCTTAACTCTGCCAGCTAAAATAAATCATTATTATTATTATTATTATTATTACCAGCTATAACGGCTGGGGGACTCGACATGCTAACCACATGTCACCCCTACACTGGCTGTTGATCATCTACCTCTGTGATTGACACATGTGGATGTGAAGGGCCAGCAGCCGGCTGGTAAAAGGGCAACCGCTGAAAAAGTGGAAACACCCTCAATCGGAATTATTATTATTATTATTATTATTATTATTATTATTATTATTATTATTATTATTATTATTATTATTATTATTAACATTTATTCTGATAGCTTGGCGAATAGGCGTATTTTATTTTTGTGTATGTTCGCAAAATTGTTAATTTAAGTGTGTATTGTGAAGTGTAAGGTGGATTTTTAACAAAACGATAACAGCATTTATTTTTTTAATGTAACTCAATTATTGTGTTCGCCATGTCACGAAAATGTGTGAATAGCACAAACTTTTGTTATGTTTGCGACAGGGGCGGTCCTCGAGGACACAGGGGCACGTGCCCTTCTTATTATTTATTTACTGATAGTATTTAAATTGTTCTTGCAGATTATCTAGTATATATATCCACAGCTGTGGTCTCGAGGTAGCATACTGCATTGTCACGCAGAGGGCCCGGATTCGATTCCTGGTCGGGACAGGCTCCTGGGTGAGATTTTTTCGGGGTTTTTCCTCTCCTGTAACACAAATGTCAGGAAGCTTAGGGCCCAATGATCTCCGAAAATCATCCGGCCATCATCATCATCCTTCACCGGTGTGGAAAGCAACGGGAAGGAACCACACCTATAATTCCCTAGTAAAGCTGTAAAGTATAGCATGGAAATGCTATGATTGCAGTGAAAGACCTGCCCTCGGGCAGAATTACTATGGATATATATATGACATGATAAGAAAAATAAATGCCTGGACGGGATTTGAACCCGGATCTCTGAATTGGTACTTCAGCGTAATATCCATTGCACCATCGGGCAAATCTAATGCAAACATTTATTTCTCTTTAATTATATTCTCCATTATTACGAGATATAGCGAGAACTCGGTCTGTGAAGAAGGCTCAAAATTGTGAGTAGTGGGAGGGGCAAAAGAAGAGAGAGAGATAGGAATGCAGGGAGGGACATAGTTTTCTGAGGCAGAAAGGGAATTGTTGTTCTGTTCGCTTATCTTACGGGGGCACAGATCCGTTGGTCAGACAATACAAACGGAAGAGTTCAAGAAAATAATAGTTTTTTTTTGCGTGGAATATCTTCCTAGAGCAGTTCTGTATTGTTTGTTTAATATTTATTAACTTTGTCCCGCGTCGTAGCCGAGTGGTTAAGGCAAGATACCTTGACGCAGAGCTATGGGACTTGCGCTGGTTCGAGTCTGAATGGGGGAAGAAATTTTCTCATGAAATATCAGCCAGTATAGGACCGGTGCCCACCCAGCATCGTGATGCATTTGGGTCTCCAGTTTGCGAAACCGGCTATAACGGCTGAGGGACTCGACATGCTGAACACATGTCACCCCTACACTAGCTGCATGATCGTCTACCTCTGTGATTAACACATGTGGATGTGAGGCCAGCGGCTGGATGGTAGGCCAAGGGCCTTCTAGGCCTGTCGCGCCATGGAGTTTTATTTATTAACTTTAATATATAAATTTTATTCCATGAGCAAACGATAAAAAAAAGATTTCTAATTTCGATGCAGTATTGCAAAAGAAATGAATATAATATATAAAAATCAATGTTTGTTTGTTTGTTCGTATTTTATGCGCGGCCATACCGTTGATCCGATTTTAATGTTTTTTTTTTTTAAAATGTTCAGGAGATTCTGGGGATAAACATATGCTATAAGGGAGTTGTGATACTCAACCGCTTCACCCCAATAAATCACCCTTTGTAGTCCTTATTTTGGCTTACGCTGCCTAAACCATAACAAATTCACCAAATTAATGTACACAGAATTGAATATCTCCAAAAACTCTACAAAAAAGTCCGCGACAGAATTTGTTTATCTTTTACGGATAACTCACAATAACCATTTTTGTCTTTCATTGATGCCAAGAAGATCGGGATAAGTAGATTCCCGGGCAAGCGTGTTCTGCCATATCGTTCATCCGATTGAGATGGAGCTTTTGAAAAATGTTCAGGAGATCCCGGGATGAACATAGGCTATAAGAGAGTTGTAATACTCAACCCCTTCACCCCTAAAAATCACAATTTTTAATGAAAAACGTGAAATAATGTGCCTCTTTTGACGCTTAAATGACTTACGCTGCCTAAACCTTAACAAATACACCAAATTAATGTACACAGAAAAAAAACTCTACAAAAACGTCCGCGACAGCATATGTTTATCTTCTACGGATAACTCACAATAACGATAAGAAGATCGGGATAAGCAGATTCCCGGGCAAAGATAATAGCGCACGGCTGGTGGTAAAAACACATTAACATTTATTTAGGAGTAGCAGCTCAGGTTTTATAAAATTATGGCTGTTCCTGTTTTTTTATATGGATCTGAATCTTGGGTAATTACAAAAAAAAGATATCTCACACATTCAAGCCACTGAAATGAAATTTTTAAGATCCGTAAAAGGATGTGCACGCATGGTTAATAATAATAATAATAATAATAATAATAATAATAATAATAATAATAGCTTTATTTTACCTGGCAGAGTTAAGGCCTTAAGACCTTGTCTACCACTCAACCAGGTTTAAAAAATACAAACAAAAAAAATAGTCTTAAATCTAAATTACAATATGTATATAAACGATTACAAGTTATGAATACAATACAATTAATATTTATACTGTATTTTGATTTACTCTAAATTTAAGGAATTAAGTATATAATATGTACAAGATATATAAAAAACGAGGAAAAGATTAATGCCATAGTATAAAATTAAATAAATAGAGAAAAATTAATTATTAGACAACAGGTAACTGTATAAGCGTGACTTAAAGGTACCAAGTGTGCGGCAACCACTGATATCTTGAGGAAGGAGATTCGAGGAGTGGGCAGAGGCTACTGTGAAGGAAGTAGAATAGGAGGAAGTGCCATGAAGAGGAATTGTTAGCAGACTGCTATCACACTATCAGACTGCACACAATGAATAAAAAAGAAATGAACTGGAGATATTTTCAATAAACGATAAACTAGACGAACATAAATACCAATGGAAAGAACATTTACACAGAATGGACAATACAAGATTACCCTAAAAGATCAACGCCTACAAACCACATGGAAAAAGATTTGGGACGGCCAAGGAAACGATGGACTTGAGACCGGAATAGGTCGCATTGACCTAATCCTGGAAAGGAAGAAGAAGAAGTAACAGCACACGCCGCGTATTAGCTAATTTGTTATAAAAAAACGAAAATCCAGAAAAAAAAACGAGAGGCGATACATCATCTCCAATTCCAGATTTCTATTCAGCGGGGTCGAATTACAAATAATCATTTTCGTTCGAAGGATTAAAAAAAAAGTACATGGGACTAGTGAAATGTCTGTTTTCAGTGAACACAGAACTGAACAAAATTTACATAGAGTTCACCGGTAACAACAGAACATTTTAGCTTTTTTTTAATTTAATTGGAATCAGTATAAGTAAATTTACACATTCTACTTGTTGATAAGTCAACACTGAGTTTTATCCAAATTGAAATTCAAATAATATGGAATAAAAATTAACTGTTTTATTATCTCAGTTCGATTCCGTTTGTGAATCTAAATTGGCTTGTTAGCAGCGTAATATGTTTAATGTTCGCCATGCTGATATGTCAGAAGTTGAAGCAGGATTTCATCAAAGGGATGGAACTATTATATGATGTACCGTTTGTGATTCAGATATAACATTGAATGTTAAACCAAAGCGAATCCTACAACACATTTCTATTTCGAAGCATCAGTTCTATTTTTGATAAAAAAAAACATTTTTATTTCCTTCTTTGCCTTAATTTAACCTCTCCCTTTGTCAGTACTAGGCCTTAAAAGGACACGACTTATCGGTGAGTATTTTTTTAAAGTCTTGATCACACATTGGTATATTGCAATGTGAGGTTGGGGAGCGGTTTTTATAGAAGCGAGGAAATTATTTAAAACCAAGCAATAGCGAGGATTTTAAATTTCTGAGATACTGTAAAAGTCCCGCGCCGTAGCCGAGCGGTTAAGGTAGGAAGCCTTGGCGCAGAGCTACGGGATTTGCGCTGGTTCGAGTCTCCATGGGGGAAGAAATTTTCTCATGGTATTTCGGCCAGTATGGGACCGGTGCCCACCCAGCTTCGTGAGGCAATTGGGTAGCTACAATAAGTAGCGGCTCCAGGTTGAGGAACCAGCTATAACGGCTGGGGGACTCGACATGCTAACCACATGTCACCCCTACACTGGCTGTTGATCATCTACCTCTGTGATTGACACATGTGGATGTGAAGGGCCAGCAGCCGGCTGGTAAAAGGGCAACCGCTGAAAAGTGGAAAGACCCTCAATCGGAGATCCTGTAAAACACTTCACAAACGTGTGTTGTACATTATTTTTTGCACGATGGTGTTTTCTTCTCTCTTCTCTTCTTCGGCTTTCCCCCACTTATAGGTTTGCCGTCTTCAGTTTCCATTTATCTCTATCATTCCAGTCTCCCTCTTCCAAATTCCTATCATCCATTATAGTTCTGATGTAGGTTTTCCATTTCCATCTTGGTTTGCCACGTTTATTTTCTTCCAGGGGGTGACCATTGGTATATATTTTTTGGCCATCTTTCATTTTCCATTCTTTGTACATGGCCATCCCATTTAAGCGTTTGATTTTCAATCCTCTTACAACAGATGTGGTGACATTCATTTCTCTCCAAAGGAATTCATTTCTTATTTTATCCTATTTTGTTTTTTGGAGGCTTCTTCTAAAATAATCAAATTCAACTGTTCTAATTTTATTTTTTGTAATTCCGTCAGAGACCAAGTTTCACTTCCATATGACAACATATTCTGTATTATGCTCTTATAGATTTTCATTTTAGTTTCCTTTGTAATATTTTTATTCCAAATTATTCCATGTAATGTCTTAGTTGCATTTTTTGCCATTGCAATTTTAGTCTGTACATCTCTCTCACAGGTACCAAAACTTGTAATTATTGACCCAAGATATTTGAAAAATTCACACTTTTTTATTTTCCCTGTTTCAAGTATGAGGTCATCCACATCCTTTCCCAAACACATATATTCTGTTTTCTGTAAATTTATATTCAGTCCCCATTTTTTATATTTTTCCATTAGTTTATTTATCATATATTTCATATCATCTCCATCCCCTGCAAACATTATTTGATCAAAATAATAAATAACCAGTGGCGGAGGGTCCATGTTAGCACTGTTAGCCCGGCTAACACTTTCAAAGGTTAGAATTAAACTCTTCGATATTTAATTAAAACGAAACATAATACCGGAACGAGATACAACATTGCATTGATAGTAGTCTAAATGTTGTAAACAATAGTAACTTGAATAATACATATTGTATGCGTTGCGTATTGACTATAGTATTCCAATACTGTACAATGTGCTTCTACGTGTTTAAAACCCCCACACTGTTAGCCGTCCTCCCGAGGCTAACGTCGAACTAGATCTTGAGAATAGAATAGAATAGAATATGGAATTTATTGCCTTTTTTTTCAGAATAAAGAAAATACATATGCGTTTACATTGCGCACGGGCCTGCTTGGCCGTACGTGCATTATTTTTCCATGAATAAAAAAAATAAAACTAATAATATAAACAAATACCTACAAATACACCTGTATCAAAAAACAATAACAGGCTACATATAAGTAAAATCTATGTCTGCACTAAATCAAAATAATACATATCTACATTCATCCACATTCCGTACATTAATATTAAAAAAAATGCTAGAAAACAAATTATAAAAAAAGCACACACACACACACCTACACACCCCCACACATATACACACCGCACGCTCATACCCCCTCCCCCCGTCCCTGCAGACATTAAGTGCACTATCAGACTATTCAACTTATCAGACCTACTTATTATATAACATGATTAAAGATCGAAAACAAAGACCATATTGAGATTCTTCTTATTGTTAATACATATATCCTTAATCTACAATTTTGTTATATCTCAATTTTCTTACTGTACCCAAAAAATTGCATGTTTTTGATTCACTCTCGATCCGTCCTAAAATATCCCAACACGCCACTCTCCCTCGATCCGACCTGAGAAATCTCTCCGGCAGCATCTGTAATCTAAGTTGTTCTGTCTCTCAACAGAATGCTATAATATGCTGCCAGTTTTCATGGTCATCGCATAGTGGGCATAGTTTAATGCCTTCCTCATTTGTTAAATTATGGGCCATCCATCCCCCCAAATGAAACCATGCAATAGCACTTTTATCATCCCCATCCGAAGAGTCAATATATTTCTCCCTTCCCCACGAAAGTTTCAGTTCTGTCTGCAGGGTGAGCGATATTTTCTGACTACACTCTGCTTCTATATACTGTCTGTCTATATCGATTAGTCTCTTCTTAACTGTCCTCCAAACATTTCTATTATTCCGCGTACTCCTCTCCCATACCCAACCCATCCCTATGCCCTTCAATCCCCTTTCTACACCGATTACCCAATCTCCCGAAACACACTGCCTTTTCTGTTCATTGTAACACTCTGCTCTAAGCGAGTCCTGATTCCCGTTTATTATGTCCAACCAATACTTAATAGCCATAATTTTGCCCCTTATTGTGTCCGAAAATGTACCGAATTCCTGTTTTGCGCAGGCGCATTCAAGCTGATCGGTAGAACATCGTGCTGCATTTCAAGCAGAGTACTAGGCCGCCCAATGCTACTCTGTAGCTACCCTGTTAGCACTCTATTGTATATCTGGCTTGTTGTAAGTTTTCGTCTTCCCCCTTACCCCTTATAACATCTGGTGAAGAAACACCGACAACAGTGGTGCGAGTGAGAGAGGTGAGCACAACTGTCTCTTTCTATAAATTCCTTGCAAAGTTAAGCCAAACGAACTATACAAACCTCTAACATCGATGTTTCAGATGCTCCGAGTAAGTCCTGTGTAGACGCAGTGCTTCTGAGCGTATCAAATACAGTAATTAACTACTAAATAAAAATTATCATGGGAGAGGAATGTGCTTGAGTTATTGAAGACTTGTTAAGTCATCCCTTTTCCTGCAGAAGCTTTATTATAAAGATAAAAGTCATAAACCAACTCCTAATTTAAAAGCATTATAAGTCAAACAAAACTGTCTCAAGACAACCCTTGAGGATGCCGGACGCAGTCTCTGGCGAAACGTCGGGGAACTACAAGCCTCAAGACCACGGCTAACAGCCCGGAAATTTTCTACAAGATCATAATAACTCCGGCCGTGAAAGCCTAAGTCAATATAGGCTTGTTAGTCCATTGTCTGTAAAACAAATTTTATAAAGGGGTGACAAAAAGTATGGACAACGAATGTGAACAGTTCCAGCACCTGCTTCAATAATGTTGGTAATATGACAATTTGTAAAGTAGTTACGAAAATGTTGTGGTTATATCACCGCGATCCTACGTTGTCCGTTCCCCGCCGCGAGTGCGTCAGCGGTGTATTGTGAAATCCCCGCGTCTGCTGTCCAGTGCTATACTGATAGCACTATATATCATAACTAGAAGTCCCGGCCACGCGTTGCTGTGGCTAAGGTATACGTTAAAAATTTAAATTAAGTTGCTGTCTTTCAGCCAGATTACTTAAAACTAATACTTACACACGAAATTAATAACATTGAGAATAAAATAAACACTGAACACACTTAAAATTATGAAATAATCAATATTTGTAATTCAATTGAAATTCGCGGTTGCAACAAAAAGTACAGCCATCTGGATCTCTCTTTGTTAAATAATAAACCAATTACCTTACACCGCCCATCTGTTAGAATCGTATGGAGCTCACAGATTACTCTTTGTTAAATAATAAACAAATAATTTGCAATAAAAAAATTATGCGACTATAAATTTAGTTATAAACTACCCTAAGTCTCAAGTTGGATCAAACTGTACACAGTGTGCAACATTTTATTAA